>JAGIQG010000001.1:175441806-175976806 GCA_024679065.1 Sphyrna mokarran
CAGTGCTGAGGGAGTGCCGCACTGTCAGAGGGTCAGTGCTGAGGGAGTGCCGCACTGTCAGAGTGATCAGTGCTGAGGGAGAACTGCCGCACTGTCAGAGTGTGGTCAGTGCTGAGGAGTGCTGCACTGTCAGAGGGTCAGTGCTGAGGGAGGGCCGCACTGTCAGAGGGTCAGTGCTGAGGGAGTGCCATACTGTCAGAGGATCAGTGCTGAGGGAGTGCTGCACTGTCAGAGGGTCAGTGCTGAGGGAGTGCTGCACTGTCAGAGGGTCAGTGCTGAGGGAGCGCCATACTGTCAGAGGATCAGTGCTGAGGGAGTGCTGCACTGTCAGAGGGTCAGTGCTGAGGGAGTCCCGCACTGTCAGAGGGTCAGTGCTGAGGGAGTGCTACACTGTCAGAGGGTCAGTGCTGAGGGAGTGCTGCACTGTCAGAGGGTCAGTGCTGAGGGAGTGCCGCACTGTCAGAGGGTCAGTGCTGAGGGAGTGCCGCACTGTCAGAGGGTCAGTGCTGAGGGAGTGCCGCACTGTCAGAGGTCAGTGCTGAGGGAGTGCCGCACTGTCAGAGGGTCAGTGCTGAGGGAGTGCCGCACTGTCAGAGGGTCAGTGCTGAGGGAGGCCGCACTGTCAAGGGTCAGTGCTGAGGGAGTGCCGCCTGTCAGAGATCAGTGCTGAGGATGGCGCACTGTCAGAGGGTCATGCTGAGGAGTGCGCACTGTCAGAGGTCAGTGCTGAGGATGCCGCACTGCAGAGGATCAGTGCTGGGGGAGTGCCGCACTGTCAGAGGGTCAGTGCTGGGAGGACCGCACTGTCAAGGGTCAGTGCTGAGGGAGTGCCGCACTGTCAGAGGGTCATTGCTGAGGGAGTGCCCACTGTCAGAGGGTCAGTTGCTGAGGAGTGCCGCACTGTCAGAGGGTCAGTGCTGAGGGAGTGCCGCACTTGGGGGTCAGAGGGTCAGTGCTGAGGGAGTGCCGCACTGTCAGAGGGTCAGTGCTGAGGGAGTGCTGCACTGTCAGAGGGTCAGTGCTGAGGGAGTGCCGCACTGTCAGAGGGTCAGTGCTGAGGGAGTGCCGCACTGTCAGAGGGTCAGTGCTGAGGGAGTGCCGCACTGTCAGAGGGTCAGTGCTGAGGGAGTGCTGCACTGTCAGAGGGTCAGTGCTGAGGGAGTGCCGCACTGTCAGAGGGTCAGTGCTGAGGGAGTGCCGCACTGTCAGAGGGTCAGTGCTGAGGGAGTGCCGCACTGTCAGAGGGTCAGTGCTGAGGGAGTGCCGCACTGTCAGAGGGTCAGTGCTGAGGGAGTGCCGCACTGTCAGAGGGTCAGTGCTGAGGGAGTGCCGCACTGTCAGAGGGTCAGTGCTGAGGGAGTGCCGCACTGTCAGAGGGTCAGTACTGAGGGAGTGCCGCACTGTCAGAGGGTCAGTCTGAGGGAGTGCCGCACTGTCAGAGGGTCAGTGCTGAGGGAGTGCCGCACTGTCAGAGGGTCAGTGCTGTGGAAGTGCCGCACTGTCAGAGGGTCAGTGCTGAGGGAGTGCCGCACTGTCAGAGGGTCAGTGCTGAGGGAGTGCCGCACTGTCAGAGGGTCAGTGCTGAGGGAGTGCCGCACTGTCAGAGGGTCAGTGCTGAGGGAGTGCCGCACTGTCAGAGGGTCAGTGCTGAGGGAGTGCCGCACTGTCAGAGGGTCAGTACTGAGGGAGTGCCGCACTGTCAGAGGGTCAGTGCTGAGGGAGTGCCGCACTGTCAGAGGGTCAGTGCTGAGGGAGTGCCGCACTGTCAGAGGGTCAGTGCTGAGGGAGTGCCGCACTGTCAGAGGGTCAGTACTGAGGGAGACCGCACTGTCAGAGGGTCAGTGCTGAGGAGTGCCGCACTGCCAGAGGGTCAGTACTGAGGGAGTGCCGCACTGTCAGAAGGTCAGTACTGAGGGAGTGCCGCACTGTCAGAGGGTCAGTACTGAGGGAGTGCTGCACTGTCAGAGGGTCAGTACTGAGGGAGTGCCGCACTGTCAGGTGGACTTTCTTTTGGATGTGATGTGTGGCTCTGTAAACTCTCTCAGGTGGATAAACGGATGTAAAAGATTCCTTGTCACTATTTGGAGACAAACTGGGGATGATATCCCTGTTATCCTGGGCAATTTTTATCCTTCAATCAACACCCAAATCAGATTATCTGGTTATTTTAACTTGCTGTTAGTGGGATCTTGCTGTGTGCATGTTGGCTGCTGAGGTTCCTACATTACAACAATAACTACATTTCAGCTCTGACAAAGAGTCATCCAGACTCGAAATGTTGGCTCCATTCTCTCTCCACAGACGCTGTCAGACCTGCTGAGATTTTCCAGTATTTTCTGTTTTTGTTTCAGATTCCAGCATCTGCAGTATTTCACTTTATTTGAAGAATATTTCATTGGCCGTGAGGTTTGTTTGGATGTCCTTGTGCAGTGAAAAGTCCTATTTAAATGTAATTTCTTTAACAAACACTTGTCTCATTTGCTGTTCATTTAATTGTCTGCAAAATAAGTGGATTTGTGAGAAATTCTAATCTGGGACACAATCAGCTGGATCCGGATTCAGTGAGTCAGGGAATTTCACTGAGTCCAGATTCAGTCCGGGTTCACTCCGAGTTCGGATTCAGTCTGGGCTCACTCTGAGTTTGGATTCAATCCGGGTTCATTCTGAGTCCGAATTCAATCCGGATTCACTCTGACTCCGGGTTCAGTCCGGGTTCACTCTGACTCCGGGTTCAGTCCGGATTCACTCTCAGTCTCAGTGCGGTTGCGGAGTTTCAGTCGCGCTGAGCGCTCGGGAAAGGCGGAGCGGCTCCGACACACTCACTGATCCCGGAGACCCAATCCCGATCCCGGAGACTCAATCCCAATTCCAGATTCTCAATCCTCATCCCGGAGACCTAATCCCCATCCCAGGATTCAGCCAGACTCCAGATCCAATCCAGGTTCCCAGAGGCAGCCAGAAGCAGATCCCAGAACTCCGGATCCCAGTTTCCCGGATTCCCAGCTCAGCACCAGATCCCGGTGGAGAGAGCCGGATCGCGGCGGGATCTCTATTCCCAGGCGGATCGCAGGAGCGAATTGGAAGTGGATTCATTGATCCGGCTGTTCCCATTACAGACTCCGGGATTGGGGAGTCCGCCAGCCGCAGCGATGCTCTGGAATATTCCCCTGGTTTCCCTGTTCCTGGCCGCAGGTGAGTTATTGCAGCAAATGTGGGAGAAAATGTCCTTAAACAACAGGAGTGAGATTGCAGTGTGCTACTGCCTGGGAGTTAGATTAGATTGGAGGTGAGGGGTATCTAGGCTGGGTGAGGGGCTGCTGCCTGGGAGCTAGCTGGAGATTTGGGGGGAGTGGGTATCTGGCTGGGTGTGGAGCTGCTGGGGTTAGGGGTATTTAGATGTAGATGGGGGGTATCTGGCTGGGTGTGGGGCTGCTGGGGTTAGGGGTATTTAGATGTAGATGGGGGGTATCTGGCTGGGTGTGGGGCTGCTGGGGTTAGGGGTATTTAGATGAAGATGGGGGGTATCTGGCTGGGTGTGGGGCTGATGGGGTTAGGGGTATTTAGATGGAGATGGGGGTAATCTGCTGGGTGTGGGGCTGCTGGGGTTAGGGGTATTTAGATGAAGATGGTGGGTATCTGGCTGGGTGTGGGGCTGCTGGGGTTAGGGATATTTAGATGGAGATGGGTATCTGGCTGGGTGTGAGGCTGCTGGGTTAGGGGTATTTAGATGGAGATGGGGGGTATCTGGCTGGGTGGGGGCTGCTGGGGTTAGGGGTATTTAGATGAAGATGGGGGTATCTGGCTGGGTGGTGGGGCTGATGGGTTAGGGATTTTATGGAGATGGGGTATCTGGCTGGGTGGGGGGCTGATGGGGTTAAGGGTATTTAGATTAGTGGGGGGTATCTGGCTGGGTGTGGGGCTGCTGGGGGTTGTATTTAGGTGGGATGGGGGTATCTGGCTGGGTGTGGTGTCTGCTGGGGTTAGGGGTATTTAGATGGAGAAGGGGGCATCTGGCGGGTGTGGGGCTGGGCTGGGGTTAGGGGTATTTAGATGGAGAGGGGGGGTATCTGGCTGGGTGTGGGGCTGCTGGGGTTAGGAGTATTTAGATGGAGATTGGGGGGTATCTGGCTGGGCGTGCGGCTGCTGGGGTTAGGGGATTTAGATGGAAATTGGGGGGTATTTAGGCTTGGCAGTGGGGGGTGGTGTTTGCTGGAATTAGGGGGATTTTGATGGACTTGTGAGACTGTTTAAATGGATATGGGTTGCCCAATAGAGAGTCAAATAAACTCCAACCACCACCCTCCTGAGATTCCCATCCTTCCCCCAATTCTTCCACATTCCCAATATTAATCACCCTATCACTGGTGGCCTGAGCTTCCAGCTACACCCTTGGGAGATCCCATGGAAACCTTTCCTCCTCTCTTACTCCATGTGCCTGTATCAAATCTCCGGAATTGACTGCAGTTCCAGCTTTCAAGGAGATACTATTAGTGAGGATAAAACAGCCCTCTGGATTGGCAACCCATCCACTCCCACCACCCTAACCATCCACTCCCTCCACCACCAACAGCAGAGTGTACCAACTACAAGATGCACTGCACCAAGGTTCCTTTGACAGCACCTTCCAAACCCACAACCTCTACCATCTGGAAGGACAAGGTCATCAGGAACACCATCACTGCAAGTCCCCCTCCAACCACTCATCATCCTGACTTGGAAATATATTGGCCGTTCCTTCACTGTCGCTGGGTCAATATCCTGGAATTGCCTCCTTAACAGTGCTGTGGGTGTACCTACACCTCAGGGACTGCAGCGGGTTCAATAAGGCAGCTCACCACTACCTTCTCAAGGGGCAATTAGGGATGGGCGATAAATGCTAGTCTATCCAGCGACACCCACATCCTTGAATGAATGAAAAAAATCTTGTAATCACTCTTGGAAGACCTTGGCTGTTACAGGCACAGTGTAAATCCAGGTTCTTTCAAGGACCCAACTCCAAAATAAGTTACGCTTTATCTTCCGTAAAGCTGCCGTTGCTAGTTTCTCTTAAACAGTGTGATTTCAGTCAGTAAATGAAGTGTAAGTATAGTTACGTACTTACTACAATTAAGAAGATCAGTAGTTGTTCAAGTTACCAAGGCTGCAGTTAATATTTCTGACACTCAGTCAGAATTGAGGATATTAAACAACTGCAAATGCTGGAAATTTAAAACCTCATCCGAAAAAGCAGGAAAACCTCAGCAGATAAGGAAGTTTGTGGAAAGAGGGGACAGAGTTAACAGTTCAGGTCAATGAGCTGCCATCAAAGTGAATTAGAATCATAGAATCCCACAGTGCAGAAGGAGGCCATTCAGCCCATCGAGTCTGCTCTGATAACAATCCCATCCAAACCCTATCCCCATAACCCCATGTATTTACCCTAGCTAGTTCCCCAATACTAAAGGGCAATTTAGTACGGCCAATCCACCTAACCTGCAGATCTTTGGACTGTGGGAGAAATCTGGAGCACCGGGAGGAAACCCATGCAGACACAGGGAGAATGTGCAAACTCCTCACAGACAGTCATCTGAGGGCTGGAATCGAACCTGGCTTCCTGGCATAGCTATGCCAGTCACTGTGCGGCCCATGTTAAGAGTCGAGAGAATTGATACTTCCAGCACTATGAAGTTGCAGTTTGCTGATGGTTTTAAATTTGACAGTTGATGAATCTCTAATCTTGAACATTCACACACTGACTGAAGAATGGTGAGTGTGACTGGCGAAATATCTGCATGTCCCAGATATTCGTGTTACCAACTTTAAACCTCAACCAGCTGTCACTGTGCTATATTGACCGCTTATCAGGTATATATATATATATATACACACACACACACACACACACACACACACACACACACACACACACACACACACACACACACACACACACACACACACACACACAGCTCATATTGTAACACATCCTGAAGACCTCAGGATAACTCAAAATGCTTTAGAACCAGTGGAGTACACTTTGAATTAAAATTTGATTTGATTTATTATTGTCATGTGTATTAGTATACAGTGAAAAGTATTGTTTCTTGTGTGCTACACAGACAAAGCATACCATTCATAGAGAAAGCATTGAGAGAGTACAGAATGTAGTGTTACAGTCATAGCTAGGGTGTAGAAAAAGGTCAACTTAATGTGAGGTAGGTCCATCAAAAGTCTGATGGCAGCAGGGAAGAAACCGATCTTCAGTCGGTCAGTATGTGATCACAGACTTTTGTATTTTTTTCCTGACGGAAGCAGTTGGAAGAGTGAATGTCTGGGGTGTGTGGGGTCCTTAATTATGTTGGCAGGAGGAAGTGTAGACAGTGTCAATGGATGGGAGGCTGGTTTGCGTGATGGACTGGGTCACATTCATGGTCTTTTGTAGTTCCTTGCGGTGTTGGACAGAGCAGGAGCCCATACCGAGCTGTGTTAAAACCAGAAAGAATGCTTTCTATGGTACATCTGTAAAAGTTGATTGTTGTAGTTAACATGCCAAATTTCCTCAGTTTTCTGAGAAAGTAGAGGCATTTGTTGGGGCTATCTTAACTATAGTGTCGGTATGGGGGGACCAGGACACCTAAAATCTTGAAGCTCGCAACCCTTTTTACTTTGTCCCCATTGATGTTAAAGTGGAAAATGCTGCGTGATCTCTGTGCGGTCTGGCAGTGTCCTGGGAGAGTGAGAGCAAAGTCTGGGCCAGGATTTTGTTAATGAAGGAGGAAAGTTGCATTGAGTACTTTCCCAACACAGCCAACTCATTTCCTTTAAAAAAAAACCCCTGCCAGCATGTTTTTATTCTGGGAGGTGGGGCTGGAATGAGGACAGTGTCAATGCCTTTGGGGTGGCAATTCAGTAGTGGCCAAGAGGAGGCGGGGGTGGTCCGAGTGCTGAGGTAGGCTGGTTGTAAGGTTCTCAGGGGCTTCGGCCCATCACACCCCCTCACCCCCACATCCACCCACCTTTCTCTATCGTATCCCCATGACTTTTTCATGCTTTGCATGTATCCTCCCTTCATTGCCACTCACCCATTATTCATTGTAGGCAGATCTTAGGAACCACAGAGAAATGAAATAAATAAGCTGTTAACAATCTAATAAATGTTTCATTCAAACACACTTTGATACTGAAGAATAGTTTCATTCCTAAAACCCATTCAAAAAAATGTAAATCTCTTCAACTGGTCAACATGTTATAAAAGCAAAAAAAAGCTATTTTACCCACAACATCAAAGCTGCTTGATCCTTTAATTATCTCTTGAAATCTAATTCAAAATGTCCACGTAGCTCCTTGCTAAATAAAGAGATCATAGAATCCCTACATTGCAGAAGAGGCCATTCAGCCCACTGAGACTGCACCGACCACAATTCCATGCAGGTCCTTTTCCCGTAACCCCATATATTTATCCTGTCAATCCCCCTAACAATTTACCATGGCCAGTTTCTCGGGGGATAAAATGTTATTTTATCTCTCATGTTCCTCTTTGAATAAATGCTGTGTGAGCTTTTACACCCACCTGGGAGGATAAAATGTCTTGGTTTAACATCTCACCCAGAAGAGAGCACCACCAACAGTACAGCCTCAGTTAGACAGTTAGACAGGCACTGGCTGGACTTTTGTGCTTACATCTGTAAAGTATAACTTGAACTAACAAACCTCTAACTGAGAAGTGAAGGAACTACTGACAGTGACACTAACTCCTCTGCGAGGACACTGGTGCTATTGGGGTTCTCAGTAAAAAGGCAAGGTTGTAATAATGCAGTCCAATAAAACACTCAGAGCAAACTTGGGAATTCTCATTAATACAACCCATTTCCAAAGAGCCTATAACACAGGGAACCAAACCAATTCCTCAACGGGTGCAAGCATCAGATAAAATTTAACATCAATTCACATCAGGTGATATAAGGACAGCTGGCCAAATAGTTAAACATTGAGGAGCCTCTTAAAAAAGGAGAGAGGGATGGAGAGGTTTAGGGGGGAGAATTTAAATCGAATATTACAGCACAGGAATACTGAGTCCAGCTGGTCTGTACTGGCACCACAAATGGTTAAAGAACTGAGCAATAAATTTGGAGACATTCCCCCCCACCGTGGTACTTATTAGGAAACACTGCTCTAACTTCACTCAAACAGCAGAAAGTATCTCTAACAAGACTGAGAAAGGAAGTAAGAGTTATGTCCTCATCACACCTATCTAATCCTCAGTGCTTCACAGCCAATGAAGAGCTTTTCCATAATATGGGAAACATGGCAGCCAATTAGCACACGGCAAGCTCCCTCAATCAGCAATGTGATAACAATTCCAAGTTTGACTCGCTCCTTCACTGTCACCACACAGAACCATTGGCATCATCTTGCTTCTTCATCCACCAATTTTCCTTCCTCTTTGTTTTTACTCTCAATTTCTCCACTGATTGTTTCCAGGACAGCATTGTCTGGTCTTTATTTCCAATCTTTGTATTTGACTCTCTTTCCCACTCCGACCATACTGAACAATCATTTCAAATTCTGAGCTCCTGGTCACACCCACCCATTTTTCATTCTGTCCGTCTAGCCAATCCTGAGCATCCTCCACCATTCTCCACATTTTAAAATCCTCCTTCACCTCCACTTGCTGCAGACTCCAGTTCTCATTCATAAAGTGCAAAACTTTAAACTAGTGATGATTTCCAGCTTGATGCTGATGTATCTGGGCTCCCAGACGCTACTCACACCTCTCTCCATAGTTAATCTAACCTGCATTTTAATCTGAGATATGATTTTGGTGTTGATCATTGAGCTGAGATATTTGAATTTATCCACTGCCCGTTTTCAATATCGGTTTCTGCATTATATTCAGAGGCATGATGTTTGCCTCATTCCTTTTCAGTCCAAAACACACACCCAACATGATTTCCTGTACAACACACCATGTGTTTCCCCAAGGTGGGAGGCAGCTCACCATTGGCTAGTAATGGAATATTCTGGACCCGCCATTGTCAATGAAGTTTCCTGCTGAATGCTGGGAAACTGATGACAGGATTGTGTTGTCAGTGAAACCAAAAGATCCCATCAATATGAACGTCCAGAAAGTTCCAATCACTGTGCCTGTTGACCAGGCCTGTCCGAGCCTCCAGCTCTTCCTTTGCCCTGGCTATGAGCATGGTGTCATCGGCCTACACTACCAGCTCCTCTGCTGCAACACTGCTCTCTGCTAACTTTCACTGCACTGCCCTCACCCATCCATTGATCTGATGGGATATACTCCAGAATACTGAGGGAGGCAAGGGAGGAAGTTGCTGGGGCTTTGAGAGAAATATTTGTAACCTCACTGGCTGGAGGGGAGATCCCAGAGGGTTGGAGAATAACCAATGTTGTTCCTTTGTTTAAGAAGGATAGCAAAAATAATCCAGATAACTACAGGCTGGTGAGCCTTACATTAGTGGTAGAGAAATTATTGGAGAGGATTCTTCGAGACAGGATTTATTCCCACTTGGAAATAAGTGGACGGATTAGTGAGAGGCAGCATGGTTTTGTGAAGGGGAGGTCATGTCTCGCAAACTTGATTGAGTTTTTTGAAGAAGTGACAAAGATGTTTGATGAGGGTAGGGCAGTGGATGTTGTCTACGTGGGCTTCAATAAGGCCTTTGATAAAGCCCCTCATGGCAGACTGGTGCAGAAGGTGAAGTCCCATAGATCAGAGGTGAGCTGGCAAGGTGAATACAAAACTGGCTCGGTCAAAGAAGACAGAGGGTAGCAGTGGAAGGTACGTTTCTGAATGGAGGGCTGTGACAAGTGGTGTTTCTCAGGGATCAGTGCTGGGACCTTTGCTGTTTGTAATATATATAAATGATTTGGAGGAAAATGTAACTGGATTGTTAGTAAGTTTGCCAATGATACAAAGGTTGGTGGATTTGTGGATAGTGATGAGGACCATCAGAGGATACAGCAGGATATAGATCAGTTGGAGACTTGGGCAGAGAGATGGCAGATGGAGTTTAATCCAGACAAATGTGGGGTAATGCATATTGGAAGGTCTAATACAGATAGGAAGTATACAACAAATGGCAGAACCCTTAAGAGTATTGATAGGCAAAGGGATCTGGGTGTACAGATACACAGGTCACTGAAAGTGGCAATGCAGGTGGAGAAGGTAATCAAGAAGGCATACGGCATGCTTTCCTTCATGGGCCGAGGTGCTGAGTTTAAAAATTGGCAAGTCATCTTGCACTTTATGGAACCTTAGTTAGGCTGCACTTGGAATATTGTGTTCAATTCTGGTCGCCACACTATCAGAAGTATGTGGAGGCTTTGGAGAGGGTACAGAAAAGATTTACCAAGATGTTGCCTGGTATGGAGGGCATTAGCTATGAGGAGAGGTTGGAGAAACTTGGTTTGTTCTCACTGGAGTGATGGAGGTTGAGGGAAGACTTGATAGATGTCTACAAGATTATGAGAGGCATGGACAGAGTGGATAGTCAGATGTTTTTTTCCCAAGGTGGAAAAGTCAATTATTAGGCGGCACAGGTTTAAGGTGTGAGGGGCAAGGTTTAAAGGAGATGTACGAGGCAGATTTTTTTACTCAGAGAGTAGTGGGTGTCTGGAACTTTTTGCCAGGGGAAGTAGTGGAAGTGGTATGATAGTGATTTTAAGGGGCATCTTGACAAATACATGAATAGGATGGGAATAGAGGGATATGATGTCTGGAACGGGAGGGGGGTTTAGGCAGACTTGGAGGGCCGAAGGGCCTGTTCCTGTGCTGTAATTTTCTTTGCTCTTTGATTCTGTCTGCACTTCCCACTGCCTCAGCAAAGCAGCCAATATAACTATGGGCCCCACGCATCCCGGACATTCCCCCTTCCATCTTCTTCCATTGGGGAAAAAGACACAAAAGTCTGAGGTCACGTACCAACTGACTCAAGAACAGCTTCTTCCCAGCTGCTGTCAGACTTTTGATTGGTTCTACCTTGCCTTAATTTGATCTTTCTCTATCCCCTAGCTATGACTGTAACACTACATTCTGCACCCTCTCCTTCCCTTCTCTATGAACGGTATGCTTTGTCTGTATAGCGAGCAAGAAACAATACTTTTCACTGTATCCCAACACGTGACAATAATAAATCAAATCAAAAATTATCTCACTCTCCCACAACGTTAACCAGCAAAGGGGACAGAAGACAGCCCTGCCTGACAATTCCTGGATTTGTCTGAGAGTTATTCACTGTTAATTCAGACTCATTATTACAGAGTGAAAAATTGGACTCCACATTATAACAAAAATGTGTTCCAATGACTGGAAAATCGAATGATTTACAGAGATTAGAAAGTGAAACAAACTCCCTGGCAGATCATCAAAGGCAGGTCTTTGATTCACACTGCCTTGAACTTTAACACGTTGGAAAACCTGACAGCCTCTGCTGATTATATCAAATCCTCAGCACTGACATTTCCTCCGTTCCTTCTCTCCGAATGATCCCACACAGATAACCTGCCCCCAACCCTCCCGTTGTAACTGGACAGGTTGTGGGCTACGGAGGAACAGAATCTTCAGTGTAAAACATACAGAACAGATGGCTTATTAACAAGGGGACAATACAAAGCTTGTCAGGATCAGAGTGGACAAATCAATCAAAGCAATGCTCACAACATTTGAAGCCTTGCTCACCAGAAAAATAAAACAGGCAACATCACGGTAACCTGATTGGCCAACTCATCATCACATCAAGAAAGAAATGGAGCCTCTCTGAAATATCCCATTAATCAGAGCTTTTGATATCATAGAATTCCTACAATGCACAAGGAGACCATTTGGCCCATCAAGTTTGCATTGACTCTTCGATATCTTGCCCAAGCCCTATTCCCATAACCCCATATATTTACCCCAATAATCCCTCTAATGCATACATCGCAGGGGTAATTTAGCCTGGCCAATCTATCTAACCTAGAATCCTATAGTACAGAAGGAAGCCATTTGGCCCATCAAGTCTGCACCAACCACAATCCCATCTAGGCCTTATCCCCATTACCTCTTACATTTATCCTAGCTAGTCCCCCTGATACTAAGGGGAAAGTTAGCATGGCCAATCCACCTGACCCGCAGATCTTTGGAATTTGGGAGGAAACTGGAGCAGCCGGAGGAAACCCACACAGACATGGGGAGAATGTTCAGATTCCACACAGACAGTGACCAAGCCGGGAATCAAACCCAGCACTGTGAGACAGCAGTGCTAACCACTGTGCCACCCATCTGACAGTTCCACTGTGTGAGGGAATTATCCAGTTACACATACACCTGGTCAAGTGTGATTGTGACATTATATAACATGAATTTTTGGCATTTCTAATCGCCATAGTAGAGAATTGATTTCTGTGAGGGAGATGTTCTTAATTTTCGCCAGTAAGAGAATAGGTCACTGGTGGTGGATTCTCTGATCTCACTGATAGTACACCCCTGCCATGGGTTTCCCGGCAGCCGGGGGTGTCACAATGGGAAATCCCATTGATAGTGGTGGGACCAGAAAATCCCACCATTGGTGAATGGCACATTTCCTCTCACTGCTGAGAAAACCCGCTGACGGGAGGTAGAGAATTCGGCCATTGTCAATACAGATGTGTAAGAGGAATCAAATACTGATTCCAAGTCCCATCGCTGAGTTTCTGAAAGGCAGTGTGGAATCCACACTCTGTGTGAGAACAGGAATTGTAACAGCACACCTGAAGAAGACAACAATAATCTACCTCAAACAACACAGGGACCCAGATTCAATTCCCAGATTGCGTCATTGTCTGTGTGGAGTTTGCACATTCTCACTGTGTCTGCGTGGGTTTCCTCCACGTGCTCCGGTTTCCTCCCATGGTCCAAAGATGTGTGGGTTAGGTGGATTGGCCATGTTAAATTGCCCCTTAGTGTCAGGGGGATTAGCCAGGGTAAATAGTGGGGTTACGGGGATAGGGCCTGGGTGAGATTGCTGTCAGTGCAGATTCGATAGGCTGAATGGCTCCTTCTGCACTGTAGGGATTTTATGATTCTAACTGAGGAGGAATGTGCAAGACTGTGAGGTGTAGAGATATAAGCAGAGGATCTATCTCAGGTAGATCACTACCTGACTGTGAGACCTAGCCACCCACTCCCCCAACTCTCTTTAATCTGGATTCTGGGTTCTCTCCTAGATTCTCCAGAAATCAGTTCCGTTTTCTTGTTCGGATTTGAATGTGAACTCATTTGAACCACGTGGAAGTGTAGATAAGCAAAAGAAGGTGTACTATTTAGTTTTATTGCATTTCATGTTTTATTTAACTAAGGGAATGGTAGGGAATGTTAGCACAGCGACGGTGTCACTGGAATAATAATCTCGAAACAAATCAGAGTTCAAATCCCCCCGATGGAGAATATAAATCAATTTAATCAAATAAACCTGGGATAAGAAGGCTGTGTCAATCATGGTGACTGCGTGAGAGTCCTATAAAATTCAAACAGCACCAATCATTGAATGGGAAATATTGGTGTGAATTGCTTTGAACTTCTTGGAAATAATGAGCTGGTTTTTCCGTGACTCCGTGTAGGCGGTAACTCACTCAGACAGCAGTTAAACAGTTATCACAGGCATTCCAAAGTTCAATAATACAATAACGTCAGTTAAAACAAATTTATTAATTATATTGATATTTACTTCAATGACAAAGCAGAATTTGTTTCAAATTTAAAATACAAGTCTTACATATTACACATTAAGGGTACCGTAAATCCTAACTAATGTCCTTTAGAGAAGGAAATCTGCCATCCTTACCCAGTCTGGCCTTCATGTGACACAGCAAGGTGGTTGATTCTTAACTGTCCCTCTGAAATGGCCCAACAAACATTCAGTTGTCCAGAAGGTGGCTCATCACCATCTTCTCAAGGACACTTTGAGATGGGCAAGAAATTTCCACCTTGCCAGCGATGCCCACATCTTGTCAATGAATAAAGAAAATAGTTCTCTCCTCAGAATGTAATCCTTGATATCCTGGAAACAAACTAATCAGCTGTATTGTCCTTTGTGTTTACTGTGAAATTGAGAAGCTGAGTGAGTTAGATCACACTTTGTTGCAAAGTGTGTTTGCTTGGGTTGGATTTGGAGAACTTGTGTGAGAGATGTAAATATTCAGTTGATGTAAATGTGGATTAGACACACTAGGAACTCCTCAGCAGATGCTAGGGACTCTTCACAAACAATTAAGTGTGTGTGCGCGTGTGTGTGTTTCCTTCAATGAACCTCCAGAGAATCTGTCTGCTCTATTTGTTCATAGTGAGTCTTAGCTGCCTTCTGTAGGGGAGCTACATTGATGGTAGGATCATGAAACCAAAGGACTCCATTTGGTGCTTTGTGGCATTCCAACTCCTAGAAAGAGCTATTCAGGTTATCCCACATACCGTCGATCTTTCACCATAGCCCTACACTTTTTTTCCATTTCAAATATTTATCCAAATTATTTTTGAAAGTTCCTTTTGAATCATCTTCCACCATTCTTCCAGGAACTGCCTTCAAAGATTATATCAATTTACCATGTAAAACAATTCTTCTCATCTTTCCCTCTAGTTCTTCTGCAATTACCTTAACTTTGAGTCTTTTGGTCACTGACTCTCCCTCCCATCAGTGGAAACAGTTTCTCATTTACGCCTATCAGAACCCATCCTGATTTTAAACGCCTCTATTAAATCTTCTTTTAAGTTTCTCTGCTCTAAGGGGAATAATCGTGGCTTCTCCAGTCTCTTCATATTGACTGATGTCCCTCTCCCCCCACTTCAATCTGGCAAATCTTCTCGGTTCCCTCTCCAAGAACAAGAGATCATTTTCCAAGCTTTTTCTGTTCAACCATTTTCCTTTGTCTATTTTGCAGAACTGAGTGTTAGAATTTCAGCTGAAGTAAACACAGCGGAAATGTTGCCCTTTCCTTTTGGAACAGGAGATAGCTTGGAAAAAGAAACATTGATCAGCACTCAATCTACAACCCAAATTTCACTCAAAATCAGCACGGTATCAAGCACGGAGGGACCGAGCAAAACTTCAACAAGCGTCCCTGCAGTCACGACATCTCCAAACACCAAATCTGATTCTTCTATTTCAAAGATATCAACACCAATCATCCCAATTGCTACTAAAGGATCGCCACCAGTGACGACAAATATAAGTACCACAGATCAATCCCTGATAAATAATGCAACTTCACAGCAATTACTTTTATCGACAAGGCAGACAACAGATCTTCCAAGTACATCACACTCAACAGGTACCAGCTCATCGCTGTCCACATCAGTCTCAACCCAAACAACAGGTCAACCAAATGCAACCACTACCCAATCAACAAGTATTTCACAGTCTACTTCACCATTTGTTCAGTCAACAGATACCAGTACACAGTCAAAGTCAACCAATGTTTTATTGTCAACTTCAGCATCAAACTCCACAACAGATATCAGACCATCACTCTCAGCGTCAACCCCAGTCCAGACAACAAGTCAGTCCAGTACAGAGTCAAGTTCAACCACAACCCAAACCACAGCAACTACGAGTATGCCAAAGTCATCCACTACTGCAATAGCTGTAACAACTGCGCAGAATGGAACTTCCACCGTAACCCTAACGGAAAGCAGCTTGACTACCACAACGGGAAAAACCACAGTTGCTGCTGTCATGACCTCTTTGTCTTCATCGTCGATGGTAACACCATCACCTTCGCAGAAACCAAGTTCGGCAACCTTACAGCAAACATTCAACGCTGCATCCCCTTCAAGCCAGGCCGTCAGTGTGAGCACAGAACAATCTGTAGACAGTTTGAGTGCAGGTGAGTGAGTACATCATTTCCTCTTGAACAGAAACGGACGCTTGAGTAAACTTTAGTCTTTTTCTGCTTCAAAAAGTAATGTTGATAATGTATTAAAACAAAAATTCTGAATTTTCTGCATGGCACGGTGGCATAGCGGTTAGCGCTGCTACCTCATAGTGCCAGGGAACCTGGTTCAATTCCAGCGTCGAGTGGTTGTCTGTGTGGAGTCTGTACATTCTCCCTCTGTCTGTGTGGGTTTCCTCCGGATGTTCCAGTTTCCTCCCATTGTCCAGGTTAGGTTGATTAGCCATGTTAAATTGACTCTTAGTGTCAGGGGGATTAGCACGGTGGGGTTACAAGAATAGGACCTGGGTGGGATTGTTGTTGGTGCAAACTCGATAGGCCAAATGGCCTCCATCTGCACTGTAGGGATTCTCTGATTGTATTATTCTATGTTTTTATGATAGTATTTACAGCACAGGAACAGGGAAATGGGAGCATCCTCCAATTCTGTTTACTCATCTCCTCCAATCAGCAAATCCTTCTATTCTGTCAACCATCCTTTGGGCCTCCAGCTTCCCATAAAATGTATCACCACATTCTCATCACTCTCTGAATTTCCGATTGGATTTATTAGTGATTGTCTGATATTTGTTTATAACACTCCCACAAAGTGGATTCATCCTCACTACATCTACATTTTCAAACCCATTTGCCATTGTTAAGGCCTTGATAAATCACCCCTCAGCTTTCGCCTCTCTCAGGAAAAGAGCCCCAGCTTGTTCAATCTTTCCTGTAAGTTTTATCCTCTCAATTCTGGGTTCAGCCTCATAAATAAGGCACTGTTTCCCCTTCCACAGTCCTTCTCTATCCTGTCTGGAATCTGGAAGTCAGGCTGCAATCTGGACTGTGATTCCATATTCTCATTTTGAAAATGAATGACTAGTCTCTTGTCTGCCCGCGAGACTTTGACTGTCTACAGTTTCCATTAATCTCTCAATGTTTCATATTTAATCCAGTTTCATATTTCAGTTTCATATTTTTCCAGTTGTATTCTTTTCTCAGTAATTGTTCATCAATTTCTGCATTTTCATCTTTTTTTAAATTCCGCACATTTGCCTCAGGGTTATGATTGTCTTTGTTTACAGGAAGTGTGGCAGCAATTTCCGTGGTAGTTATCATCGCGGTTTTGATGCTGTTTGGAGGAGTCGTATACTTCAAGTTAAGGTAAACGCACAGAGTAAGACCAGTAAGAAGTCTCACAACACCAGGTTAAAGTCGCAACAGGTTTATTTGGTGATAAAGAGACTTTGTATTAATTGATGTTGATGTTCTTACTGTGTTTATCCCAGTCCAATGCCAACATCTCCACATCACATAATAAAACCCCCAGTTACTGAAGTATCACAGTTAGTCGTCAGTCTTGTTTTGTTAATGTTCCTAGCACATCCTTTGGGTTATTATATTGGATACTTTCCCCAATTTTATGTTCTCAATGTTTCTGCAGCTCCTGAAATGAAGGGAATCAAAGGATATGGGGGAGAAAGGTGGGATCAAGCTATTGAGTTGGATGATCAGTTATGATCATAGTGAATGCAGGAGCAGGCCTGAAGGGCCAAATGGCCTCCTTCCTTCTCCTATTTTCTATGTTTAATTCGACACTGGAGAGAAACTGGGATTGTTTAAAGTGAAGATTTAATTGAGGTGCCCAAAGTACTGAAGGAATTTTGAGAGTGAATGAGGAGAAACTGTTTCCATTGGTTGAAGGGAGATAAATACACATAGGCAGAGATTTATGAGCTGAAATTCTTGCCTTTAAAAGGAGGGAATCCTGGGGCAGAATTTTCCCCGATCCACCCATCACGGGAATTGTAACGTGTGAGACAGGAAATTTGACGGACCATTTAAAGATCTATTGACTTTGGGTGGGAATTTCTGGTATTTTGGGGAGTGCATGATTAGAAAATCCTGCCTCCCTAATAAAACAGTAACAATTTCTCATCGCGTTTTTTTAAAAGTGACCTTCCAAGGTAATTTAAGATTGTCATTTCAAAAAGTATGTTTCATTTATTGTAGGAATTCTGCGTATGGGCGACTGTTGGATGATCAGGATTATGGATCTTGGGGAAACTACAACAATCCTTTATACGATGACTCTTAAGAAGACAATTGGATTTGAAAGGCTTGTTCATATTGGACTGTCAATTGAAGATTATTGGAGTCTTTTTTTTAAAACATGGCTAAGCATAATTACATTTCCTTCATTACTTCCCATTTATTTTGCTCTGGTTTAAATTAAATTAAATTCCTCAGACCAAGCTGCCCCCATGAGGTGGGTTGGCCTCACCAGACTCTTCATAAACCTCAGCATAGAGAAGATGACTACACAGATACGGCTAACAGGAAGCTTCAGGTTTGTCCCAAATTAAGGATGGGATTAGTGTTAATGGTGCCTTTCCTGTTGTTTAAGCTCTCCTTCTACATATACTCCACCAAAAACTGATAAATATATGATTTAATGAGCTGACATTTTTTAAATAATGTCCTCATGAGAGTTTAATTCAATGTGAAATCCTAATTCTTACATTAGATTGAGAAAGAAATTCCAAGAAATGTGATTGTCAAATGTAATCGGTATAGGAGCTTTTGCATACACGTGCTTTACTACACGCACGTGTGCACATCACGGAGTTATCTGTGTTACCATTGCAGGAGTAATATTGCAACGTTACTTACCCAGAGCTTTAACAGACATGAATGGGAATGTGAATATTAACACTACGTTAACCTCACTCATCCTCCTGCTCAAACTTCTGTTAACAAGGACCCTCATTGCCAGAGAAGCATCATCAGATCAGCTCTTTCCGATCTTTAAGCATCATTTATTCTTTCATGGGGGGTGAGAATTGCCAACATTTATTGTCCATCCCTTGAGAAGGAATGGGTTATTCAGCTATTTCAGTGAGGGGGTCAACCACATTGCTGTGGCTCTGGAGTCACATGTAGGCCAGCCTGGGTAAGGATGGCAGATTTCCTTCCCTAAAGTTTACTTATTAGTCACAAGTAAGGCTTACATTAACACTGCAATGAAGTTGTGAAATTCTCTGTGAAATTTCCTTAGTTGCCACACTCCAGTGTCTGTTTGGGTTAATGCACCCTAACCAGCACGTCTTTCAGAATGTGGGAGGAAACCGGAGCACCCGGAGAAAACCCACACAGACACAAGGAGAACATGCAACCTCCGCACAGATTCCCCAAGCTGGGAATCGAACTCAGGTCCCTGGTGCTGTGAAGAAGCAGCAGTGCTAACCACTGTGCTACCCCAAAAGGATATTTCATTACTTCTTCTATGGAGCTGGGAATAGGGTTAAATTAATTGGAGAAAACTATGGTATGAGTCCAGAACATGTGGTCAAATAATAAAAGGGAACTGTTGTCTAAGGGATCCATTGCTGCTGTAACACACTTTCAGCCACTGTTTGCTGAGTGACAGGTTCTGCAGAAATGCAACTTTTTGTTGTAAAAGGGCACTGTTTGAAAAGCTGCGTGGATATTTGGTGTAATTCATGAGGAGGATTTTTCTGGAGAACATAAAGGATGGAGAGTTACTTTTGGACAGCTGTCAGCCAGGTGAATCTGAACATTCAGTTTCCTAAAACACCAGTCTTTGTGAGGTAAGGAGTTCAGGATGGATTCTCCGGGAACAGGTCCATTATCGGAGCCTTTCAGATGGCACACTATTTGCTGATGACACCAGGTTATGTATCGGAGTGAAATGTTGAGTGGAAACTGATACAGTTGGAGAGATTGAGACAAATTGAAGAGAGGAGAAATGTGTTAAAATGGATAAACCCAAAAACGGGAAGGATGAAGCAGACTAGAAATCGAAACAAACTTGGTTCAATTATTCATCATTCTCTGAAAGTTTCTGAAAGAAAGGTGATGGTGGGTATCCAGGGTGTCAAAGTCTTGAGAAAATGCTGGAAAATCTCAGCAGGTCTGGCAGCATCCTTTACAGACACTGCCAGACCTGCTGAGATTTTCCAGCGTTTTCTCTTTAGGTTTCAGATTCCAGCATCCGCAGCAACTTGCTTTTATGCTTGTATCAAAGTTTTGGGTGTTTTTGGCAGGAACATTTGCTCCTGAGTCCAGACAAGCTGTTTGAGTTTGGATGGATCATTACTGAGGTAGAAGTGTTGTGAAGTGGATGAGGTTGTGGGGGTGGGAGGATGTTGTATTTGTTAATGGGTGTGCTGAGGTGAACTAACCAGTGCGTGTGGGGTTGTAGTGTGGGAGCGGTTGTGAGGATGTGGTGAGGAATGTAGGGGTGTTGGTGGGGGGTGGGGTAGTGGGGACAGAGGTATGCAGTCAGACTGTATGGAAACAATCAAGTGTTGATTGGGGAGGGATTGACTACGTTTGGACCTCAACAAAGGAAGCCAAGGACACAGTTGTCAACACTCTTGGGTAAATGGGCCATCTGTGGCAGGAGGTCACGTAATGGAATCTCCAGGAATATATTCAACCAGAGTTGGCAACCTCAGGTCCCACAGGAGAATCTGTGCATCTTCCCACCCACAGTGGGGGCTGGTAAAATAATTGAATTAACTTCCCTGAACTCTTGTTGGCAAGCCAGATCTACAGCTCTTATTCCTGTAGCAAAATTGTAATCACTGAGTCTTTGGAACTGGAATTTCTCCAACACTCTTCAGAAGATGAGGCAAAGCAATGAGCCATCTCAGTATATATCGCTCCCTTCCCACACCAATCCTTCTGAACAGACAGGACAAGTGGTGCCTGTACAGATTCTCCTTGTAGCCTGAGATGGTCAAATTAATTAATTAAATTATTGATAAACATTTGTGAATATTAGCATTTGGGAAACATTTTATAATGTGAAGCAGTGATAGGTTATTCAGGTTTTTAAGGTCATATACATTACAGAACTAAGCTGCGTGGATTGTGTTAAGATACAGGTCAGCCATGACCTAATTTGATTTGATTTATTATTGTCACATGTATGAAAAGTATTGTTTCTTGTGCACTATGCAGACAAAGCATACTATTCATAGAGAAGGTAAGGAGAGAGTGCAGAATGTAGTGTTACAGTCATAGCTAGGGTATAGAAAAAGATCAACTTAATGCAAGGTAGGTCCATTCAAAAGTCTGACAGCAGCAGGGAAGAAGCTGTTCTTGAGCCAGTTGGTACGTGACCTCAGAGCAATTGAATGGTAATTAGCTTCAATAGACCAATGATCAGATTGGTCTCCACCTGTCTATATAATTCTTTATTGGAAATAGTCAACACTTTGGTGGAGGTTTATAATCTAGAAATTGTGAGATCAAGTTTAAAGTACAAAGTTAATTCTCACATGTTGGCTCACATATATGGTATATTTACTCTATAACCTCCAAATGAAAATAATTCTAACAGGAATCAGAGAAATTACATTAAATATTGAATGGAATAAGGGAATTCTTTGTAGATCACAGATGGAATGCTAAGGGAATTAAAGGTGTTGTTACTGATGTATTTAAAAAGTTATAGATTCAGTGTATACCCAGTAACGGGCAATGTGATGATTATCACAAATGTCTAGGCTGACGCTGCCAGGGGAGTGAAGGGGGAGGGTCAGTGCTGTGAGATCAGAAAATGTGGGAGGGATTTTCCGCCGTGGCCTGTTTCATGGCAGTGGGAGGCAGTTTGCCCTCGGATAGTGGCAGGATCTTCCAAACACACTGCTGTCAATGAAATTTCCCTATTGGATACACTCTCCCCCTACCTGCGCTGATGCAAATCCCATGGGAATGATGAGCATGGACGCCATCAGCAGGACTGGACAGATGGAAATTTCCAGTGATCTGGCCCTGACCTTTCAGATGAGATGTGAAACTGTCCGGTGGATACGGACAATCCCATGGTACTATTGTGAGGCATCGCTGGGGAAGTTCTCCCAGTGTTCTGGCCAACATTTATCACTCAGTTCATCAACAGTGAAACAGTCACCGGGAATCTCTGGGCTCGTTCACCATGAGTGCAAATCCTGTTCCAGACACAAACTCTCACGCGAGGGATATACACCAGGGGATCTCAGATTGTTTCTCCCTCCCAACCCCTTGGTGCCATCACCAGGTTCACGCCCAGCAAGGATGCAAAGCTAATTCCCACTAACTTCACTATATCTTAATAAATCTAAGCAGCAGAACATCCTCCCTTCCAGACTCCCCGCTCATTCCTCTGGTCAGCCTGATGTCATACCGATGGGTATTGCTGCTGCTGTCCAGTTGTTGAGATGAGCATTGCTGGAGATGGAGGCCAGTGCTGCCCCCCCAGGTGGTCAAAGACATGGCAGAGCAGTGCCCCTAGCATCCTGGCAGTGCCAACCTGACCAGATGGGCAGTGCCAAAGGGCAGGAGGGTTTCTGGCAACTAGATGATAGGGGGGGTGCGGGGAGGGTGAGGAGAAGGATTTGCTGGCAGACATTGATGTTGGGGGACTTGAAGTTTGCCAGTTTTTGGGGAGGGGAGTGGTGCAGTGGGGGTGTTCTGATGTCCATTATGGATGAAGGGTGCCTGCCTCATGCTGGGAATGGGACACCGTTTTAAAGGATGTTCCCCCAGCCGCTGTGGAGCATCTTTAGTCTCTCCCCTCAAAAATGATCAGACAAAACATACCTTCCTGGGGTTTTTTGGATGAAATGTCAGAAGATTCAGAGAGAAGACTTGGCTGTTTCTCTGGGGAGAAACACATCAGTTTTCAGTCTGAACCAGACACTTTGCCATTTCTTTGGGAAAATTCCAGGTTGTTATCACATTGCCATTTGAGGGAACTTGCTGTGTGCACATTGACTGCTGCATTCCCTTTATGGTAAAAGCATTTATGATGTGGAGATGTTGGTGTTGGACTGGGTAAGCACAGGAAGGAGTCCCAAAACACCAGGTTAAAATCCAACAGGTTTATTTGGAATCACAAGCTTTCAGAGCACTGCCCCTTCATCAGGTGAGTGGAGGTAGGATCACAAACATGGCATATGTAGACAGAGACACAACTGCAACATAATTACAGATTGAAATGTGAAGAATTCATTGAAATGTGAGTCTTTCCAGGTCATCAAATCTTTACAGGTATGAACAGGTTAAAGAGGTGTGAATTGGACAATTAGTAGGATTTTGCAAACGCAAGCCACATGGTGGAGTTACAGATAGTGTGACATGCAGGTTAAGCATTTTTGGAACATCCTAAAAATCCTGCAATATTTTCATCTATTGCAAAAAAAAAATGCCTCTCATAGGGAAGAAAATCTCTCAAAAGAATGTGAGATGTAAACAATTTAAGTTATATTTGAATAATCAGCACACGTGTATCAGTGGGAATGTTGCAGTGTGTAATGTCCTTCTGAATGCTTAATCTGTGCTGTATTTATTGATGACAAAAATGTGTTGTAACTGGATATATATGAAGCTATTTGCACTATAACAAAAGTCTTTGTAAATTCTTGTTTAGACCTTTGAGATTGTTTGGATTTGAATGATGTCAGCATGATATCCGTTTGAATTACTTCCATCTTTGCCGTTTATGAACAATCAAAATATTATCCAGCCAGAATTTGTAATAACCAATAATTGGCCATAGTTAATAGTTTTGTTGCCATGATTAATATTAAAGCAGCTTATTAATTTTGTGTATAATAAACTTCCTCTTGATTACTTTGTGTTATTGCCAATCCTTCATCAGGATGTTTTGAGTTTTGAAGGAATTTAAAGGAAAGGAGCTCGATATTTAAGGGAACAGCTAAAGGATCGCAGGTTATGGGGAAGTGATAGCCTAGTGGTATTATCACTGGACTGTTACTCCACAAACTCAGTAAAGTTCTGGAGATCCGGGTTCGAACCCACCGCAGCAGATGGTGAAATTTGAATTCAATAAAAAAAGTCTGAAATTAAGAATTTACTGTTGACCATGAAACCATTGTCAATTGCTGGAAAATAACCTATCTGGTTCATTAATATCCTTTAAGGAAGAAAATCTGCCATCCTTATCTGGTCTGGCCTACATGTGACTCCAGAGCCACAGTAATGTGGTTGACTCTCAACTGCTGTCCGAGGGCAACTAGGGATGGGCAATAAATGCTGGCCAGCTAGTGACACCCATGTCCCACAAATGAATAAATAAAAACTAAATTTGTCTGTGGTCTTGTTGGGTCAGGTACTGTTTGAGCTTTTAATCCCTCCTTAAATACTTATCAGTTTTTTTTCAGAAGCTAATGAGGGATCTAATAACTTTACATAGCAAACTCCCATCAATCATTTGGGCTCTTCCATGGTACTAATTAAAAGGACTGTTCAAAGTGACTGAGAGAACAATATTCATCAGTTCCCAGTTTTCGTGTCCAGCAGACTTTTCCCCACTCATCACCTTTGGTCTGTCCTGTCATTCAATGAAATTATGACTGATGCAGCAATTTTACTCCATCACCTTTGACAGTTTCTAATCTTCAATCCCTCCATGGCTTCTTGCCCTGTACCTCTCCAAACAGATGATAGTAAATGAACAGTGAATGGGAGCTATTGGCAGATCAGTCATGATGTCAGTGGATGGGTGGAACAGGTTCAAGGGGATGAATGGCCTCCTGGTCCTTTGTTTCTTAGCCATTGACACAAATGAACGTTAAGTTGAGAAAGCAAATGCTCCCCACTCACAACACACACTCACATTGACGTTATTCCTCAGTAGGTACCTCTGCTTTAATTCCATCAGCTTCAATAATGTGATGAATTCTTCACGAATACAGACAAATCAGAGTTGATTTTGATAAAATCCTGTGTCTGTATCCGGCCTTGTAGGAAGAACCCCATAGAAAAGGAGATCGATAGGGTTCCAAAAGGGAACTTCTCTAACAGAAGCACAGAGCAAAGACATCACGTGACCTTTAGAGCATTCTTGTTTGCATAACAGGTTTTCCAGTGTTGTTGTATCAGACATTGGCAAATTCCTTCACATGTTTACAAAACCTTGGATGGAAGATAATCCGACACCCTTACTGTGGCAATGTAAACGATGCCGAGGGTTTGCCAATCAGAGTCAGCATAGCCAGTGCGTTTACCTGGCTAGGGATAGATACGTAGAAACTAGAAGCAGGGAGTAGGCCATTCGGCCCTTCAAGCCTCTGATCATTAGTTCAATATCCTGATCCCCCACCCCTTTCCTCCATATCCCTTAATCCTTTTAGCCCCAAGAGCTATATCTAATATCTTCCTGAAATCACACAATGTTTTGGCTTTAACTACTTTCTGTGGGAGTGAACGCCACACATTCATCACGCTCTGGGTGAAGAAATTTCTCCTCACCTCAGTTCTAAAAGGTTTACTCCTTATCCTCAAACTATAACCCCTGGTTCTGGACTCCCCCACATTGGGAACATTCTTTCTGAATCTACCCTATCTAACCCTGTTAGAATTTTATAAGTTTCTATGAGATCCCCTCTCACTCTTCTAAACTCCAGTGAATATAATCCTGACAGCCTTAGTCTCTCCTCATATCATGGGTGGAAGAGAGTGGGTTTAGAGTGTGGGTTGGTTCACACCAGGATGGGTATAATTGCTCTTCCTGCTGCCAACATCCACCTCTCCCCATCCCCATTGACCTGACCCTTCCTTTAATGTTGTTCCATCAGCTTCACCTCATTGGAGAGATTGTCAGTGGTTTGATTTTACAACCCATGGCAGCTCTTAAATGGCCAATTATTGACCATTTCAGGGCCATCTCCTGCCTAGTCTCTGAAATGGCCGAGAAAGACACTCAGTTACATCACTTCACTACATCATTGCCCAATGAGAATATAACTGCATCCTAGACATTGGATTTAGACATGATGAGAATCCCAGTCAACTCTGCAAAATCTTCCTCACTCACGTTTTGAGGGACTGGTGTGTTCAGGGTAAGAGAGGAAGTAATATCATCAACATTACGGTTCCCATGCATGTATATGAATGTGTGAAGTGTGGTAAATAAGATTGGTAAGTTACAGGCACAGTTAGCCACATGGAAGTACAATAACAGAGACTGGCTGAAAAAAGGGCAGGACTTGGTGTTAAATGTTCCTGGATACAAGGTGTTCGGCAAAGGAAGGAAATGTGGAGGGATTGTAATATTGGTTAAGGATCAAAAGCCTTTTATACTCAATGCAGTCGGGAGACTGGAGTTCAGAGAAGCCCCAGGGGCAGTGCCAGCCTAGTGGAGCTAATATTCTGGGTCAGAGTTGGAATGTGCTGATAATTAAAGCTGGGATTGCAATTGGAATGGACTCACAGGAGGAGAGATTGAACCATTAGGAGGTGAGCAATCTGAGCAGCTTTTGAGGGAATTCAGATGTTAGTTCTTCAAAAGTGAAGAGCTGAAATCACTGGTGAGGGAAACAGATTCACTGTGGTATTGTGACTCATAGTAATCATTGATGTCTGAGTGGATTGCTAAGAAATCCATGGGATCTGTCTTGGTTGCATCTGCCAATTAAGATGCAGTGTTCAATCACAGTTTGCCTGTTAATTCACACATATCTCACGTTAACTCTGAATGTATAAAATAGATACTGTAAATTGTTTTATTTTTAAGACTGAAAAAAAAAGTTGATTTTGTCTGTTAAAACTGTGACATCTTGTAGCTTTATCCTCCTAATCAGTAACTGGAAGCCAAATGTAAAGTTACAGATCCCCAATCCAGTTGTAACAATTCTCACAAAGGGAAAGTTGGACAAAACAAATCCAGATCTCTCTTGATGACAAAAAAAATCAAGACATTAAAGTGAAAAAGCAAAGAACTGTCTATGATTGAAGTTGGGAAGTAATACAACCGAGAACCAGGGTGAATATAGACAGTTCAGATGAAAAGTGACAAACAGAAGCAAAAAGATAAAATTATGAGTTTTGCAGCTAATTTAAAGGAGGAATTCAAAAGTCTTCTAAAGGTATGTAAATTATAAAAAGATGGTAACAGGAGAAATGGGGCCAGTTAAGGACCAAAACTGCAATTTACACCTGGGGACTGAGGTCATATTTGAGATTACTACGTGAATAATTTTCATCTGTCTTCATCAAGGAGAGAAGATACTTCTCAAATTATGTTTAAAATTTTTTAAAGTTTATTTTATTGGTGTCACGAATAGGTTTACATTAACACTGCAATGAAGTTATTGTGAAAATTCCCCAGTTGCTACACTCTAACGCCTGTGCAAGTACACTGAGGGAGAACTTAGCATAGCCAATGCACCTGACCGGCACATCTTTCAGACTGTGGAAGGAAACCCATGCAGACACGGAGAGAACATGCAAACTCCACACAGACAGTGACCCAAGCTGGGAATTGAACCTGGGTCCCTGGCGCTCTGAGACAGCAGTGCTTACCACTGTGCCACCATGCTGACAGAGGAGGTTATTCAGGCAACATGGCTGAAAAGGCAGAGGGGTTGGATAGACTGTCTGTTTGATAAAGTACTAGGACCCAACAAGATGGATTCCAGGGAAGCGAGAGTGGAAATTGCAGAGGCATTGGCCATCACTTTTCAGTCTTTCTCAGACTCAGAGATGGTGCCAGAGGAATGGGGAATTGCAAAGGGTGTAAAGATAAACATCTACAGTTTAACCTCAGTCATGGGAAGCTTCTAGAAATGATAATTGAAGACAAAATTAATGTGGGTTAGTTAAAGGGAGCCAGTGTGGATTTGTTAAGGGCAATTTTTTGATGAGCTGACATTGGGGATTGGTTAGGGCACTGCTGTTGATGTGGTTTACACAGACTCCCAAAAGTGCCACACAACAGAGTGGTGAGTAAAGTTAAAACTCAAAGAGTAGAAGGGATACAACATGGATACAATATTAGCTGGGTGACAGGGAACAGAGAGTGGCGATGAATGGATTGTTTTTGTACTAAAGAAATGTTTGTTGTGGAGACCCCCTCTCCCCTGGGGTTGGGATTAAGAACTCTGCTCATCCAGACCAATTAATGATACAGACCTTTCTGTACAGGGGCACAGTTTCAAAATTTGAGTGTGATACACAATACGTAAGAACTGTGAATTGCGAGAGGAAGAGCATAAATTTCAAAAGGACAGAGACAGGTTGATGGACTAGAGTGAAATTGAATGCAGAGAAGTGTGAAATGATTCATTTTTGTAGGAAGAATACAGGCAGACAATATAAAACACAGAGTACAATTGGCTGCAAGAGCAGAGGGACACTGAAAGGGACTCTGAAAATGACAGTACATATTGAGAGCACGTTTAATACAACCTATATCATTGTAAGGCACAGAGTACAAAAGCAAGGAAGTTACATTGAAGTTATACAGAGCATTAATTTGATCTCAGCTGGACTGTTCCATCCAGCTCTGGGTGCCATACTTTAGGAAGGATTTGAACCCATTAGAGTGCAAAAAAAGATTAATGAGGATGGTTCCAGGGATGAGGAACTTCAGCTTTGAAAATCCAATAGTGAAGTTGGGACTGGTCTCCTTGGAGGAGAAAGTTGGGAAGAGATTTGATTGAGGTGTTCAAAACCATGAAGGGTCTGGACAGAAATAAAGAGAAACAGCTCCCATTGGTGGGAGATTTGAGAACCAGGAGGACACAGATTTAAGATGTTTGGTAAAAGAAACAATGACAACATGAAGAAAAGTCTTTTTCCTGCAGCGGGTGATTAGGATTTAACAGAGAGTGTGGGTCAATCAAGGAAGAGAGGGGACTGGATTATTATCTGTAAGGGAAGAATGTACAGAGTGGAGGTGGAGGAATGAAATTAAGAGAAGTGTTGCTTTGGAGAGGCAAATGGCCAAATAACCTCCTCACGTGCAGCAATTATCGTGTGATATGTGGCGTCTAAATTGGGAGAACCGTCCCACAGACAACTCAATAGCCTGACATAGTCATCCTCACAGAATCAATATCCCAGACTGCCCCATCACCATCCACATGATGCCAGATTGTGTACCAAGTACTAAGTGTATGTTTTTTAAATAGAAAGGATACAAATTGATTTTGTTCAAACATCTGAAATGACCTTATTGACTCAAGCATAAGTGATCACATCGCAATCAGCAATTAGCAGCCGTGCAGGTTCGGAGAAATAATATTCTTTAGAAATAAATCAGTGCACCAACTGATTGCTGGTAACTTTCAAGAGAATACACCACCTGTTCTTCAATACAAACTCTGCTCGCTTTAACAAGTATAGCTGAGGTGTTGTGATAAAAATCACCATGAAATGTAACCTTATTATCACACTATGTCTCAGCACAATGTAATGATTTATCGTAAATAACACTTCAAGGTTTGTTCATTTATTGCAGTTTTAGCTGCGTCACTAAGTTAGTTAAGTTACTAAAGCTGTGCTTAGCTGAGAGAATTCTAAAAGGAGGTGATGAATAAGTTTTTTTATTAGAGAGGGGTTTATAATTAGACATGGGAACATTAATCTGAATGTTATCTTCTAGAATCTTGCAAACTCTGCTTTTCCTTTCAGAGTTGCGTACAGGGATGACGCAAACCCCTTTGAAATGTGTCACAATGCACACTTGTGAGCTATTCAACCCATCATGTCTGTGTCACCACTTCAAAGGAGCAGTCCAATTTGTCCCACTCCTCCTGTTCTTGCGAGTTTAACTATGTTTTCTGAGTAAATATTGGGATCTGGGTGTGAATCTGAGCTTACCATTCACCTATTCCCGGTTACAATGAGATTGCTTTCCCTCAGTGACTAACACAACTTGATCCAATCAACTGCATAATATCAACTGGAAGAACATCATCAACTTGTCCCGACCATTCAATTCTTAGTTGAACTGCCGTACAAAACATCAGTGCTTACATACTGTGCCACAGTTTCAGAATGAAGCATCTAGAGACTCAGGGCTGTACAGTGGAAGCTGAATGATGTTTGATGTAAGGTGGACATTGCATTTACATTCAGGAATCTGTTACACAACAGGTAGCAAACAAGAGAGTACAACAACATGTTGACACAGGAAACAGACTGTCAGTTATAAATATTCTTGGACATTTATTATTTTTAATCTCACTAATAATAAATTTGAGATGGGCAAATCCTGCTTTTCTGACGATTGAGAAAGGAGGAGGCCATTCGTCCCCTCAAACATGTTTCACCAATTCAGTTAAGCCCTGATTGGTCTGTATCTTAACTCCATTAACAAATCCTTTACACCCTGAGTCCAAAGAAAGATCTGGATCTTAATTTTGAAAATTCTAATTGACCCACAGACGGGGTAGGGTGGAGGCAGCGGGGGGGGGGGGGGGGGGGGAAGGTTCTGAATTTCCCTTTGTGTGAAGAAATACTTCCTAACACCACACTTAAACTAATTAGAAGGATCCTTCCCCTTGTTCCGAACTACCCTCATCAGACGTAATCGTTTGTTCTCTATTTACCCTACCTTTAATCATCTTAAAGACCCCAATTAGATCATTCTTCAAGCTTCAATACTTGGTGAAAAACAAGCCCAGTCTATGTGTTCTGTGCTTAAAACGTAACTGTTCAATTTGAGGATTATGAGGATAAATAGTGTTTTGTTCTGCAAACAAGTTCATGCAATTAATCCTTGGAACTAAATCTATCTAAAGGTCCCATTGCAAGAAAGAAAATGTTTTATATTTGTATCACAGGATGTGTCAAAGGTCACTGGATCAAAATCCTGGTACTCTCTCCCTAACAGCACTGTGGGTGTACCTACATTGCAGTCCAAAGATGTGTGGGTTAGGTGGATTGACTATGCTAAATTCCCCTTTACTGTCAGGGGGACTTGCTAGGGTAAATGCATGGGGTTATGGGAATAGGGCTGGGTGAGATTGGGCCAGTGCAGACCTGATAGGCCGAATAGCCTCCTTCTGCATTGTAGAGATTCTATGATTCTGTGACTGCTGTGGTTGAAGAAGGCAGCTCACCACCAGCTACTCAACGGGCAATTAAAGATGGGCAATAAATGTTGCCCTAACCAGTGATGCCCATATCTAATAAAAGTGCTTTATAGCCAATGAAGTCTAGTCACTGTTGTAAGTTAGGAAACACGGCAGTCACCGTGAGCTCCGTATATGATCTGGTAATTCTGTTACACTGATATTGGAGTGATCACTGGAGGCAAATCCCTTGCATTCTTTGAAATATCCCCCCAAGGGGACTGACGTGGTCTCAGTCTCAAGCCTCATCTGATAGACTGAGGAAGCATCAAAGAAAAAAGGCTTTGAAACTTCCCTCTGCCTTTTAATATTTAAGAAATCTCAGAAAGAACGTTTATCTTTTTTGACTGATTTGAGAAATCACCCTCATATTTTGGAGCAAAGCATGAATTATTTATATTTGACAATTAAAGAACTGTTCCTTTTGATTATAAGATGTTTAGAACAGGCTTTTGGCAGACAGGAATCAGATAAAAGAACCAACAGTGTCTGCCCTCAGAGTGAAGTTGACATTGTTCTCTATAACACACTGCTGTTCTGTGATATTTTAGTGATAAAGGGGACTTTTGTCCTTTCCTCACATGTTCTCAACTCTATTATTGGTCAGCTAGTTTGCGAGGTCTGAGCAGTGAGGCAACAACATCTGTCCAGTCCATTGAAGTTGGCGGGGAGAGGAACAGCCCAATAACTAAAGCCTCATTCTTTTCACGGATAATATATTCCAATGCTATCTCCATCTGGACAATTCTCCTTCTTAATCACAGACAGCCATCAGAGTTCTCTCACTGAAACAGAGAGATTTCATAGAATGGGAGAAAGAAGGAATGGACACAAAACAGAGGAGAATTATCTGGCCTGCTGTGTCTAAGCTAACCCTGTGAAAACACTGAGCTAATCCCATTCCCTAAAAGGTTTATAGCACACTGAGGGAAGCAAGATCTTTTATTTTTGTAGCTGATTCTGAGTTATTCTCAGCAAACAGAAAAATGTCAAGCTTTTGTCAAAGTATAGGAAGACAAAAGGAATAAAAATATTCATTTTAACTGCCTTTCCAATCTCCAATTCTTTATAAGTGAGAAATGATTACTTGTCTCAAAACAATAGCTCACAGATGACTCAGTTAAGCTGGAAGGTGACAGTGACTGTACTTTTGAGCAACACTCCTCCAGATCGGACCTGTTCATCACTGCTCAGTTTGCATTCGGTCAGACAGAACTCATTATAGCTCTGCTCCTAATATGTATAATAGAGACTTGAATTCAGGAGTGAAAATAACTTGACATCAAAACTTTATTTTACTGGGTTCAACATCAAGAAGCCCCGGTAAAATCAAAGTCAGCAGGAAATTTTCCATGCTTGAACCATAAAAGAAGTTTAAAGTTTTTTTTTGAAAAGTTTATTTACTAGTGTCACAAGTAGGCTTATATTAACACCACAATGAAATTACTGTGAAAATCCCCTAGTTGCCACACTCTAGCACCTGTATAGGTCTTCTGAGGGAGAATTTAGCAGTCAATACACCCTAACCAGCATGTTTTTTGGACTGTGGGAGGAAACCGGAGCACCAGGAGGAAACCCATGCATAACGGAGAGAACGTGCAAACTCCACACTGTGATCCAAGCCAGGCATCAAACCCACATCCCTGGTGCTGTGAGGCAGTAATGCTAACCACTGTGCCAGAAACTGGTTGTAATGGCTGAAGTTAATCATCTCAGCTCCAGGACATCTCTGCAGGACTCCCTCAAGGGTAGTGCCCGAGGCCCAACCATTTTCAACTGCTCCATCAATGACCTTCCCTCCATAAGTTCAGAAGTGGGGATGTTCACTGATGATTGCACAATGTTCAGCACCATACGTAACTCCTCAGATACTGAGGCAATCCGTGTTAAAAAGCAGCAAGATCTGGATAATATCCAGGCTTGGACTGAGGAATAGCAGGTGATATTCATAGAACCTGAAGGAATACGGAGAACCTACTTGTGAACCTGAAGGAATAAGGAGACTTGGACAAGTTGCAGAGCTGGGCCGAGAGGTGGCAAATGGAGTTTAATGTGGAAAAGTGTGAGGTAACTCACTTTGGCAGGAATAACAAATGTGTAGAGTATAGGGCTAATGGTAGGACTCTTAATAGTGTTGATGAACAGAGGGATCTTGGTGTATGTGTGCATAGATCCCTGAAAGTTGGCAATCAAGTCGATAAGGTTGTTAAGAAGGCATACGGAGTCTTAGCTTTTATTGGTAGGGGATTGAATTTCGGAGCCGCAACGTCATGTTGCAACTGTACAAAACTCTAGTGCAGCCGCACTTGGAGTATTGTGTGCAGTTCTGGTCCCCACATTATAAGAAAGATGGGAGGCATTGGAGAGGGTACAGAGGAGGTTTACCAGGATGTTGCCTGGTATGGAGGGCAGGTCTTATGAAGAGAGGCTGAGGGATTTGAGGTTGTTTTCGTTAGAAAGGAGGCGGCTAAGAGGGGACCTACTCGAAACATATAAGATGATTAGAGGTTTAGATAGGGTGGACAGTGATAGCCTTTTTCCTAGGATGGAGAAAGCTAGCACGAGGGGACACAGCTTTAAATTAAGGGGTGATAGTTATAGGACGGATGTCAGAGGTAGGTTCTTTACCAAAGGGTGGTTCGGGAGTGGAATGCCCTGCCTGCAGCAGTTGTGGATGCGCCAAGTTTGGTGGCGTTTAAGAGGTTAGTTTATAAGTATATGGAAGAGAAGGGAATGGTTTAGTTTGGAGGGGCATTGCTTTTTATATTGGTTGGCGCAACATCGAAGGCTGAAGGGCCTGTTCTGTGCTGTAATGTTCTATGTTCTATGTTCTATGTACGCCACTCCAATAACAGACTTCATTAGTAAGTGTGTAGAAGACTCTTGTGCCAAAGAAACAAATCTGCGTGTTTCCCAATCAGAAACCATGGATGAACAGGGATATCCACTGCTGGCTGAAGTCCAGGTCTGAGGCATTCAAGCCAGCCAACACTGACCTATACGTGAAAGCCAGATACGATCGAGGGAGAACATCAAAGATGTCAAGAGATAGTATCAGACCAAGCTAGAGTTCCAGGCCAGCCCACTAAATCCACCGACTATTGCAAGGTCTACACAACATGATAGGGTAAAGGTGAAGACAAGTAGAATCATCAGCAACAGTGCACCCCTCCCTGATGAGCTCAACACTTTTGAATACTATGTACACTTTTATCAAAAAGTATCTTGAGATGCCCTGATGTCATGAAAGGTGCTATAGAAATGCAAGTCTCCCATTCTTAAAATAAAACACAGTAAGAAATCTCAAAACACCAGGTTAAAGTCCAACAGGTTTATTTGGAATCACAAGCTTTTGAAGTGCTATTCCTTCATCGGTGGGTGGAGAGATGGGTTTCACAATCATGACATATATAGATTACAAGATAATGGTTGGAATGTTGCATTGTGACTGTGTCTCTATATGCTGTGTTTGTGAACCTACTTCTCCACTCACCTGATGAAGGGGCAATGTCCCGAAAGCTCGTGATTCCAAATAAACCTGTTGCACTTTAATCTGGTGTTGTGAGATTTCTTACTGAGCCCACCCCAGTCCAACACAAGCATCTCCACATCATAAAAGAAAACAAATGCATCACCACTAAAGCGGTCCTGATATTCATGAAAAAGAAAAGATTGTTGAGTAATCAAGTCACAAAATAAAGCAAATTAAAAACAGCTTTGGCTGAATGAGGAAATGTTTTGTATCTGTTTGTCCTCAATGTTAATCCTGTTAATTCTAATGTTCAGCCACCCTGACCCCAGTACATATCAACTCTTTAAAGCAGATTTAACCTTTCGACCAGGCTGTTCATTAATGGGAGTGAGGACACAATTCAGTTGCCATAGTTACATCTTCCCTTGAACTGTGCAGAATGAGTGCTGCACTGCAGCATAGTTGGTCTGAGCAATGTCAATGATCCTGATTTTTATCAGCAGCACAGGATCAGGTTAAACCAGTGTAATCTTTCCATTCGGAAAAGCAACAATTTGGAAAGTGAATCCAGCAGCTAACCCCCAATAGGCATCTCAGAAATCCAAAATTTGATTATCTAACTTAATGCAGTACTGAAGAAATGCTGCACTGTCGGAGGGTCAGTGCTGAGGGAGCGCCGCACTGTCGGAGGGTCAGTGCTGAGGGAGTGCTGCACTGTCAGAGGGTCAGTGCTGAGGAAGCGCTGTCAGAGATGATTCCTTTGAAATAAGGTCTTAAGCTATTGCCCAGTTTCCCCTTAAATGTACCTACACTATTAACTCAAAAAGTTCCACATTCTCACCATCTACTGTCAAGTTTCTCTTGATTGCTCCACTGAATTTATCAGAGACACTAATGGCCCTGAGTTCTGAACTCACTCACAAGTGGGAACATCTTCACTATGGTTATTCTTGCAAAAATCATTATTTTAATGGCCCTACCAGATTTATCTTCCAAGAGGAAAAAAGCCCATCCTCTGCTCACTCTTTCCGCTCAGTTCTGCTGTCATTCTCATAAATCTTTTCTCTTCAGGCATTTTCCAGTGCCTTTCTCTCCTTTTATACTGAGTTAAAATAAGCTGCGTATAGTGCTCCACATTACCCTCAGTGAGACCTTGGAATTGCTGAAAGTAAGTGCTCTGGTACAGCAGGCAAATGGTATGTTGCCCTTCTCAGCGATAGGAGTTGAGTATAGGGATAGGGGTGTTTTGCTGCAATTGTACAGGGTGTTGGTGAAGCCATACCTGGAGTATTATGTACAGTTTTGATGTCCTTATCTGAGGAAGGATGTTCCTTGCTATAGAGGGAGCGCAGCGATATTTTCCAGGGTGATTCCTGGGATGACAGGTCTGTCATATGAGGGGAGAATGAGTGGGTTTGGAGTATATTCACTGGAGTTTAGAAGAGTGAGAGGGGAATCTCATAGAAACTTATAAAATTTTAACAGTGTTAGACAGATAGATTCAGAAAGAATGTTCCTGATGGTGGGGGAGTGCAGAACTAGGGGATCAGAGTTTGAGGATAAGGGATAAACCTTATAGAACTGAGGTGAGGAGAAATTTCTTCACCCAGAGAGTGGTGAATGTGTGGAATTCACTCCCACAGAAAGTAGTTGAGGCCAAAATGCTGTTTGATTTCAAGAAGGCATTAGAGATGGCTCTTGGGGCCAAAGGGATTGAGGGATATGGGAAGGAAAGAGGATCAGGATGTTGAATTCGATGATCAGCCATGATCATAATGAATGGTGGAGCGCGCTCAAAGGGCCTCCTCCTGCTTCTAGTTTCTATGTTTCCATGGTGTACTTCAACTGCCAAACCGTGATAATAACTCTCACCCACCCAGTTTCGGCCCATTAGTTAGGGTTAGAAATTGGCCCCAAGCCCCTTTCTTAATTACCTAAATGCGACTGACATACATTTGCGAGTTTTGTTGGGTCCTTTAACAGCAAAAAATGGTTTCTTTTATATTTGTAAAAAAGATCCACATTCGAGGTTTGCGATAAAAATTAATTTGCCTTTTTAATGTCAAATGCAAGCAGTCCGAACAAAAGATCCTGTTGTAGCAAAGATTTCCACTCTGCTAATGATGGTATTTAGAGAGAAACTCTGTTCATTGTCTCTTGGCAGTTTGAACCCAAGCTCACTTACATCAATGCTCACAAGTCATGGGGACCATTGACTTAATAAGGCTTTAACTGTTGACTGACTTCACTGAGACTGAAGTCCATTCAGTGGTCAGAAATCCAAATGAACTTTATTCAGACAAGACACTGCTGTTTTACTTGCAGACTATGAGTTCAGATTTCAAAGAAGCTGTTTATTTAATGGCAACATCTTGTATTCTTATACAATACCTTCATTATTCCATGATGTGGAGATGTCAGCGTTGGATGGGGTGGGCACAGTAAAAAGTCTCACAACACCAGTTTAAAGTCCAACAGGTTTATTTAGAATCACGAGCTTTCGGAGCACTGCTCCTTCATTAGGTGAGTGAAAAGATAGGGTTCATAAACATGACATATACAGACACAGACACAATGGCAAGATAATGAAAAAGAGAAAATGCTGGAAAATATCAGCATGTCTGGCAGCATCTGTGGGGAGAGAAAAGAACTGACATTTCAAGTCCAGGTGACCCTTTGTATCTGAAACCAAAAGAGTTCATCTGGACTCAAAACATCAGCTCTTTTCTCTACTTATAGATGCTGCCAGACCTGCTGAGATTTTCCAGCATTTTGTCTTTTGGTTTCAGATTCCACCTTCCGCAGTAATTTGCTTTTATACAGCAAGATAATGCGAGTCTTCTTGTCTGCTTTCTACCATTTTTGTAGAAACTTGATGTCTGTGTCGATATGTATGACCTTCTTGGAGATTGTCTCCACTTTGAGCCAACTGTCAATAGTTTTATTCTGCCAAGGAAACATTGTCAGAAAATCTCCACACACAGGACACTAGCAGAGCAGACAGCAAGGTTTTAAGGAGTGCCTTTGAGGGAGACAGGAGGTTAGAGACATGGAGGAGTTTAAGACGGAAATTCCTGAACTTCAGGCCTAAGCAGTTGAAGATGCCAGTGACGGAATGATTAAAAGCATAGGACATGCAGGAGATCAGAGTTGGTGGAACGTAGATAACGCAGGGGAAATTACACAGCTGAGAAGGATTGAGGCTTTGGAGAAGTCTGAACACAACGTAGGAATGGATAATTGATCCACAGCCTCAGAAGTTTGGCGGGGGTAGGGGGGGGGGGGGGGGGGGGGGGGTGGAGTTCAGTTGGTACGTGTCCTCAGACTTTTGTATCTTTTTCCCGATGGGAGGATGTTGATGCATTGGAAAGGGTGCAGAAGAGATTTACCAGGATGTTGCCTGGTTTGGAGGATATGGACTATGAAGAAAGGTTGAACAAACTTGGATTGTTTTCACTGGAGCGTCGGAGGATGAGGGAATACCTGATAGAGGTTTACAACATTATGTCAGACTTGAATTGAGTAGATAGTTAGAGTCTTTTTCCCAGGGCCGAAGAGTCAATTACTCGGGGGCATCAGTTGAGAGCGAGGGGAAAAATTTGAGAGAGATGTAAGGGACATGTTTTTCATACAGAGGGTGGTGAATACCTGGAAGGCGCTGCCAGAAGAGGTGGTGGAAGCAGATTCTGTAACAAAGTTCAAGAGGCATCTGGATAGATACATGAATAGGCAGGAATAGAGGGATATGGACCGTGTAAAGGCAAGAAAGTATTAGATTAGAGAGGCATCTGTGTCGCCACGCACTTGGTGAATCAAAGGGCCTGTTCTGTGCTGTACTGTTCTTTGTTCTTTTTTCAGGAAACTCAACAATCCATTGACTCTGTCTACACTTTCCGCTGCCTAGGCAAAGCAGCCAGCATAATTAAGGACCCCCATGCAGCCCGGGCATTCCCTCTTCCATCAGGAGAACGATACAAAAGTCTGAGGTCATGTACTAACCAACTCAGAAACAGCTTCTTCCCTGCTGCTGTCAGATGTTTGAATGGACCTACCTCACATTAAGTCAATCTTTTTTGCACCCTAGCTATGACTGTAACACTACATTCTGCACTCTATCCTCCTGTTTCTTATGTATGGTATGCTTTGTCTGTATAGTACAAAGAACAATGCTTTTCAGTGTGTATTAGTACAAGTTAAAAAATAAATCAAAAGAAAAACAGAAAATGCTGGAAAATCTCAGCAGTATGTGTGGAGAGAATAGAGCCAACGTTTTGGAGTCTGGATGTCTTTTCATCAGCTACTCAATGATACTGATAATGTGAAATTGGGAACAACTTCCCAATGACAATAAAAAGCAGACATTGTCAACATAGAACCAAAATTTGTCAACCGTCAAAGATAACACTCAAACTAAGCACGTACGAACCTGTAGGTGAGACACACTCTCATATCTGGTTTCTATTTGACATGGAGTTCCTGACCCTTTGTTCTCTCTGTCACTCATACTATTACAGCCTCTATAAATCACCCCTGATTCAGCTCAGCTGCTGCTGAAACCTGTTGCTATGGTTATGCCATCTTTGGAACCAACAATTCCACCACTCAACTAATTGGTCTCACCCAAACACTGCTGCCTTTACCCTAACGCTCAACCACCCTACTCCCTGGTCTACACTGCTTCCTGATCTAGTAATTCCAGGCAAGCAGTTGAGAATGAACTTCCTCTATCTTTACGAGCAGCCAGGAGGCTTGCAATGACATAACTCTGTAACATTAACTCTGTTCACCCTGTGAAAGGCTGAACAGATTGGAAAATTGTCAGGCTGACTGTCTGGGAGGTTATGAATAAAGTGGCATACTAATCCTTGCATATTGATGCTAAAATACAATGATGATGAAACAACAAATAAGGCAAATGAATCAGGAAAAATATTTGCTGTTGACCAAACATTGTGCTGAGTCTGGTCTGCATAACATTAATCACATATCAATCTGCAAATTAGGTTAACTACAGCAAAAAACATTACTCCAGATGATATTGACAAGAACACACAATCTGCTGCTTGGATTCCCGATCAAACTGTGGTCAAATGATCTTTCTTTGCTGCACACCTTTACAGAATCATTAAAAGTACAGCACTGGTGGAGAGTCAGTGCAGACTTGATGGGTCGAATGGCCTTCTTCTGCACTGTAGAGATTCTTTGATTTCTAAGATCATGCTATATATAGTGTTTGATATGATGTATTTTAGCCTATGAGATGCACATTATGATAGAGTGTTTACTGTATTACTGATAATGGATTTGATGGGCTGATTAGCCTATGAAAAGCATTTCCAGTCAATCCAGCGAGCGTTTGTGATCATTTACACAATGTGATAATAAAAATACATGGACAGCACCATGGATAGTGGTGTGGGTTCAATTTCCTTCAGGATGTCTCTATGTGCAGCAGAGGTTAAAGTTTGAAGCTTGCAAGTTGGGTTGGGGGGAGAGAGAGGAAGGATGGACCTGTCTTCTTTCAACTGTGCATCCTCTTACTGCAGAGCTTAAACATTCAAGAGTGAACTTGTCACATGATCATCATCCAGTGATTCAAATATGGTCAGGACTTGTGTATTTTTTTCTTGTAACTAAATCAGTTTGTGCACGTGGGAATTCCCACACTCAACCAAGGCTCCTGTTATCCAAACGATTTGAGTTTAATGGTTCTTCCTACTGCTCAAATACTGCAGGTGATTGCCTTGATATCTTGCTGACAGTGACAGGATGTGCCTCGATCATATTCCCCGGGTCATTGATGGGTGATGGCATCTCCATCCCAACGGATTGGAATGTGGAAGGTACACTGATGCAAACTGGACAACCATCTCTGATTGTGAGCTCCAGTCTCCGTCTTTAAAAATCAATTCCAGTTTCTAAGCAGTTATTATTTAACATAAATTGTGTCTTTGTGACATAAAAATGACTCTCTCAGTCAAATCAAAATATAACCGTACTTTGCAAACTTGTAACTAGCATACAGGAATCATAGAATGGCAGAAAGAGGCCATTCGACCCATCATGTCTGCACCAACCACAATCCCATCCAAACCCTACTCCTGTAATCCCACATATTTAACCCGCTAATTTCCCTGACAGCAGGGTCAATTTAGCATGGTCAATCTACCTAACCCACACGTCTTTGAACTATGGGAGAAAACCAGAGCACTCAGAGGAAAACTCACAGATATAGGGAGGACATGCAAATTCCACACAGTGACCCGAGGTTGGAATTGAACCCGGGCCCCTGGTGCTGTGAGGCAGCAGTGCTCTTATAGACTCAGAGGTTTGCAGTCCTTTGGCCCAACATGTCCATACCACTCAATTTTTACCATTAAGCTGATATCAATTGCCCATGTTTGGCCCAAACCCCTCTATACTCATCTTACCCACGTAACTGTCTAAATGCTTCTTAAAAGACAGAATTGTACCTGCCTCTACTACTATCTCTGGCAGCTTGTTCCAGACACTCACCACCCTCTGAAAAAATTGTCTTTCTAGTCCCTTTTGTATCTCCTCTTTCAACTTAAACCTATGCACTCTAGTTTTAGACTCACCACCTTTGGGAAAAGGTACACTAAGTCTCACAACACCAGGTTAAAGTCTAATAGATTTATTTGGAATCACAAGCTTTCAGAGCACACATCTGATGAAAGAGCAGCGCTCCAAAAGCTCATGATTCCAAATAAACTTGTTGGACTTTAACCTGGTGTTGTGAGACTTCTTATTGCGCCCACCTCAGTCCAAAGCTAGCACCTCTTGGGAAAAGATGGTGACTATTTATCTTATCTATTCTGTCATTATTTTATAGATCTCTATAAGATCATTCCTAAGCCTCCTACACTCCAGGGGAAAAAGTCCCAGTCTATCCAGCCTCTCCTTATAACTCAAATCATCAAGTCCTGGTAGCATCCTAGTAAATCTTTTCTGCAATTTTTTTTAGTTTAATAATATCTTTGCTATAATAGGGTGATCAGAACTATACACAGTATTCCAACTGTGGCCTTACCAATGTCTAAGAATAAAGTAGAATCCCTAACTCAATGTCTTGAATAACTTCAACAAGACATCCCAACTCCTGTATTAATGATAAACGCTAATTCTCTCAGAGTTAGAGGCAGCTGAACTGCGGCAAATTAAGAGAAACATCTACAAGTACAATGCAAATCCAATTTCTATTGTTTTGGGGGAGTTCCTTCCTGAATTTAGAAGAATTATTAAATTATTCAAATGGAAACAATGCAATCAAAAAAATCGCTTATGAGCAAAGTTTGAACTGAACGTTTTACCTTCACAGGTTTAGTGCAAAAAGTCAAACACCGCCTGTATAGAATCCTACAAAACCATCGTAGATTAATGGGAAGATCTTTTGGAAGTTGTGACAATGATTGAATGGTGGCCGGAAAGAAACCATTTCATCTGGTCAGTGTGAGCGGGGAGAGTCCGGAACAAAAGCAGCAGCAGATCAAAATCAGAGTGAGACTGCTCAGGAGGGATGTCAGTCAACACTTACTCACACAAAGCATAACAAAAAGCTAGAACTCTATCCCAAAGCATTGCCGGATCTGAGGGCTGAACAGAAACTTGCAATCCTGGAATGGATAGGTTTGTATTGGATAAGAGTATTAGGTACAAAAGGAAGGTGATGAAATGCAGTGAAGATACAGATTATTCATGATTGGTATTTTCCAATCTGTCATCTGCACTCACCCATCATCTCTCTGATTGGACCATTAGACCCTGTACTATTGGTCCCAGCCCTCACTGTAACTGAGGCATCATTGCCTGGATTGAGACAGCTGCCAAGCATTGAGACAATATCAGTGTCAATATCCAGGGTTGGAGTGGATTTTGATTTGATTTATTGTCACATATATTAACATACAGTCTTATTTCTTGTGCACTAACCAGACAAAGCATACCGTTCATAGAGAAGGACATGAGAGGTACAGATGTAGTGTTACAACCATAGCTAGGGTATAGAGAAAGATTGACTTAATGCATTCAAGTCTGACAGCAATAGGAAAGAAGCTGTTCTTGAGTCAGTACATGACCTCAGACTTTTGTATCTTTTTCCCGATGGAAGAAATGTAGAAGAGAGAATGACCGGGACGCGTGAGATCCTTGACTATGTTGGCTATTTTGCCAAGGCAGCCAGAAGTGTGGACAGAGTCAATGGATGGGACGCTGGTTTGTGTGATGGATTGGGCTACATTCATGACCTCTTGTGGTTCCTTTAGGTCTTGGATAGAGCACAAGCCATATCAAGCTGTGATACAACCAGAAAGAATGCTTTCTTTCGTGCATCTGTAAAAGTTAGTAAGAGTCGTAGCTGACAAGCCAAATTTCCTTAGTCTTCTGAGAAAAGAGAGGCATTTGTGGGCTTTCTTAACTATAGCGTCGGCATGGGGGGACCAGGGCTGATTGTTGGTGATCTGGACATCTAAAAATTTGAAGCTCTCACCCCCTTCTACTTTGATGTAGACAAGGAGATGTTCTCCCTTACGCTTCCTGAATGAAGTCGATGACAATATCCTTTATTTTATTGACATTGAGGAAGAGATTATTGTTGTTGCACCAGTTCACCAGATCCTCTATTTCCTCACAATTCTCTCCACACCTTCACTCCAACAAGGCAACACCAGCCCTGTTAAATTTTGCCTGATAAACCTTGGAAAATATGGAATGCTCCCTGGGAAAAGAATAGATATGACCTTCTACAAGCCTCAGGATTAAAAGAGGGAAGACAGACTTGCATTTCCAAACACCTTCCACAAACACAGGATGTTCCAAAGTGCATCACAGCCAGAGTCACAAAGTGAAACAGCAATGGGATAACGAGCAGGTATTTTGTTTCTGATGATGTTAGTTGAGGGATAAATATCGACCATACAGCAGCAATGCATTCCAAACTGTTCTCACTTAAATTCTTCTTTAAATTAACGTGCACCTGAGAGGAATGATGGGGGCCTCGATTTAACACTTCATCCAAAAGACACAACACTTCTGACAGTGCGGCACTCCCTCGGCACTGACCCTCTGACAGTGCGGCACTCCCTCGGCACTGACCCTCTGACAGTGCGGCACTCCCTCGGCACTGACCCTCTGACAGTGCGGCACTCCCTCGGCACTGACCCTCTGACAGTGCGGCACTCCCTCGGCACTGACCCTCTGACAGTGCGGCACTCCCTCGGCACTGACCCTCTGACAGTGCGGCACTCCCTCGGCACTGACCCTCTGACAGTGCGGCACTCCCTTCGTGCTAGACCAATATCAGCCTGGATCTATTCTCACTCTCCAGAGTGCAACTTGAACCACAACATGTCTGAACCTTCCCTGTAGGAATATTTCTAATTGTTGTGAATTCTAAGTGTCACTTCACTGTGGAAGATTAGATTAAAAAACTTGGTCGATAACTTTGAAAAATGTTATCCAACTCTTAGTGACAAGTCCAAGCAAACCATATATGGTGATAGTTCCAATTCAATTCTCATTTACTGTCTCCAGCCTTCCAATTATCCTCACAGAGCATCTACAGAACTCAGCACTTAAACAATCCTGCCTAACTACTCATGCGTAACAGAATCAAAAAACACCTTTCACAGCCTTACGTTGCCCCTGAGGAAATCAATCATCATTCTGAGAAGTGAGAATTTAATAATCTTGAACAACTTTTCAAAAATAATTAGCTTTTCATAGAATCCCTACAGTGCAGAAAGGGATTATTCGTTCTATCGAGCCTGCACCGACAACAATCCCACCCAGGCCCCATCCTCGTAACTCCAGATAATTACTCTGATAATTTCTCTAACCTGCTCATCCCTGGACACTAAGGGCCAATACTAATACATGTGACAATAAGAAGTCAAATCAGAAATAACAATCCTACCCAAGTCCTATCCCCCACAATCCCATGTATTTACCCTAGCTAGTCCCCCTGGTGCTACGGGACAATTTAGCATAACCAGAGGACCCAGGGGAAGCCCATGCAGACACGGAGAAAGACTCCACAAAGTCACCCAAGCTAGGGATCAAACCCAGGTCCCTGGCACTGAGAGGCACCAGTGCTAACCACTGTGCCACCCCTGTATCAGAACATTAAATGAGGTGACTGTGGAAATAATGGACACATTGGTTATCATCTTCCAGAATTCTGCAACACTCCTGGCAAATTGGGAGACATAGAAGAGCAGATATGTAGGTAAATTTCAGCATGCTGGCACAGTAGTTAAGGGTAGCATAGTGTGTTAGCACTGCTGCTTCATAACGCCAAGGACCCAGGTTCAATTCTAGACATGGGTCACTGTCTGTGTGGAGTTTGCACATTCTCCCCATATCTGTGTGGATTTCCTCTGGTTTCCTCCCACAGTCCAAAGATATGCAGCTTAGATTAATTGGCTATGCTAAATTGAATCTATTGTCAAGATGAACTAGTAGGATAAATGTGTGGGGCTATGGGAATAAGGCCTGGGTCGTCGATGCAAACTCCATGGGCCAAATGGCCTCCTTCTGCATTGTAGGGATTCTATAATAGGGTAGTGATAATCAGGGATTTCAACTTCCCCAATACTAATTGGGATGGACAGAGTGCAAAAGGCTTAAAAGGAAGCAGAATTCCTTAAGTGCATCCAGAAGAGCTTACTGTGCCGATGGATCAGGTAAAAAAGGGAGGTCTGTGACAGATTTAGGGGCCTCAAATAACATACTGCCCAAAAGGATTATAGCGTGCTGGGGAAGCGATGGTCTAGTGATATTATCATAGACTATTAATCCAAAAATTCAGCTAATGCTTTGGGGACCCGGATTCAAATCCCATCACAGCAGGTAGTGGAATTTGAATTCAATAAAAAATATCTGGAATTAAGAATCTACTGATGACCATGAAACCATTGTCGCTTATTAGAAAAACCCAGCTGGTTCATTAACGTCCTTTAGGGAAGGAAATCTGCCATCTTTACCTATTCTGACCTATATGTGACTCCAGAGACACAACAATGTGATTGATTCTCAACTGCAACTAGGGATGGACTATAAATGCTGGCCAGCCAGCGACACCCAGGTCCCATGAATAAAACAATTTTAAAAAGTGCAAGGTGGGGAGAGGGTATTTTAGAAAGAAATTAGGTTAGTGCAAAGGGGATATGACATATAGTAGCAAACGTATGATTATGAACCTGAAACATTAACTCTTTCTCACTCCACAGAAGCTGTCAGACCTGTTCACTTTTCCCTGTATTTTCTATTATTTGAGATGTGAACACTGATAGTATTTTGCTTTCCCATCAGCTTACAGATGGTGCCCTTTCTCATTCATACGTTTCATTTTAGCAGAAATGAAAGTTTCCTCTCTCAATTGGATATGAAACTTAGTGGGTGTGTACCATGCTAGATTCTAGGCTCTGCCCTGTACAGTATCTTTATTACGCATTCGCTGACCTGTTAATTTTACAATGAAAACATGTCAGTCAGTCAGTTGTAGAATATGATCATGAGGTCTGTATTGTAGCTTTATCACTAAACAAACAGCTTTCACCATCTGTCTCAGCGCTGATACCTTTCACTATCTGGTTACTCAGCTGTGTACTTATTAAGGTTTCTCTGAACAGATCTGAGCCTGGAACAAGTCCTTTAGGCAGGAGGGAACATGTGCCATATCACTAACTATCCGTTTGGTATCTGATTCAAGACAATGCTGTGATGTTGTGCATGGACAGCGAGAAGACAGCAGCGAAGGTTTAGCAGGCTGATTCTGGGATGGCTGGACTGATCTATGAGGAAAGCTGGATTAGGTTAGGATTGTTTTCACTGAAGTTCAGACAAGTGAGGGGGGATCCCATAGAGATTTATAAAATTCTAATAGCATTAGACAGAGTAGATGCAGGGAAGATATCCCTAGAAGTGTGGGAGTCCAGAACCAGAGGTCACAGCCTGAGGATTGTAGATCATTTAGGATGGAGATGAGGAGACATTTCTTTACCCAAAGAGTGTTGAGCCTGTGGAATTCATTATCACAGGAAGTAGTTGATGCCAAAACATTGAATGTATTCAGGAAGCGGCTAGATATAACACTTGGGGTGAATGGGATCAAAGGTTATGGGGAAAAAGGTGGGTTAAGCTATTTAATTGGATGATCAGCTATGATCGCAATAAATGGTGGAGCAGGCTCAGAGGACAAAATGGCCTCCTCTTACTCCTACCTTCTATGCTTCTACCTAAAATAGATCCAGAGATTTGAGGCTTCAGTCAACATGAGGCTGGAGAAATTAGGATTGTTCTCTTTAGATGCAGAAGGTTAAGAGATGATTTAATGGAGGGATTCACAATATTGGAAGCATTTCTATCTCTGTAATATCACCCTACCTCACCATCAGTTCATCTGCTGCTGTAACCCCTCGGAGAGGCTGCAGAAGAGGTTTACCAAGTTGTTGCCTAGTCTGGAAGTTATTAGCTGTGAGGGCAGGTTGGATAAACTTGGTTTGTTCTCACTGGAACGATGGAGGTTGAGGGGTGAGCTTATCAAGGTTTACAAGATTATGAGTGGCATGGACAGAGTGGATAGTCAAATGCTCTTTCCTAGGATAGAAAAGTCAAATACAAGAGGAAATAGGTTTAAGGTGCATGGGGAAAAGTTTGAAAAAGATGCGCGGGCAACTGGAACACACTGCCCGGAGAGGTGGTGGAAGCAAGTACAAATACATGAATAGGATGGGATTGGAAGGATACAAACTCCGTAAGTGCATCTGGTTTTAATTTCAGCAGGCACTGTAATCAGCGCAGGCTTGGAAGATTGAAGGGTGTGTTCCTGTGCTGTAGTGTTCTTTGTTCTAATGGTGGCTTGACTTGTTTTTAGATGATTTTGAAGATAAAAGGCTTTTACTGGAGGGCAACTCAACTGGAGAAAATTAGAGATGTGCCGAGAGGGGGCGTGATAGATAAAAGATTGGGAACTACTGACCAATCATTTAAAAAACTCCAATAAATCACCCCTCCCTTTCCCACACAAAAGCTCTCTTTCCTGATAAGTTTATCAGAAGAGGAAAACAACTAAGAGTAATTCCCAAAGACTAAGCGGGAACCTCAAAGGATCGTCACAAAACGTCATGTCTTGTGTTCGTGACTAACTGAACACAGAATTTTGCCAGGAAATAGTTGAATTACGTATTGGAAATTTAACCGTAAATGTAAGCAATCTAGACAAGTATTATTGTAGACAAATAAACATAATTACTAAGATTCTGCAACTTCAGTTATTTTGGTGTTAGTTAATGATTTTGGTTTGTCAGTTAGTTATATACATTAAAATACTTTGCATATTCCTCAATATTTAAGCTACTTTATTACTGTGTTGTCATTGTTAGTTAATGTGTCCATGTGCTGCAGTTTATCATTAATAACTCTGACACACTGTCACATTTGATCCATGTGGTGATTTAGACTTTGCATCTGTGTACAATGTGGAAAGATGCAAGATGGTTAGACAGTGGCTGAGTGTCAAACTGTGCTCAAAAGTGTTCTTGCGAAGCATCTTGGCGCACACTTACCATGGCAAAAATGCTGGAAAATAAAAGTTATTGTTGTATCTGACACAGGAAACAAAAACAGAAAATGCTGGAAAATCTCAGCAAGTCTGACAGCATCTGTGTAGCGAGAAAAGAGCTGACATTTGGAGTCTGAATGACCCTTCAGAGAAAACAACCACCTACGTTACAGATTCATCTAACTCCGTCAATGAGAAAGTACATGTATAATGTAATGAAATGCAATACTGCCAAATTTGATTTAATATTGTCACATGTACTTACAGTAAAAAGCATTGTTTCTTGTGCGCTATACAGCTGAAACATACCATTCATAGAGAAGGAAAGGAGGGCAGAGTGTATTGTTACAGTCATAGCTAGGCTGTAACAAATGATCAACTTAATGCAAAATAGGTCCATTCAAAAGTTTGATGTCAGCAGGGAAGAATCTGTTCTCAAGTTGGTTGGTATGTGACCTCAGAGTTTTATATCTTTTCCCGATGGAGAAAGAATGGAAGAGAGAATGCTTTCTTAGTTATACTGGCTGCTTTGCCAAAACAGCGGGAAGTGGAGACAAAGTTAATGGATGGGAGATTGGTACGTCTGATAGAGTGGGCTACGTTCATGACCTTAACGTAGTCCCTTGGGGTCTTGGGAAGAGCAGGAGCCATACCAAGCTGGGATACAATCAGAATAAATGCTTTCAATGATGCATTTGTAAAAGTTGTCATAGCTAACATACCAAATTTCCTTAGTCTTCTGAAAAAATAAATGCGTTGGCGGGCTGAGACAATTGGAAAGTCATGATGTAGATAGAGATGGCGGTGTTGAACTGGGGTAAACACAGTAAGAAGTCTGACAAACCAGGTTTAAGTCCAACCGATTTATTTGATAGTAAACTCACAAGCTTTCGAGGTGTTTTGACCTCTGTCAGGTAAATGAGGTGTTCTGGTCTCAGACAGCAGATATAACAGCACAGACAGTTTACAGATTACTGACTAGAATGCAAATCTTTACACCTAACCTGTTATTCAAGTCTTAAAGTGGCTAACAATGTGAGTGGAAGGAGCACTGAGCACAGGTTAGAGATGTGTATTGTCTCCAGACAGTACAGCAAGTGAGGTTTTGCAAACCCAGGTAAGTCATGGGGGTTCCACATGAACCCAAGATCCCTGTTAAGACCGTCCTCATGTTGCGGAACTTGGCTATCAGTCTCTGTTCAGCAACTCTGCGCTGTCGTGTTGTGGAGGCCAACTTGGAGAATGCTTATCCATGGGCATTCGGCCTCCGACCTTCGGGTAAGCATTCTCCAAGGGGGTCTTCACGACACACGACAGCGCAGAGTCGCTGAGCAGAGACTGATAGCCAAGTTCCGCACAAGTTCCACACAGAGGAGGACGGTGTCAACAGGGATCTTGGGTTCATGTCGCACTATCTGGAACCCCTATGATTTGCCTAGGTTTGCAAAACCTCACTTGCTGTACTGTCTGCAGACAATACACATCTCTCTAACCTGTGCTCAGTGCTCCTTCCACTCACATTGTTAGCCATTTTAAGACTTGAAATAGCAGGTTAGGTATAAAGATTCGCATTCTAATCAGTAATCTGTAAACAGTCTGTGCTGAGACCAGAACACCTCATTTACCTGACAAAGAGGTCAAAACACTTTGAAAGCTTGTGAGTTTACTATCAAATAAATCGGTTGGGCTTAAACCTGGTTTGTCAGACTTCTTACAATTGGAAACAGCAGACTTTTAATTAGTAATTAACAGCAACTGTGAGGACAGAAGTTGAAACCAGTCTTTGGAAAACTAATGAAATGATGTGCCAGCAATTGTATTCATGAAGCCAGGCAGCCTGAAGAATTCCCAATGGAAGCACAAATACATAACAAATATCGTCTCTAATTTTGCAAAGAATTGCCAACTTTGCTCAGAAAACAGTGTAATAGTTGTGAGAAATGGAACAATGAACAAGAGCAACTCTCCTGAGTTTGGGGTTGTCAGGAGCAGATAAGTGAGGAGCATTTTACTCCAACCTGTCCCAAGGTGATTGAGTAAAAGGGAAGGCTGGTGAAACTTTGACATCTTGTCCCTTAAAGAAAGTATGAGGCAGTCTCCCAGGAATATCTAAGACAAGAAACAGCACCCAAAACAATATGGAACACTTGATTAATGCGCAAAAATACATGGATTGAAACTAATGATTGGAAAATTCAGGACCACCAGTGGGAAATGTTCACACAGAATGACCAAGGCATGGGACGCAATCCTGGATAAAATAGAAGCGGTGAAAGAGTCAGAAAGACGTGCTGGCTAGGTGTATTGACCATGCTAAATTCTCCCTTAGTGTACCTAAACAGGCGGAGTGTGGCAACTAGCGGATTTTCAGTCACTTCATTGGGGTGGCATGGTGGCACAATGGTTAACACTGCTGTCTCACAGCACCACGGAGCTGGGTTCAGTTCTGGCCATCAGTCACTGTCTGTGTGGAGCTTGCACATTCTCCCTGTGTCCACATGGGTTTCCTCCCACAATTCGCAAGAAGCAATACTTTTCACTGAATACTAATACATGTGACAATAATAAGTCAAATTAATCCAAAGTTGTGCCAATTAGGTTGAAAGACCATGCTAAATTGTTCCTAGTGTCAGGGAACTCGCTCGTTCAGGGAACTAAGGAGTTATGGGAATAGGGTCTAGGGGGATTGTGGTCGGTGCAGACTCGATGGGCTAAATGGTCTGCATTGTAGGGATTCTATGACCCTACGACTGCATTGCTAATGTAAGTCTACTTGTGACACCAATAAATAAATCCCAAAACTTTAGTAAGTGCAATCAGAATGCAGTAAGTAGGAGGGCTTCAATGTCATTTAGGATAAGTAACTACAACCGGCCAAATATTCCATCATATCTAAAATTACTTCATAATTTTGTAAAGTGGATAAGAAAATTAGCAATTCAGTACACACAGTGTGGCACTGTTTGATGATGTATCATCATCAGTTTTATTCCTCTAATGCTTCCACCATTATCTCAACTGACTCACTCCTGTAATTTTTGCAAAACCTGCCAGAATAAAACCAATTAGATGCTCTGACATCACCTTGCAGATATTTAGATGATTTGTGCACCTCATTGGCAGCATGGAGGTTATCAGATACATCACAGTACATGTAAAATAGCAACAGAATGAGCTGCTATTTAATTTGATTAAAGGAATCATAGCAATAGAATGTTTGCATTTCTGAGTCCTAACGCATCTTACAGATAATTCAGAACTGCTTACAAGTTGTGTCAAGGTTGCAATATAGCAACACAACCAATTTGTGCACAGCCTTCCCTGACAAACAATAATGTAATAATGAAGACATAATCTGCTTTTAGAGGTAGAGTTAAAGTTAAAGTTTATTAATTAGTCACATGTAGGCATACATTAATGCAATGAGATTATAGTGAAAATCCCCCAATTGCCACACTTTGGCGCCTGTTCGCCTACACTGAAGAAGAATTTAGCATGGCCAATGCACATCTTTCAGACTGTGGGAGGAAACTGCAGCCCCTAGAGGAAACCCATGCAGACATGGGGAAAATGTACAGACGCTACACAGACAGTGACCCAAGCCAGGAATCGAACCTGGGTTCCTGGTACTGTGCTGCCCCTGTGGTTGAGATATAAATATTGGCCAAGAAATCAGGGATCACCCCCCTTTTTTCCTTTGCAACATAAAGTCTTACATTCACCTTTTGGAGCAGAAGGAACTTGTTTCAATGTTGGATAAGTCAAACTGACCTGCTTGCTTATATGTGCATCGAGGTAGCACTGTGAGAATATGCACTGCTTTAAAGGGAATGAGTGCCACCCTGTGGCTGAATACCAATGGACCACCAACACGTGTTCTGATCAAACTGGTCTCCCTTCCTCCTTTGCACAAGCCCACGTGAAAATAAAATGGACAATCAGACTGAAGTGAGAAATAAACTGCAGGCAGGATAGTCAGCACACAAGTTCCAGGGAAGAGAAACACAGAATCCCTACAGGGCAGAAAGAGGCCATTCGTACCACTGAGTCTGTACTGACTCTTTGACAGAGTATTTTACCCAGGTCTACCCTCACCAGCCTTCACATTTACCCCACTAATCCACCTAATCCGCACATCTTTGACAATAAAGGACAATTTGGTATGGCCTATCCACCTAACCTGCACATCTTTGGATTGAGGGAAAACCAGAGTACCCGGAGGAAACCACTCAGACAAGGGGAGAATGTGCAGACTCCACTGTTACACAAAATTGGAATTGAACCCGGGCCGCTGGCGCTGTGAGGCAGCAGTGCTAACCACTGTGCCACCATTCTGCCTTCAGTTCTGAAGCTAGATTGAAGACTGCTCTCCTTGCAGAGGAGAAGGCTAAGAGAAGATTTAATAGAGATGTTCAAAATCATGGGAAGGCTGGGCAGAGTAAATAGGGAGAAACTATTCCCACTCGGAAAAGGATCAAGAACAGAAGGGACACGGATTTAAAGTGATTTGCAAAAGATGTCATAAAAAAACTCAAAGCGGTTGGGGTCTGGAATGCACTCTCTGGACGTGTGTGGTGGCAGGTTCAATCGGAGCATTCGAAAGGGCATTAGATGATTATTTGAATAGAAACAATGTGCATGGATACAGGGAAAAGGCAGGAGAATGACATTAAGTCACGATGCTCGTTTGGAGAGCTGAATGGTCTCCTTCTGCACCATAACAATTCTGTGATTCGCTGACTCTGACTGGTGAAGCTGCGGTACAAGTGATTATTTGAACAGAAACAGTGTGTGTGGATAAGGCAGGAGAATGGCACTAAATCATGAGGTTGGTATGAAGAACTGGGGCAGACCCAATGGGCCAAATGGCCTTCTCCTGCGCTGAAGGGATTCCATGAATTAATGTAAGTCACATTGTACCAACCCTAATTCTCTAACTAGCACATTAGCAATCATTCCAAATACTAAGAGACCTTGTTCAACTGTCAGTCAGAAACTTATTTTAATATGTGCAGTGATAATGCGGAGGATATAAGATACAAGCATTGAGATTGTCACCATGCAAAACATTTAACATTATAAACGTAGTTCTAATGCAACTGCAAAATTCAAGTTTCATTTATGCCCAACCAACATGACAAAAATTCTCGGATTACTTTCAATCACATCTCTGATCTCCCAATTGGGATATTAAACATAAGAAGGATCAGGGTGCAAAGTTGTGAGAAACCGATAAAGTATGTACATACGTATCTTAGAAATTAGGTACTTAGTTAAAATATATAGGTTAAGCATTGAAATATTTTTCCTAAATTGCAAAGGGACAGGTTCGGCGTAAATATGAATACAAGCTAACATAGATTAATTATGTTGCAAAATAAAATCTATCATCTCTTTAAGACTAAACCAAGATGGGCCAGTTAACCACACTGATTTAAGTCAGGCTAATAGAAAAACATTTATGTGCAGAGCAGCAACTCTCAAAATATCCAAATCCACCCCAAAAATTCAATTCATTTCCCAATCAGATCAATTTGATTTTTTGCATGCTTATTCCTGAAGCCAGTGAACTATGCATGACTCAAATGCAGGATTTATGTAAATAACATAATCTGGAGAAAAATGTTAGACTTACCTACACATATGCCATTCTGTCCAATCAAATTGTGTTCCCAAAGGCTGAAGGTGAGTTTTGCTTCATTCCTATGGATTCTTCACCCTGGCCTTTCCTTTCAGCCCACGGTGCATTCCTGAGTCGACAGGGCCCTGCACACCCCTGACCTCAACATCCACAAGATCATTCTCTGCTTCAGGGATACTCTCCAGTTCCATTCCCACTCGCACTCCAAGTCAAAAGCTTCCGTTCCTGCTCTCTCAACATATTGCCACTGAGCACTGCACAACCTCCTTGCTCACTCGAGTTCAACCCCCTCTCCCTGACCAGTGTCATCTCCTGGTAATTCTGGTGTTGTTTAGTTCATAACAGCTCAGAAGCAACTTCTCAGTATAACAGAGAACAAGAAAAACAAGCCCATTCAGGGCGGTTAAGAGTCAACCACATTGCTGCAGGGTCTGGGATCACATGTAAGCCAGACCAAATGAGGACGGCAGATTTTTTTTCATTCAAGAGACATGGGCATCGCTGGCTGACCAACATTTATTGCCCGGGGGCAGTTGAGGGTTAACCACATTGCTGAGAGTCTGGAGTCACACGTAGGCCAGACCGGATAAGGATGGCAGATTTCCTTTCCTAAGGGACATTAGTGAATCAGATGAGTTTTTCTGACAATCAATAATGGTTTCATGGTCATCAGTAGATTCTTAATTCCAGATTTCTTTATTGAATTCAAATTCCATCATTTGCCTGGCCATCGCCTCCCCCTAAAAGACACGAGTGAACAAGTTTCATAGTCACATTTGCCAATAAGAGCATAAGGAGTTATCAGCAGATCATACGGTCTTTCAGATCTACTCTGCTACTCAGTAAGATCACCACCGATCTTCTACATCAACTGCATCTCACCTGCTCCCACACCGACCTCAATTCCCCAAGAGACCAAACATCTGTCCACCGCATATGTTCAGCAAATGGTACATCCACATCCCTATGGAGTAGAGATTTCTAAAGATTCAAAACTCTCAAAGAGGAAACTTCTCCTCATCTCAGCCCCGAATTAGAGAACCCTTATTCTGAGGTTGTGCTCCATGTTCTAGATTCCCCAGCCAGGGGATAACAATCAGTATCCACGCCCTGTCAAGCCCCTTCAGAATGTTTCAAGGAAATCACTTCTCATTCTTCTAAACTGAAAAACAGAGGCCCAATTTATTCTGCCTCATCATAGGACAATCTCTCATCCCAGGGAGCAATCTAGAGAACCTTTGCTGTACCATCTCCAAGGAGATTACATCTTTCCTCCGATCTGGGGACCAAACTTGTGCACAGTACTCCAGGTATGATTTCATCAGAACTCATCCTACTGAAATACAAGGAAAAGGAAGCCTTGTTACATCAGTTTGAAATCTTCTCCTGGGTCTTTCTTCTCAATCTGCTGTGTATTTCTAACTTCTCAAGTTAAGTATTAAGACTAGCTCACCAGAGTAAAAATACCTATGCTTGAGATCATTAAAGTACATTTAAGAATAGAAGGCAGGAGAAATCAATTTGGGTTTTATGTAAGTTCAATAAATAAGATTCAGAGATTATGATTATCAGAAATCGGCTAAGCCACAGTCGGGAGTATCTTTGCGCATTCATATCAAATTTCACTGTCATCGTGACTGAATAAATAGCATCTAATCAGTGACTGGAGTGCCACACATTAATTTGACCCAGATGAAGCCTTCAACTACTCACTATGTTTCTTGGACATAAACATTAGCCACACGTGCTACCTAAACACCCACAGGTGCACCAAAGAGAATTGCAATTTTATGGATCACAACTCAAAAGTATTTCACAGTCAGAGCAATAGCGTAGTCACGATTGTAAAACAGGAAAAGTGACAGGAAAGTGGCATACAACATCTGGAAAATGATAATGATGCTGATCAGATAATTTGATTTCATGATATTGGTAATGGATAAATATTGGCCAGGTCACTGGGGAGAAATCCTTCTCCTTTTCCTTTGAAAGAGTACCAATGAGATAGTTTAGTCGACCCGAGAACCAGTGGAGCCTCAGTTTATTGCCTCATTTGAAAGGCAGCACCTCCAACACTGCAGCACTCCCTCAGTACCACCGGTCTAGATTTTGTAATCAAGTCTCTGGAGTGCAGTTCCAACACACAACTGTCTGATTACAAGGTGAAAGTGCAACATGTTAAATGGGAGCACATCGCAGGTGGATAACCTCTGATTTCCTCGAGTTATGCTCAATGCAAATTCATTGCCCATCACAAGTGTCACAGGAGAGAAAGACATTTTAGAATTAAAGGGCAAAAAAATCTTGAAAATGAAGATATCATGTAACAAAACATTAAAAGTATTTCTGGAACAATGATACATAAGATTTGTAGAAAACATTTAAAGTCGTTAAAATGTTGTGAGTACGTGGGACACGGAAATGTCAGTCTAAACAATGTCCACACATCAGGATTATTTTATGCCTTTATAGGATTTAAATGGTATTTTAAGAATGTATGATTTCTACAGATAAAGCACTGATTGATGATGCAGAGAGCTGTTGGACATTAGACGCCTTGCACAGACACACAATCCTCAAGATTGGATTTGTCACTTAAAAGAAACGTGAGGCAAGATGACTTGCAAGCCAGATAAAACTTGAACACAATTCTAAACAACTGAATTCACTCACAGTGAGGATTCAAAGAATATATTGCAGGTATTACACTGATTCTTGGCTATTGGTGTCAGAAGCCAGTGCATTATTGAAAAGGATGTCATAATCAAGCAATTCCGTTTGAGAATTTGAGCTACAGCTTTGCACACTGCTTTTCAATCACCATCACGTGCACTCACATCGAGAGGTAATCTAGCTTCTCTCAATCCAGATCAAAGATGATGGCCAGTTTCACCATCCTGGCATAAGCTGGAAAATCATTTCAACTTTAGTTAGCATGCACACAGCAATTAGGGAACACAACAATCCAACAGCCTGACTGGATTATTGCCACCCCCTCCCCCCCACTCCCTCTACCCCTTCCCCAAAAAACTATTCAGTTATATTATATGAACAGCAATTACATTTTCAGCTAGCTCTTGGAAAAAACTGTCAAAAGGAACTTAGTCAACCAGGTATTTCAAGTCCATTTTCAAGCGGTTTAATTGAGAATTCTTTAGGATAGCAGGCGGTCAACATTGCTGGCCCTGTGGTGTAGTCGGTCCTCCATCCTGAGCAGTGTTGTAAGAGCCACATCCGCTGCACTTCAGACCCAACACGTGAAACTGTGTGGTGCTGTGGAGCTGGCAGTCATTGCACATGATCTGTGGAAGAAACCGCACAATTACACGCACATTCGAGAGGGACGAGGCAAAGCACTGCGCGCAGTGGACAGAAACGATTCATCAAACACTTAGTGGCTCTTGTGACCTCAGGATTCTCCAAACTGCCTCACAGCGCCAGGGACCTGGGTTCAATTCCTGGCTTGGGTCACTGTCTGTATGGAGTCTGCCCATTCTCACCACATCTGCATGGGGTTTCTCCAGGTGTTTCAGTTTCTTCCCACAGTCCAAAAGACATGCTGGTTAGGGTGCATTGGCTATACTAAATTCTCCCTCAGCGGACCTGAACAGGTGCCGGAGTGTGGCGACTGAGGGATTTTCACAGTAACTTCATTGCAGTGTTAATGTAAGCCTTATTTGTGACTAATAAATAAAAGAATAAACTTTAATTATGTCAGAAATATCATCCTCACAAATCACTGGAGTTGGGCTTGAACCCATAACCTTCTGGTTCAGAGAGGTGAGCTGACTACTTTCAGGACTGAGGTTTCATCACATACATCATAACCTGAACACACAGCTGAATTCCAGTGATTGGTCTGCATGATTCCGGGTGGAAATAGCAAAGTCTTATTTATTACCTCAACTGCATAACTTGATATCATGTTAGAGGGTGCCACAAATTAAGCATGTAGTGTGAGATTATGGTCACACACAGATCAGACCAAGTAGGGGTAACAGACCACTTCTCCTTTAAGATGCTCCTCACCCATGACTTTGGTCAACTCCCCTAATATCATCTTATGAGGCTCGATGTCAAATTCTGTCTGTGCTCCACTAAAGGGTGCAATGTTTATTAAAGGTGCAATATAAATAATAGTTCTGTTTCTTGCTGCTACACATTGGTGTATATTTCAGAGGAAAGAATGCTTTGAACCGAAACAACTTTGCAATTTTCCGAACAGTTCCTTGTAGTTCTATATGTTTCACACTGACATTAATAAATTATTTCAATCTTACAGAAGGAAAGGCCTTGAATAGAACTCTTACTGCAGTTTAAACCTTGGCATAAAACATACACTTGTAAATATCTCTTGCGGATGACAGAACATTGGCTGTTAAACACGGAAAGTAAAATTCAACTCTTACCTTAACAACCATATTCTGATAGTCTGAAGGCATAGCAGTCTCGGCTATTTCTGTGTCTAACTCCTCCCAGTATTTTGTCATGTCAATAGCAGACTGCATACACAAAGGACATCGATAGGCTCTGAAACAAATAGGGTTACACTGATCAATTTGTACAAAGCAGAGTTAAGACACAATAGGTGGGTTTTGGTGCAAAAATAACCAATTAAAAGTAATGGTACTCACTGTTATTTATGCACAAAGGGGCAGCAACTTCCAAAGAGCACACATCCAAATTTCACTGTGCAAGTCTGCGGGCCGTGAGAAAATGGTGTTGCCCCCTCTGGCTCCCCATTCACAAACACTGAAAGGTGTAAAGGATCCATACTAACGTAGTACAGACTAAACTTACCAAAGAACATCAGGGTTTATCTACTTCAGTTCATGTATCTTTTTTAAATGGTGTAATAAGTTCGAATTACTACCAATCACTCTGACAATGAAAGTGAATTTTTACAAGTATGGAGTTGCTGGAATTTTTTTTTAAAAATATTTTTCCTTTATCTTTCAGTGTGTTTTATTCCCTCTTCTGATCTTTCTTTGCCTTCTGCATTTCACTTTGTGTACCCAATTTGATATTGAATTCTACTTTAGACATACACACTAGTTTAGATTTTGTTGCCGTTAATAATTCTCCAATCTGATTAGTTAAGGAGATAATTTTAAAAAAAACAGCATCTGTCAAGACAGACAGAGCCAATGTTTTGAGTCTGGATGGTTCTCTATCAGAGCTAAAGAGAACTGGTAATAGGATGAGAGTTATACCATTGTGTGGCAAGAATGGAGCAGTAGGGGCTTGATAGAGGGCCACCGATAGGTGGAGACTAGGAAGAGATTGACCGAGATGTCATGGACAAAATGACAAAAGGAATGTAAAAGACAGTGATTGTAGAGTCATAAAGGTTTACAGTATTGCAGCAGGCCTTTTAGCTCAACTTGTCCATACCACGTTTTGTCTTAAACCATTGAGCTAATCCCAATTGCCCCCATTTGGCCCATATCTCTCTATACCCATCTTACCCATGTAATTGTCCAAATGATTTTTAAAAGACAAAACTGTACCCACCTCTTCTGCTACCTCTGGCAGCTTGTTCCAGACACTCACCACCCTCCGTGTGAAAAGGTTGCCCCCTCTGGACACTTTGTATCTTTCCCCTCTCATTTTAAACCTATGCTCTCTAGTTTTGGGCTCCCCTATCTTTGGGAAAAACATTTAGCTGATCTGTGCCCCTCATGATTTTATAGACCATGGTTAAGATAGGCACCAACAGTGGCACATTAAGAGATCAAAATGTGTTAATGACAGCACAAAGATAAGAAGTGTGACTGAAACTGGTTGAACCAGGGAAGCTGGGGCCCAGTGGCCAGTTCATTGCACAGGTCTGAGTGTATACTCCACTCAATGAATGAGGTTGAGCCACACAGACATCATTGCCTTAACAATGAATGCATGCTGATGGAATTAGGATACTCCAGACCCTCTGAATTGGTGACCTTGAGTTGCTGCCAAGAAGTGCTGAGGACATATCTGTGACAGTAAAACTGGAAATTGTTCTGCCCTTTCTCCTGCCTACCACACGTTGCCCAGCTCTCATTTCTGTAGAGGTATGAGCTGAGGGTGCAGGCTTGATAGAACAGCAAATTGCTGTTCTGAGTCAGGCTGCTGTTGTTCCACAGTCTCTTACTCAGCTTGTGAAGTCTGTTCATTTCAATGCCAAATGACAGATTGCTGGTGACTGTGAAGCCTATCTATATGAAGCTGTCAACAATCTCCATATTATATTGATAGATAGCGGTATGATAACATCTTGGACCATGACATTTATCTTCCTGATGTTCACGGTCAAACCAAACACTTTATAGAGATGCCCATTTGCCACTGCAGATATACTTCATTACAGATGTTAGTGAAGCATTATTAGTGTAAAACTCTCTCTGTTGGGGATACGGTGCACGTTTGCTTTGAATCTCAGGGTAGCAAGCCTGAACAGCTTCCATCAGTTCCTGTGTGTATGTAAACCCCTCTGTGGGTGATCTGAAAGCATAAACAGCAACACAGAATATGCCAGTGTCAGGCCTCACCCTGCTGGATCTCAGTGTGGATCTCAAAGGGTGCTGATGTTGCCTGGTCAGAGTTGACCTTAACGATCACATTGTTTGGAAAGAGATCACCGAGCGGTTTCAAAGAAGAGTCTTTCAACTCAAAATGTTCTTTCCCTCTTCACAGATGCTGCCAGAGCTGTGCAATTTTTCCAACAGTTTTTATTTCACATTGAGCAGCCAGCTTTTTCCAACAGCTTAAAACACCCCCTCTGCTCACAATGTCAAATGCCTTAGTGAAATTGAAAGTGACAAAATATAGCTGTTCCCTTCATCACAGCATTTTTGTCACAGCTGCCAGACTGAGCTGATCTCCGTTGTAGATCTCCCAGTTCTGAAACCACACTGGGATTCAGGATAAATATGACAGATCACCTGGCAGGATCTGCAGTCTGACAAAATCTGTAAACTATATTCCTTACAGTATTCCATCATCACCAATAACATTTCAAAACACTTACCCTTTGTTGAACAGCATTTCATAGCATGTCCTGGGGAAAGAATAAAGAGACAGCAAATGATTTTTGGTTAATATTTAAATCTTTCAGGTTCTATTTTTTCCCCTTACAGTTCAGTCAAATGTTTGGATGAAGTCTGCAAGTAAATACTGTACACACTTTTTCAGGATAAAACAGAGGACTTTATAATTGGAAAATTTCAGGCCTATTCATAGAATTTTACAGTACAGGAGGAGGCCGTTCAACCCATTGAGTTTGCACTGACCACAATCCCATCCAGGCCCCATCTGTGCCACGCCACACATTTACTCTTTAGTCCTCTTGACACTAAAGACAATTCAGCATGGCCAATCAACTTAACCAGCACATCTTTGGAGCATGGGAAGAAACCGGAGCACTCGAAGGAAACTCACGCAGACACAGGGAGAACGTGCAAACGCCACACCCGTCACCCGAAGCTGGAATTGAACCCAGGTCCCTGGTGCTGTGGGCCAGCAGTGCTAACCACGGTACCACCATGCAAATCCATTACAGAACTGGTAAAATAGTCTCAATTAATGTTCACAAACATCCAAAGATAATGCTAAAAACAGCAAGTACATCTTAAACTTTCTCCCCTCACGCCCTCAATCAGCCTTTCCTGTGAAACTTCATTCAGCATCCCCGGGATAACATAGGTAACTGACAGTGCTACTAAGCAACATGGAAAATCTGCCTGCTTTAAAACAGTGACTGCGAAGGACTGGCAAAGGCAAAGCTGATGTTTACAGCTCGAATCAGGTTTCATCTTAATTTCAGAAATCCCTCTACCTTAATGTTACTGCAGCCTCAAACTCAAAATGCTTGTTATTAAAGTAACTGTTAAAGGAGGGAAAAATCTGTATGCCTATACTGTCACGTGAAATGTATTTGCCTTAACCACAGTCCAGTTTTGATGAATTACTGCATAAACATCTCAGGCTGAGATTGTCACTGCGTTACATAATCAAATCATGGCAGGGAAGAAAGAACAGAGAACGATAAAGCAAACATTGTGCCCATTATGCATGTGTTGGATTTTTCCAATTAGTCCCACATCTCCCTGTTCTTTCCCCATAGTACTGCAGTTTATTTTCTCCTCACATATTTATTCAATTTCTTATTATTAAATCTGCTTCCACTACTCTTTCACACAGCACATTCCGGATCACAATACCTCTGTGAAAAGTTACTTGTTACCCTTTTGCCACCTGTAGTTCTTTTGTCAGCTATTTTAAATCTGGTCACTAACCCTTATGATTTTGAGAACTTGCATTAATTTTCCATTAACCCAGCCTGCTTCAAGGATAAAATTCAGACCTCTCGATCTCTTTCAATTAACTGCAGTACCTCATCATCCCTAGTAGCATCCTTGTAAATCTGTTCTGCAAACATCTCCCAAGGTCTGACCATCCTGAAATGGCTACAATACCTTCACCGAGCCTAAGCAGTCTTTTACAAAGGTTTACCACAGCCTTTGTAGACATTGTTAGGAATCAACGCTAAAAAATAAATGGGTGGGGTGGGGGGGTATAGTTTGCTGCTGTCTCACTCCCAGTTACAGCGGGGAGGCTGCTGTCTCACTGTTCCTGCTCTCTTGATCTGGTGGTGATAGGGATGAGGAGCTTTCACACTGCTTGCCTTTGATGTCAAGTTTAACTCCCACCATTGATCAACAGATTTCAGACTAAACCTTTTAACTTATATGTTTAAACATGTCACACCCACAATCATTGTTTAATTTATGACTTGCGGACAAGAAGGGATTGTGGAAGTGTAACCATGCATATCTACAGCACTCTCTTTAGCAGTCAGTTCCAGACAGCAATATATCACAAAACTGGAACCCAGAGTATCTACGGGTCTGAGAGTGCCAACTACAGCATTGTGAGGAGGAATCCAATATCCTTAATTTGTACCATACTTTTTATTTAATGATTTACTTGACTTCAGGCAGTATGCCATAAACGTTGGAAAACACTACAGCTTCTGAAAAAATGTCCTCACTAGATCAAGCAATGTATTTTGAACACATCAGTTTAATGAATTGCTGTCGCTTTCAATCTCTCCTCAGTCCTCAGTGTTAATTCTATGTCATAATGTAGTTTTTCATGTGGGTAAAGTTAGAATTTAGTACACTCACCTGTGAAGAAGATGGCCACAGGTCAGCACGTGAGCCCCAATACGAGATGTATGAATGTCCTTTGAGAACAAAAATGAAACCAAAAAACATTAAACACAATAAAATAAAATTGTAGAAAGCAGAAAATTTTAGACAAGGGGGTAAATTCAGCAGTTATAGCAGAGTCCTGCACTCAAAGAAACCATAGGTCAGAGAAGCTACACAGCACTATTATATCCCTAGGGGAAACATAATAACTCGATTCATTACTATCATCACATGGTTACAAACTGCCCAATCCAACAAATCTAAACTAGATAATATGATCAGTATATCTAAGGTTTACATTTAAGTTTACTTTTATTACTTCATTGGACAGCATGGCACAACAGCACAGTGTAGCATTGCTGCCTCACAGCTCCAGGACCCAGGTTCGATTCCTGGTTTGGGTCACTGTCTGCCTGGAGTTTGCACGCTCTCCCTGTGTCTGCATGGGTTTTTTCCAGGTGCTCTGGTTTCCTCCCACAGTCTGAAAGATGAGCTGGTTACGGCGCACTGACCTGAACAGGTGCCGGAGTGTAGCGACTAAGCGAATTTCACAGTAACTTCATGCAGTGTTAATGTAAGCCTTACTTGTGACTAACAAATAAACTTTAACTTTAATTTCAGAATAAGGTAAATTTGGAAAAGTGTGTCTGCCCAGCAAAGTGAAGACCAGTTCCATATTCAACAAACACATTTTGATCTTACCTCCATGCACACTGGACAGTTCTGTCGGGAAACATTTTCAACACACTGTACGAAAAGAAAACTTACTGTCAGTATTCAAATGCTATTGAGCATATATTCTGGAACAAATCACAACCAACAGCAATAATCAGCAGAGAAAGATTAAAAGCAATACACATACACTGATGTAATCCTAACCATAATGAAATGCAGTATCAATTTATTAACATAATTTTAATAATATTCCAACAAGTACCAAATATTTGTGAAGATTCTCTGGCATTTCTTGGGTCTCCTGGTTTCTGTGAGTTAGTTTACATTGAACAGGAGGGAGAAAGGTAAGACAGGGATGAGAACAGTGAAATCGTAAAGACATGAATCATTAGAAGATTTTTGGAGACAGTAAAAAAAAAATGAAAAGTTATGAGAATTCCTGGCTCTAAAACCACCATTTGTGGAGAGGGAGACAGTGAACACAGCAATGGATATACACTGGTGGCTAATGCATCACAAGTTCTGATTGGATGATTTTTGTTTGTTTCACACTACTGTTATGGAAGAAAATGATTATGCGCTCATATCCCCTGAGTATTCTCTACGGTGGCACAGTGATGAGCACTGCTGCCTCACAACGTCAGGGACCCAGATTTGATTTCCGGCTTGGATTACCATCTATGCAGAGTCTGCACTTTCTCCCTGTGTCTGCATGGGTTTCCTCCGGGTGCTCCAGTTTCCTCCCACAGTCCAAAGATGTACACGTTAAGTGGATTGGCCATGCTAAATTTCTCCTTACTGTCAGGGGTACTTACTAGAGTAAATGTATACAGTTATGGGATAGGACCAGGGCGGGATTACATTCAATGAAGATGCAATGCGTCGAAACGCCTCCTTCTGCACTGTAGGGATTCTATGATTCTGTTCAATAGGTGTTTGCCTTATCAGTATCTGGTGAAAGCTGTTTGGGGCATCAAACATTATGGCTAAAGCTGGGATACGACATTGAGGTCATGGCATGGGAATGAGTGAAATGTTTGGGAGGGAGGTCCGTGAGCTCAGATGAAAAGCAGGTTTCGGCAGTCTTGAAGCTAAATCAAAGTCTCCCTGGTATTCCTGTCTGCCTGGAAGTTCTTCTTTATCTGTTTGCATCAGCTCTACTCCTGAACCTTCATCGAATCCCTCCTCCAAGGCAGGTGCATCTATCAGTGCAAAATCAATGGGCTGAGTGGCCTCCTTCTGCATTATAAAGGATTCTATGGAGCAGGGGAGTGGGATTAGTAGATCAATTATACCAAAGAGCTATCACAGCTCAATGATCTTCTTCTGAACTGTGCTGATAACCAAAATTAAAGCCTTCTTTTCTGGATTATGGTGCCAACTTTTCCTTCCAAAGGGGTCATCTAGTTCCTTTTTATGCCACGTAATCTAGTTACTTAAAGATTCTGTTATGTTGCACTAATGCTGTAACAACTCTGATATCAGGAAGCAAAGATGCATTTGAGTCACAGCCTTTTTCAGGTGATATCTGAGGTCAGTATATGCTTGATCATATTCTCATCTTCTTCTAATCTCTGACCTGTTAACCAGAGAGATCAGAAGGGTCTGAGAGAGAGTTGGGCGGTCAATGAATTCAGTCACATAATTGTCATAAAGCTCAAACAGGAAGCTTTAATAATAAATGCTATTTCAAATCGACATTACGATGACCACCAATTCCTTCGGAATCTAAACCTTTTTACTTCTTTCCAAACTCTCTCTGATCAAATACAAGGATTAAATGTGGTTTGTGTGACTGGCACAGTTATTCTTTCAGCATCAATGTACCAGAGCCATATTCTGCACAATATCAACCCTCAGCTACACAGCAGCTAGGTTCTAAGGTGCCTTAGAGGAGGAGAAGCTGGCAGAGAGGGTTATAGAAGGAATTCCAAATTGCAGTTCATTGAAGGTTTGCAATAGTGGGGGTCCACAGGAGATCAGGCAGTGGGGAGGATGTGTGCATGCAGGCCATGTCAGAGGGCAGACGTCTGTGGGGGTCACTGTCCACTCCAGAATCTTCAGCATGAACTCTAAGCTGACAGTAAATGGGATACTGTGCTACATCATACACTGGAGAATAGTTCAAATTAACAACTTAGAAACTTGTGCTACGTATGTGAATTTGTAAAAGAATGCAACTTGTGGTTCTTACCACGAATTACATTGCTGGCAGAGTAAGTAATGTTTAAATTCTGATACTGTATGTGGAAAGCAAACAAAATAACAGCCAGCTAAAAGATAATAATGAATTCATATTTTGAAAATAGTCTCCATGAGCCCAAGTAGAGTTTACACCCTATGCACCCAAATGCTCATTTACAATCAGTTTGTCATTTTGATATTTATCCCATTCACTTTTTAATTCAGATTTTTGGTTTGATTTAGAAGAGGTAAATGGTCAGTACGTTTTTCAATGAAGAAAGACGTTAGTCCACAAACTACAGAAGACCAGATTTGCCCAATGTTTAATACTAAATTAACAGTATGAAATAGGCCATGTCATATCCCTTCTTTAGAACTGTCCTTCACGTACTTATCTAAATTCCTCTTGTACGTTGCTTTTGATTGGAGCCATTTACATCTATGATATTTGCTTTCAATCAATTTGTTTTAATAATGATATTTTTTTCAGCCTTTAATGTTTGTGTTTCTGTTGCTGCTTCCAGGTAGAATAACGTATGGCTTGTATGACATGTCTCTACTCAGCAAATGGCCAACAGAAACCAACCCCAGGATCACAGAGATTTACAGCATGGAAACAGGCACCTTCGGCCCAACTTGTGCATTCTGCCCAACTTTTACAACTAACCTAGTCCCAGTTGCTGCATTTGGCCCATATCCCACTCCAGCAGCACGGTGATATATTCAGTACACTTCTCCTCACCAACCTTCAACAAAGCAAGAGTTAAGTGGTGAAGCCCTGATGCGTCACTAAACAGAATTTACCTTGTGGTTCCCACGGAGATGAGTAGCTAGACACAGGTTACATTTCACACAGTGGAAAAAGTTATCTTCTGGCCCAATCCTGTGTAAGGATTTTAAAGAAACAGCACTAAGTTAAAATAACAAAGACTCAACCCCAATGGTAACCACCGCACCATTCCAAAAAAAAATCTTTCCCATTGCATTGATCACTTGTCCAATGAGAATGTGATGAAACTGGAAGTCAGTGTGCTGAGAGATTGGTATACCTGTCTTTCTACCATTACCTTCAGCAAGGCCAAACATCATCATCTCAAAGACAGCAGAAAATCAACATCAAATCCTGACCTTGCCAACAACACTCTCATCCCATGAAATAATTTTTTTAAAAATCACTTTTACATCATTTCCCCAAGCTCAGATTAAAATAAAACTCCACAAAATCTAGTTTAGCTTCAAATGTCCTGGGGATTTTTAAGAATCTCATAGCCCAAACAGTCATGTAGTCTGCATGTATGAAACATAACAAGTACAGGGTATGTTGTATACTGCATGATAATCCATTGTTAGCTGCTGACGAATTTAATTTAAAAGCAAACAATTTTACTTTACAACTCATATAGGATGTGTTCCTTTCGTAATTTTGGAAAATTGTTACCTGAATAAATAATCTCCATGAACTACAGCAAATAGCACTCAGAGTGTCCATAACACAGTAAGAAGTCTAACAACATCAGGTTTAAGTCCAACCAATTTATTTGATAGTAAACTTACAAGCTCTCGAGGTTACCACAACCACATGGAACGTATCGATTCAAGGTGGTAGTTTACCACCTGGAGTTACTGTGTACAGATTTGACCTCCTTACTTGTGAAAGGAAATACTGGCACTGAAGGGGGTGCAGAGGACATTCACTGAGTTGATTTCAGATTTGATAGGGTTGGTTTATGAGGACAGACTGAGTAGACTGGGGCTATACTCATTGGAATTCAGAAGAATCAGGAGGATCTCATAGAAACATATAAAATTATGAAGGGAATGGGTAAGATAGAAGCAGGGAAGTTGTTTCCACTGGCAGGTGAAATTAGAACTAGGCGGCATAGCCTCAAAATATGGGGAAGCAGATTTAGGATTGAATTGAGGAGGAATTTCTTCACCCAAAGGGTTGTGTATCTGTAGAATTCTCTGCCAGTGAAGCAGTTGAGGCTACCTCACTGAACGTTTTTAAGGCAAAAATAGATATATTTTTGGACAGTAAAGGAATTAAAGGTTCTGGTGAATGGCAGATAAGCAGAGCTGAGTCTACGAGAAAATCAGCCATGATCTTATTGAATGGCAGAGCAGGCTCGAGGAGCCAGATGGCCGACTCCTGCTCCTTGTTATTATGCTCACCCCTTCTGCACAGAAATTAGGCATGGACAACGCTAGCTTAGCTAGTGATGTTCACATCCCATTAAATAATTTAAAAACAAAACTCATGACTAGAACAACAGGATAGTCTGTCAATAAAAGGATTACTTCTCTAGCAAGATCAGTGAGTGGAGGATAATTACATAAGTGCAAAGTCAACCACAGTCACTTACATCCAGGAAAGATCGATAGATTTACCCATTCACTCTTCTGGCTGGGACTTGTGCCAATACGTACAGCTGGGAATGGTAGCTCACATTTAATTCACTTTCACAAACAGATTTGTGAAGAAAATAACCAACAACTAGTATCTAGCTTACCTACACAAAGTTCAATGAAATCATGTGATTAGCAGCTGTAATATTGCATAACATAACATTCAAGTAAGAGTTTAGGTTTGTTTTATTCAAGTACTGAACATTGGAATCATTCAGATCGAGCAGAATGTTTGGAGAGAGAGAGAGAGATTTAACAAGTAAAGAGGGCATACAGTAGAGCACATACTTTGCCACTAATTCAGTGCTATTACACTTCTGCAGCTCTTCCTTGAGATTTTTACTGCATGGTTGAAGCTCTGTTATCATAACGTTGAAAGAAGAAATCTTTTTATTAAGAGCTTCAATCTCACTGAAGCAGCTTCAGGCAAATACACACCCAAGAACCTACTCTGAAAATTCTGCTCTCATTTTGACAGCTGTGACAAATTCCATCACAGAAACTGAGATTATTCACAACATTCTAAAACAACTCACGACATTCTCAAATGGAAACTTGTCCTATCTCCCAATGTTCGTTCATTTAAACAGAGTAAATACGTTGGGTTACAAGGACAGGGTCTGGGTGAGATTGTGCTGGGTGCAGGTTTGATGGGCTGAATAGCCTCTTTCTGCAGTGTAGGGATTCAACGATTCACTGGCAGAGGTGAATTCAAGTCGATGAATTGTCAGAACCCAGAGCATTTTGCTCTCTCCCTACAGATGCTGCCTGAACTGCTGAGTTTTAGTATTATTTTCTTTTCTCATTTCAGCTTTCAAAGGAGTAGAGCTAATTGGACATCAACTCATTCCATGAACCTGCATATACATGATTAGCCAAACAATCCCATTCTGCACTATATGATTTTTTAAAATTATTTCTACCATCCATAGTTTTGCACTTTCGCTTAAAAAGATTTATTTCAGTAAATAAAACTACCTGTAGTAAAATCCCATGATCAGCATCTAAAATAGTTAATTAAATAAGGATTTAAAAGGAAGCAGTATTCCACAATGTCCCTTTCCAATAATGATGTGCTTCACTCTGTCAAGTCTAGTCTGAGTATTTCACACACAGCTGCCGACCTTTAGTTTCCCATATTTAGAATTCAGACATTATCTGGATATTTCATCATGATCCAAAACAGACTAACTACAATGTTTACAAAAAATACTATCATCTGAAACTACAACCAGAATAAACATTCAAAAAGTGAGGATAAACACAGATTGCTCCAGCCAAACAGGTTGTTTCCAGATTATAATTTACACAAAATTAAACAGCACACAAACAGATCCTTCATTTTAACTGGGCCATTGTGGTGTTTATGCTCCACTCAATCATCCTGCCACTGCACTTCACCTCGCCCCAGCACCATACCCTTCTATTCCTTTCTTACACATTTGTTTATCCAACATGTGCAAACTCAAAGCTATTTATCTTAACCACTCCATGCTGAAGGACAGTTAATGGCGCAGTAGTCACCTACTCAGTGCCTCACAGCAACAAGGACCTGGGTCCAACTGCAGCCTTGAATAATTGTCTGTATGCAGTTTGCACATTCTCCCCGTGTCTGCCTCGGTTTCCTTCAGACGCTGCGATTTCCTCTCTCAGTCTAAAAGATGTGCAGGTTCCGATGATTGGCCATGCTAAATTGACCATAGTGTCAAGGGGATTAATAGGGTAAAAGTATACGTTTACGGGAATAGGCCTGGGTGGGATTGTGGTCAGTACAGACTCGATGGACTGAATGGCCTCCTTCAGTACTGTAGGGATTCTATGAATCCAGATGGTAGTGAGGGACATATTTTCAGCATTCTCTGGATAAAGACATCCCCCACTTGTCTTTTGGATTTAATACCTTATACTTAACTATTCATTACATGATCCTTCCCAGGATATGCCGACACTGAGAAGAGACATTACAGGCCCATTCCCAATTTCCCCAAAAAGATGGCAGTGAGCGGCCTTCTAGAACAGCTGCAATCGGTGTGGATTATGGAATTTCCTCACAGATTTTAATACAGTTGATCGGCTTACTACGCCAACACAGAGGGCACTAAAGTGGTACTGGAGTTACATGTGGATCAGGTCAGGTGGGGGAGGCAGATTTCCTTTCTTAAAAGGTCATTAATGAACAAGGTGGGTCTTTACAAAAATCCGGAAGTTTCATGGTCACCGCAGCTGACCCTAGCTTTTTATTCCAGATCTTACGATTTGAATTCTCCAGCTGCTAGGATCATTAACACAGGCTCGTAGATTCTCAAAATATTAACAAAATGCTGCAGATGCTGCAAATCTACAATAGTAATAAAACATGCTAGAGAGTTCATCAGATCTGGCAGCATCTGTGGAGAGAGAAACAGAGTTAACGTTTCATGTGCAATATGACTCTCCTTCAGAGCTCAGAAACTCACCTACAGATTCCACAAGGTGAGCAATGGTACTGCTTCTTGTCCACATCAAAAAGATGACATGTGTCACAGTAGTATTCTCCAAACACAGTTTCACAGCTTTCACAGGTCCTCTTCACCTGCAGAGAAAAGAAAGTATTCAGACAGCATTAGCCTTTTATACTGCAACACATACAACCACAATGAGACACAACATAATCATCATACAACTAATGTCAAACAGATGAAAGCTAAAGTTGCCTTTGGCCTGGATAACCAGAGGCTGCTCCCCTCTTTGAGGGTCAGAGCTGACTGGTAGTGATTTTTATTTTTATTAATTCATAGGACATGTGCATTGCTGATTGGCCACATTCTCAAGGGCAATTAGGGATGGGCAATAAATATTGGTCTGACCAGAAATCCCCACATCCAGTAAATGAATTTTTAAAAAATCTTATTGAATGGTGAAACAGGTTCGAGGGGCTGTGTAGTCTACTACTGATCCTACTGCACGTGTTATTTATGGTGTTGCTGAAATACAAATTATTACAGAATTTCTAATGGCAGCAAACTCTTCATTGAGAGAAAAGTGGTTACACAACAGCTGATTCCACTGTGAAGATGATCAGCGCACACACAGACAGTGCACCTGTTATATTTTCTGGATCTAAATCTGTAGCTGGGTATTCTGGGACAGATTGTTCAGTATTTACTAACCTGTTGGACTGTTTCACACTTTGCACACTGAACCTCTGTAACCTTGAAGCGATCCAGTTGATGATTTTCCACGTCATCATGACACAGCCGACAGGTGTAAAATTTTCCACAGCATGGAGCCTGAAAGATCAAAACAATTCCTTTCTTTTCCACAAGACTTTCTCTATCATACATGAAAAGTTTAATTACTAGTGTCACAAGTAGGCTCACATTAACACCACAGTGAAGTTACAGTGAAAATCCTCTAGCGTGAATATACTCTGTTTGGATATAACGAGGGAGAAGTTAGCGTGACCAATCAACCTAACCCACACATCTTTTAGACCGTGGAAGGAAACCAGAGCATCCGGAGAAATCCATGCAGACACGTGGAAAATGCGCAGACTGCGCTCAAACAATGACCCAAGCTAGGAATCAAACTCAGGTCTCTGGTGCCGTGAGACAGCAGTGCTAACCACTGTGTCACATAAACTGATGGATTTTTCATGGTGCAAAGCATGCTAATTTAGGTGTATTGCATTATAAGGGCATGAGAGTAGACATTTGTACCCCTTTAAGGCTGAAATGTATAATTATTCGACTGAATGACATTCAAAAGCAAACTGCAGATGAGAATGCTGGCTTTAATTAACAAAGATTTGCATTTCTATAGCAGCTTTTATGACTACAAGACATCTTAAAGTACTTCATTGTCAACTATTTTTGAACTTTTGCCATCTTGGTAACGTAGGGAATGTGGCAGCCAATTTGCACACAGCGAACTCCTACAAACACCAATGTGATAATGACCTGATAATCTGTTTTTAGTGATACTGTATCTTGGCCAGAACACTAGGGAGAACTCTCCTTCTTTGAAGGAGGGCCTGAGGATCTTATACACTCATCCGAGAAGGCAGACTGATGGAGAAGAATTGGGAGGTGCGATAGAACTGGCAAATTCTTGAAGATAAGCGTTGCAATACTCAGCATTCTAAGACTTCGTTTCTCACTTTGAGAGACAGATTAAAAATTTACAAGAGATTGCCATGCATAACCATCAGATCAGAGTATGAAGTCTCAAAACACCAGGTTATAGTCCAACTAGTTTATTTGATAGTAAACCACAAGTTTTCGAAAATGCTGTTCCTTCGTCAGGTGTGTGGAAGGTTCCACACACCTGATGAAGGAACACTGTTTCTGAAAGCTTGTGAGTTTACTATCAAATAAACTGGTTGGACTATAACCTGGTGTTGTGAGACTTCTTACTGTGTTTACTCCAATCCAACACTGGCACCTCCACATCATGATAACCAGCAGATCACCAGGCTTTGATGGGCTTGCATAATTTGTTGAATTTGAAAAGTCAAATTCTCCCTTTGTGATGAAGCAATTAACTATTATCCTTTCAGCTCCCTCTTGAAGATTAAAGCTAGCCAGTCACAAGAGTTATTAATCTACACATAATGAAAGATACCTTAAGGTGAGAGGAATAAAACAAGAAATAAAATTCAACATTCAAAAGTAAAAGATTTAGAAATAAATGTAAAAGACTTTGGGCCATACTTCCTCAGAGTGGTGCTATTAGGATTGAATTATCACTCTGTGTCACTTGTCTACGTGGAATTGTATGTGTTTGTCTTGGCTGGTCCTCCGACTCACGCTGCGTGAGATCCAGGCAATGTTGCTGTCATGGAGACAGAGGTTTACAGCATGAAAACAGGCCCTTTTTTTAAAAAAAACCCCAAAACTAGTCCCAACTGCCCACATCCTTCTATACCCATCTTACCCACGTAACTGTATAAATGTTTTTTAAAAGACAAAGTTGTACCCGCCTCTACCATCTCTGGCAGCTTGTTCCAGACACTCAGCACCCTCTATATGAAAAAGTTGCCCCTTTGAACCTTATCATATCTCTCCCCTCTCACCTTAAAACTATGCCCTCTAGTCTGAGACTCTCCTACATTTGGGAAAAGATATTGACTCTCTCGCTGATCTAGGCCCCTCATTATTTTATAGACCTCTATAAGATCACCCCTTAGCCTCCTAAACTCCAAAGAAAAAAGTCCCAGTCTATCCAGCCTTTTCTTATAACTCAAACCATCAACTACCTAGTAAATCTTTTCTGACTTTTTCTAATTTAATAATATTCTTTCTATAAAAGGGTGGCCAGAATTGTATACAATATTCCCAGTGTGGCCTTACCAATGTCTTGTACAACTTCAACAAGATGTCCCAATTCTTGTATTCAATGTTCTGACAAATGAAACCAAACATGCCGAATGCCTTCTTCACCAGTCTGTTCACCTGTGGCTCCACTGTCAAGAAGCTACGTAGGTGTACCCCGCGATCTCTTTGTTCTCTAACTCTCCCCAAGGCCCTACCATTAACTAAGTCCTGCATTGGTTTGATCTACCAAAATGCATCACCTTGCATTTATCTAAATTAAACTCCATCTCCCATTTGTTAGCCCACTGGCCCAATTGATCAAGATCCTATTGCAATCGGAGACAATATTCTTCACTGTCCACTAAGCCACCAATCTTGATGTCACCTGCAAACTTACTAACCATGCCTCCTATATTCCCATCCTCTGTCCTAGAGGCTCGGCATCAAAGTCCAGTTTCATCAGGGTGAGGAGGGTGAGAGGAATCTGTTCAGATCAGGAGGGTGGGAGCCAGGATTGGGGGGGCAACTGCTGATCAGGAGGGTGGGGTTGGACCTATGACAGGGGAATGGTGGAGGTGGAAGAGTGGTCAGTCTATGTCTGTACAATAGTTACTCAGAAGTTAGAAGAGGTTTTAAATTTAATTACTTTTGGGTAACTATTTATGTAACACAAATGGAACCTCCTGAATTCTTTTAAAAAATCTTCAGATAGTTACATGAGTAGCATGCGTATAGAGGGATATGAGACAAATGCAGGCAATTGGGACTAGTTTAGTGGTTTTAAAAAAAGCTTATTATGGACAAGTTGGACCGAAGGACCAGTTTCCATACTGTAAGCCCCTATGACTCTAAGCGTGAAGTTTAATTTGTATTTTTAAATGGTCCCCTGCAAAGGCCAATTGCTCAGAGGGAGTTTGTACTTTTGGCCAATTGCCGTGTAAACCCTGACTTGGGAAGCTGCCAGAGGGATTTCCCAGCATGCTGCTGGAATATGTCTCCCCCCCCGCCGACCAAATCCAACACTGGAGAAGTCAAAGATTACAGCTCAGTGATCCAAACAACCAAACCAACAGCAGAATGCTCATATCTATTCCAGAAGCCATCCAGTGGCCAGATTCTGCAATTGTTTAACGTGGCAAGTGTATATCGACCAAAACTGTCAAATAACTTGCATTTATTTAGCAACTTCCAAGTGAGCTGAATATACATCCATCAACAGTGGAGCAAAAGGAAATCCAGAATTGGCAGAAAGCCAGAATTGGAGGAGCAGTGTGACCTCGGGGGAGTTTATTAGGCTAAAGGAAGCTAGAGAGAGGGCAGATCATGGAGGGATTTGAAAACAAGAATGAGAATTTTAACACTGAAGTGCTGTCAAAGCAACTGTCAATATAAGTCAGTGAGCACAGCGGGTAATGTGAGAACAGGTGCCAATGTGGAAACAGGAATTGATAAATTAAATGGCAGCACTCAAAGCAGAGAGTAAATGTGACAACAAGAAGTTGTGCACAGGTGCAAGATTTTATGACATATAAATAGCATATAACCAGAAGCATTTGTAATAAGGAAAGATATTTGGTGAAAAATATCATACAGAATCAAGTCTTTGAGAAACTGCATTCAAACAGTGCCAGAAATCTTGTTCAGGAACTGTTACTAAAATCAGGACATTGCAGTCCTCTGTGGAAGGGTCAAAACACTTTTTATTTTACTTTAACTGCTATTTAGGTAAGATTTTACTGCTCCTAACACTTTCTATCACTGTCAAAATCATTTTAAGAATCAAGTCTCTGAGTAACTGGGTTATTTTTCCTTGGACATGGGGCTCACAAATCCTCCAATGCAGATTAGAGCTTAGAGAATAATCCAGACTCCAGCTCCTTAAACAAGTTGAAGGACCAGGAACGAGATGTTTGGTTCATGCTTTTTATTCATACTGCACTGGCCACAAGTTTATTGTGCCAAATATCAAGTTAGTCCTGTCCTCATTGGACATTTAGAAGAATAAGAGATGGTCTTAATGAAACATAAGATTTTGAGGGGACTCAACAAGTTTGATGCTGAGAGGATGTTTCACCAAGTTGGATATTTGGGGGCAGTGTTTTAAAAAAAGGGGTATTCTACTTAAGACAGAGATGAGGTACAATATTTTTCTTGCAAATGGCAGTTAGTTTTGAGTTACTGAAGATATTCAAGGTTGGATTATATAGGTTTTGGGATCTTCAAGGGTCATAGAATCCTTATAGTGTAGAATCCTTATAGTCTATACCTACTTTGACACAGCCTCATCTGCAGACCCTATCACTGTAGCCCCACACATTTACCATGGCCAATCCCTCTAACCTGCATGTCTTTGGACACTAAAGGGCAATTTAACATGGCCAATCCACCTAACTGGCACATCGTTTGAATGTGGAGAGAAACCCATGCAGACACAGGGACAATGTGCAAACTCCACACAGTCAGTCATCTGGACAAATGTGAGGTTATGTAATTTGGAAGATCTAATATAAATAGGAAATATATAGTAAATGGCAGAACCCTTAAGAATATTGACAGGCAGAGGGATCTGAGCATACAGATACACTGGTCACAAAGCGGCAGCATAGGGGGGAGAAGATAGTCAAGAAGGCATACGGCATGCTTGCCTTCATTGGCCAGAGCATTGAGTTTAAAAATTGGCAAGTCATGTTGCAGCTTTATAGAACGCTAGTTAAACCGCACTTGTAATATAATGTTTAACTCTGGTCACCAAATCACAAGGATGTGGAGACTTTGGAGAGGGTACAGAAAAATGTTACCAGGATGTTGCCTGGTATGGAGGGCATTAGCTATGAAGGGAGATTGGAGAATCTTGGTTTGTTCTCACTGGAACAACAAAGGTTGAGGGGAGACCTGATAGAAGTCTACAAGATTACAAGGAGCATGGACAGAGTGGATAGTCAGGAGCTTTTTCCCAGGGTGAAAGAGTCAATTACTAGGGGGCATAGGTTTAAAGTGCAAGAGGCAAAGTTTAAAGGAGATAAAGAACAACACAGCATGGGAAATAGGCCCTTTGGCCCAACGAGCCTGCGCCTCCATTTTAACAGTGTGAGTTCCCTCTTCCACCGGTTGTCCATGTTTATGGAAATCCGTGTTGGAAACCAGATGTACGAGGCAAGTTTTTTTTTTTACACAGAGGGTGGTGGGTGCCTGGAACTTGTTGCCGGGGAGGCAGTGGAAGCAGATAAATAAGCTAGTGACATTTAAGGGGCATCTTGACTAATACATGAATAGATCAGGAATAGACGGATATGGTCCCAAGAAGGATAGGTGGTTTTAGTTCAGTCAGGCAGCATGGCAGTGCAGGCTTGGAGGGCCGAAGGGCCTGTTCCTGTGCTGTAATTTTTTTTGTTCAAGGTTGCTGTGAGGCAGCAGTGCTAACCACTGAGCCACCCCAGATTTTTGGAATGACAAAGAAAATGGAACTGAGTCCATGATTATTGAATGGCAAAACAGGCACTCAGAGCCTAATGGACCATTCCTACCCCTACTCCTCTCATGAATGTATTTTGGAGAGATCCCTCCTCCCCAGTGTCCAGGCCAATAATTATTCCTCAATCAGTAGCAATAGGACGAGAGGAGTCACACAGGAGCAGAGACATTAACTTTTATCTCTTTGCTGAAGTTGCAGATTCTTTCCAGCACTTTGACGGTTTTGTTTTGGGGGCAGTAAAGCGGATATTGGCCCCAGATTCCCAGGGACCGACCCGCTATTGCCCCTCAGCTTCCACTCCCAGCTCAATGGGTGCCCAGGCGAGTGTGGGATCTTGCTGTGCACCTCTTGGCTGGAGGGGGGGGGAGGTGGTAGCTAGGAATCGGCCATGCGGCCCATCCAATCTGCTGCCCCATTCAGCGAAGGCCTACCGGCTCTGATAACCCCCAGCTCCACAGGCCCGGTCCTCCCGGGGGGAGGCAGTGGTGGTGACAGGCGCTATATAAATGCAGCTCTAGCGTTTCCTTCCCTCAGTGCTGTGATGCCTGGACCTCCCTCCTGCTTACCTTGAGCCGGCAGGAGCGGGAGTAATGGGCGCAGTTCAAGAGCGGGGTCCCGGGCCCAGTCCCAGGCTCCGGCCCAGCCGCCTCCATCCGCCCGTAACCTGGAGACGGGCCCCAGCGCGCAGGCCTCTTGTCTTACCCCTCCCCCCACCCGCCGTCCGCGCAGGCGCACTCCAGACCAGGCTCGCCTGACAGCAATGCGCGTGCGCCCAGCCAGCCGGCCGGGAAAAACAATTGCGCGTATGCGCTAAGCCGGCCGGCCGGGATAAAAGCAACTATGCGCAAGTGCCCAGCCGGCTGGCCGGGAAAACAGCTATGCGCATGCGCCCAGCCGGCCGCGAAAAAAACAATTGTGCGCAAGCGCATAGCCGGCCGGCTGGGGAATCAACTATGCGCACGCGTCCAGCCGGCCGGCCGGGGAAAAACAACTGTGCGCAAGCGCCCCAGCGCCGGCCGGCACCCGCTTTCTCCGCAGGCGCAGCGCGGGAAGAGTTGGATTGGATACAGGGGAGGGGAAGTTTCCATCGCAGAATCGGACAGTACAGCAGCTTCCAACCACTTCCATCAAGGGCAGCAGATTAATGCGAACATCACTGCCTGCAAATTCCTCTCCAAACCACTCACCATCCTGACTTGGAACTACATCGCCGTTCCCATTGCAGTCCCTGAGTCAAATTCCTGGAATTCCCTCTCTAACCGCATTGTGGGTCAACCCACAGAACATGGATTGCAGCGATTCAAGAAGGCAGCTCACCACTACCTTCTGAAGGGAAACTAGGGATAGGCAATAAATGCCAGTCAGCCAGCGACACCCATGTCCTTCAAATGAATAAAAATATCAAATCTGCATTGACCACAATCCTACACAGGCCCTATCTCCATAAGCACATGTATTCACCCCTCATGGAACACTAAACAGCAATTTGGCATGACCAATCAATCTAACCTGCACAACTTTGAATTGTGATAGGGCCAGAGAAAAACCATGCGGACACGGAGAGAATGTGCAAACTCCACACAGACAGTGACCCAAGGCCAAAGTTGAACCTGGGTCCCTTGTGCTGTGATGCAGCAGCGCTAACTACTAAGCTTCATACTGTTGAATTATGGACAGATTGAGTGAGTCAGACCATATCTGTGGAGGGAGGAAGAAAGTACTTAATGGTTTAGAGTTTAAAACCTCTGCAGGTAGAGTTAAGTCACAAGTTAGACATGAATAAAATAAGAAAATGCTGGAAATACTCAGCAGGTCTATCAGCATCAGTGGAGAGAGAAATCAAGTTAATGTTTTAGTTCAATAATCTTCTATTAGAACACGGATCTGAGGATGAAATCATCTGGCCATTCATACCAATGTTTTTCTGTTCCCACTGCAGTGAACAGATATTTGGCTGAGTGCCAATGTTCCATTCTCACTTGCAGTAGCAGTAAGGGTGAGTGTCTGGTAAGATCATGCCTGTTAACTCTGTTTCTGTACCTATAGAGGCTGTCCAAACCTGCCACTGAGGATTGTATAATGCATCAGGTTCGTTTTATGTACTTGATGCAAGAACAAGACACTGATCTGTATAAGAAAACCCAGTCTTTTATTTTCAAACAAGTACAAGCTCTTTGGAGCATCGCTTTATTAACTCAGAACAAGTGTTCTGAGCTTAGCCAAGTGATACTACCTCAAACAGGGGGATTCTCCCCCTTCATATTCTTTTAAGAGCAATTAGTCACGTATGTATAGTATAACTTCACCCAGATCATGTGCTTAGTAACAGCAAAAGTAAGTACAAGTACAGTATGTGAGTAAAAATATGTCAAAACGCTCCCCGCCCCACTCCCGCTTGCCATCAAAACTGCATATCCATCACTGCTCCAGTGTGAGATAACAACCTTTCTCATATATATCTTGGGACGTTATTTTGCCATAAAGTGAATGTTATCTCCTTCAAACAAGGAAAGCATTTAAAAAAGCAAGAGTTCCGTTGTTTACAAGGCCAGAATAAGGGAGTAAGTTGTTTCAAATAAGATGCAGTTAATCACAGCTTTAAGCTAATAGAGACCTTTCATTTTATCTTAAAGCAACCAGCTGCATTTGCAATTTTACAGGATCTCAGTTTGCAAAACCTTTTCTACAAATGGCCAAGATCGTAGGAGATTCATGGGATGTTCACCCCTTCACATCTCAAATGCAGGCTCCTGGTTTTAGTAACAGTCTGTTGCTTCCTGAACAAGATTTCTGATATTGTGTTCGAATGCTGTTTCTCAAAGATTTGGTTCCAAATGATCATTTTAATCAGATATATTTCCTCTTTACAAATGCTTCTGATTATTTGCTGTTTATATGTTATAAAATCTTGCATCGCTGCACAACTTGACTTCTTGTCACATTTTCACCATGCTTTATGTGCCACCATCTAATTTATAAATTGAATGAAATACTCCCTTTTGATATTAACTCACTGATCAGTGGGAATTTATCTAATCAGATGCCCTACAAATTCTTCTCAACTTTTTTTGCCCGCTTGAAAAGAGATATTATATTTCTGGTTCCTTACTCATCGATCTCTGTTGTCACCTTAGTGAATTTTATCTGTGTTTTCTCCATGGATTTGTTATCCTTCCTAGTATAGGACACCTGAATATTGAGGCAATATTCCCAACTATAGCCAAACCAAACAATGTGTGATAGAGCAGAAAACTGGAGTTCAGGTCTCAAGGGCCCTCATTGGCCTTCTCCTGCTCCTGTGTCTAACGTCCTTAATGATTTGTATAGGACCAGCATTGTAACAACATGCATTCATATATTTTTAATATAGAAAAAGCTTCACAGAGACAGATACAGAAATAAAGGGCAAACAAGTATTGTGGATTTTAAGAGGCAGCGGCTGAAGCCTTGACCTTTGGGTGCGTTCAGATCCTTATCCATAAAACTTCCCATCTTACCTGCATTTTTACAACTTTATCAACTTGCCTTCCTATTTTCTAACATTTCAATGTCTGGTGCTCCTATTCTCTCTGCTCCACATCTCATTTTAAAATCTTAAGATTCTGTCTTCTCCCTCATTGTCCTCCCAAATAATTTTTTTAAAAACTGAAAAAAGTGCTGATAGTGCAAAATATTCCTGCCAGTCCATGCGTGCGAAAGAGATAAAATCAGGTTAACCTCATTAAAATTCAAAAAAATGATTTTGGGTGATTCTTGAGTGGGTATGTGTGCTGTTACAATATTTATAGATATCCCAATATTTTGAAGAAATGTTTAGAAACAGCTACTTAAGTATTTGATGCGGGGAAAGTCATAAACTCCCTACAGTGCAGAAGGAGACTATTCAGCCTATCAAGTCTGCACCAATAACAATTCCAGCCAGGCCCTATCCCCATAAACCCAGATATTTATCCCCTGACACTAAGACTCTTCCCTGCTGCTGTCAGACTTTTAAATGGACTTATCTTGCTTTAAGTTGATCTTTCTCTGCAGCCTAGCTATGACACTACATTCTATACTCTCTCCTTTCCTTCTCTATGGATGGTATGCTTTGTCTGTATAGTGTGCAAGAAACAATGCTTTTCACCGTATACTAATATATTGACAGTAGTAAATCAAATCAAAATAAGATCTGATTTAAGGTGATTTAGCATGGCCAATCAACTGAATCCATATATTTTTGGACTGCAAGGGGGAAATGGAGCACCCAGGAGGAACTCACACAAATACAGGGAGAAGGTGCAGCCTCTGTCAACTGAATTGGAATTGAACACAGATTCCTGGAGTTGGGAAGCAGCAGTGCTAATCACTGTCACCATGCCGTCATGCTTGGTCCAAATCAGTGGATTAACTCAAGTTGTGGTTAGCTGGCATGAATTTGTGATCTTAAACGATTTATTTATTTCCGGACACAATCTATTAAAACATTTCATTCAGAAAACTTTTTTAAGAGGTTCTGTAACAAATTCTAAAATAACACATATTCAATCTGAGTTAGGGCCATCATCACATTTTCAGATTTCATTTTCTGAGAGAGTAAGGGAATGTATTACTGACACATTGCAAATGAAAATTCACAAACACAAACTGACTTAACAAACCCCAAGCACGATTAGAGACCAGGAGATTTACTTCTCAATTGTGCTAAAGCAAAACAGCTTCGACAAACAAAACACAGATGAAATTTGAAAAAGAGACATAATTATTTGTTTTCAAGTTGGATTCGAAAGCTGTAAGGATAAGTATAGTCACACTCAACAGAACATGGCAGTTTGTGAATCATAGGGTTTATGGGTAAGTCTCATTTTAGAATTGTTAGTGTGGAACACTTTACAGATCATTATTTCACCTGCAATTATGGAATTGTACAGCAAAGGAGATCATTCGGTCCAATGTGCTGTGCCAGCTTTTTGAAAGAAATTTCCAATTAGTCACACTCCCCCTGCTCCCATAGTCTGTGCAAACGTATTCTTTTGCAGTATTTATCTAATTCCTTTTTGAAAGTTTCAATTGAATCTTCCTCCATCCTCTCAGGCAACACCTTCCCGATCGCAACAACTCACTGAGGTAAAAAACACAAGGAGCACATCTCAAACCTCTGGGTATGAATTCAAAAATGACAGTGCAACTACAAATGGGATTTTCCTTCCAGTAATGAATTCCTAGAATTAGCCTTTCATTAGCTAGATTCAAGTGTGAAGAACACAGCTCAAATCATCAACTGTTTCTCTGTCCACAGGCACCGACTGACCTGCTGAGTATTTCCTACACTTGCTGTTTTGATTTCAGTCTTTCTATATGGGTTGTGGTGTTCCTGTATGCCTGCTAGCCTTCTCGGCAGCACAGGTCATGAGTTTGAAGGGTGCTGCCAAAGAAACCTTGGTAACTTGCCTAACTGCAGCTTGTAGATGGTACACAAGACTGTCACTATGTGTCAATGTTGGATGTGGTGCCAATCAAGCGGGACTGTTTTGTTTGGCTGCTTTTGAGCCTTCCAAAGCCTGTTACCCATCTACAAGGCACAAGATAGCAGTGTGATAGAATACAGCTCTAACTGCACCCATCCAGGCAAGTGGGAAGTATTCCATCACACTCCTGACTTGGGCCTTGTAGATGGGGAACAGGCTTTGGAAAGTTAGGAGGTGAGTTAGTTTGTACGTAGACACAGAGATTGTGTGTTACTCTCATGAACTGGCTAATTATTTTGTTTGATTTTGATTTCAGCCAGTCTTATCTATTGTCAGACAGGCCTTGGGGAATCAGAAGGTGAGTTACTCTTCACAGGATTCCCAGCTTCTGACCTTCTTTTGTAGCCACAGTATTTATGTAGCTGGTCCAGTTCAATGTCTGGTCAATAGTTAAGAAGTCTCACAACATTGGGTTAAAGTCCAACCAGTTCATTTGTTAGTAAACCCACAAGCTTTCGGGGTTTGCCCCTTCGTGAGGTGAGTGAGAGTTCTGGTCTCTCACCTGACAAAGGGGCAGATCCCGAAAGCTTGTGAGTTTATTATTAAATAAACCTGTTGGACTTTAACCTGGTGTTGTTAGACTTCTTACTGCGTTTACCCCAGTCCAACACTGGCATCTCCACATCATGGTCAATAGTTACCCAGAGGATGTTGTTAGTGGGGGATTCAGTGATGGTGACACCACTGAATGTCATGAGGACGTAGTTAGATTCTGTCTTGTTGGAGATGAATAAACAGGAGATTTCCTGGCCCATATTTGATCTGATGTTATGTAACCTCATTGGGTCTGGTGTCATTGTGAGAACTCCCAGGGCGACTTGCTCCTGACTATAAGCCACTGTGTCTGCTGGGTCTGACCTGCTGGTGGACAGGACATTCTGAGGAATGGTGATGATGGTTGTGAGGCACCACCTGTAAGGTATGATTCGGTGAGTGTGACTAGGGCAGGCTGTTGTTTGACTAGTCTGTAAGATAGCTCCCCCAATTTTACCACAAGCTCCTGTTTCCTTGGGGAAATTGTATTGAAAGCTATAATTATTAGTGCTGAAAATTATATTGTCATTTACCACTCAAATAGATCTCAAAAAGTCAGAAAATTATGACTGACTTTTCCTATAGAGGGTGTGCGTACATCATATCACAGAGCAAAGCAGGGATCGGTAACCTGGGTTTAGAGATGGCATAATTTTTAAAATTATTGAACTCCTACAGTGCAGGAAGAGACCATTCAGCCCATCATATCTGCACTGACTCTCTAACAGAGAGAGTATCTTATCAAGGCCCTCACTCCTACCCTATCCCCATAACCCCACACATTTACCATGGCTAATCCATCTAATCTACTCAGAATTAGAGGAGTGCAGAGATTTTGGAGGATTTAAGGACTGGGCATCATTATGGAGAGAGGAAGAGGACAAGGCCATTGAGACAGACAGATGAGAATTTTAAAATTGAGGTAAAACAGGTGAGGACATTGCATCCCTATAGGGAACTAATCTGTTATCACTGAAATAGAAAACCTATTATTGAAGCTTTTCATCTTGTAGTCATCAGGATAGTGCAAGAACAGCAAAAATTTCAAACAATCTCAACAATTTCCCCACAGAGAAAACAAGATGTTGGCTGCTTGACTCTGGGTAACTTCTGATGATTTGAATTTTGGCATTCTTGTGTTTGTCTCATTGAGCATAAAACATGGCCCATTTTCCAGCAATAATCAACAATATTGTTGTACAATTACTCTGGGCTTAGGTACTAGTCTTCACAAATAAATCTATCCTTTAACCTGTCAGGAAATACATTCTGAAACAACACACTCTCCCTCTAATTACAGAGGGTAGTCGTGCTGACTGAGAAGTATTTTGGGATCGGGGTATGTCTGTAAGTGAGATGGTTTTAGCTACCTGTAGCATTTTGGTTAGACAGTTATCAAATTGCTACCTTACGGTTACTATGTTAGTAACTTGCTGTTACTGTGTACTCAGCTGTTCCTCACAGAGGAAATGAATCTCCAAAAAGGATTACAGACGGCTGTTTGGGATAATAACCAAACCACTAAATGCACTGGCTATGATTCTCAATCTGTGGAAAAGAATTATGCAAAAAGAAAGCACTTAACCAGCCGGGAGCAGTGTTGTGAAATAATCCACGTCCATGGAAATTAGGATTCGTCCCCTGCTGTTTTTTGAACCTTACTCCCTCTCCCCTGTCCCCCACCTGAAGTCCACACTGAACTGAATGGCCACGCTCATGCAAGCACCACCTGCCTGACCTACACAATGGTTAGTCTAACATGGCTGGGGTAGATACAGATAAATAATGTCAGTGCTCAAATATCACACTGCCAGATTGCTGGGAATTCTGCTGTTCATGTCTCCAATTGACTGATTCATTTTCCTGATGCCCCCTATGCTCATCATTGCTGCTCATAAGTGCCTTGATTTAAAAACTGTGCTCTTTTGTTCAGATTCCCTCCATGGCTACACCCATCGCTCTCTCCATAATCTTCAGCCCTACAGCCCTCCAATTTCATAGAATCCCTACAGTGCAGAAGAGGCCATTCAGCCAATTGAGTCTGCTCCATCCCTCTAATAGAGCATCATACTCAGACTGTCTCCCTCTCTATCCCCGTAACCCCATACATTTAGCATGGCCAATCCACCTGACTTACACATCTTGGGACACTAAGGGCCAATTTAGCATGGCCAATCCACCTAACCTACATGTCTTTTGGACAGTGGGGGAAACTGGAGCAGCCAGAGGAAATCCACACAGACACGGGGAGAACATGCAAACTCCACACAGTGATCCAAGGCCAGAGGTGAACCTTGGTTCCTGGTGCTTTGAGGCAGCCGCTGTTTCACTATGCCACCCTCAGATCACTAACGCTCACCTGATTCTGGCCTCTTGGTCACTACTCATTTTAATTGTTCCACCATTGGTGGTTGTGCCTTCTGCTACCCGTTTTGGAATTTTCTCCTGTAACCTGCTCTGTCTCTCTGTCCTTTCTTTAGGGGTACCTACAAACTTATCTTTTGGATCAAGCCTTTGGTCATTTGTACTAATATCTCCTTCAGTGACCGAGTATCAAATTCTGTCTGATTTACATTATTGTAAACTTGAGAAGTTTACTATGGTCAAAAAGCCAAACAAACACAAAGTCGTTGTTGCCAGGGTGGATCTGATTAGAATTACTGCAACTTACTAAGCTACACTAATGGGGAAAAACAACCACAATTCAACTTCCTCCAGCCAACAACCCCCAGGACCTTCTATTCATTGAAATGAAAAAGCTTATATTTATATAAAACATTTCAAGACCCTCTCCACCCACCTCCCCAGCCACCTCATATGTCCATAAAGCACTTTGCAGCCAATGAAATGCTTGTTTAAATGTAGCCATTTATGTATTGTATCATTTTGCACATAGAACATAGAACATTACAGCGCAGTACAGGCCCTTCGGCCCTCGATGTTGCGCCGGCCAGTGGACCTTCTAACCTAAACTATTCCAATATCATCCATATGCCTATCCACCGAACATTTGAATGCCCCCAAAGTAGGCAAGTCCACAACTGCTGCCGGCAGGGCATTCCATGCTCTCACCACCCTCTGTGTAAAGAACCTGCCTCTGACATCCGTCCTATATCTACCACCTCTTAATTTAAAGTTATGTCCCCTCGTGTTGGTCATCACCATCCGAGGAAAAACGCTCTCACTATCCACCCTATCCAATCCCTTGATCATCTTATACGCCTCAATTAGGTCACCGCGTAACCTTCTCTCTAATGAAAATAACCTCAGGTCCCTCAGCCTTTCCTCATAAGGCCTTCCCACCATACCAGGCAACATCCTGGTAAACCTCCTCTGCACCCTTTCCAATGCTTCCATATCTTTCTTATAATGTGGCGACCAGAACTGTACGCAATACTCCAAGTGCAGCCGCACCAGAGTTTTGTACAGTTGTAACATAACCTCACGGCTCCTAAATTTAATCCCTCTACCAATAAAAGCTAAAAAGAGAAGGATTGGGATATCCAAGAGTGGGATGTGGGACATAAGAGTGGGACATAGCAAAGTCCCACCAACAGCAATGTGATAATGACCAAATCATTTTTTTTAAGTTAAAGCAAAATATTAAAGCTGCTGGAATCTGCAACAAAAATAGAAAATAGTGGAAAATCTCAGCAGGTCTGATGGCATCTATGGAGAGAGAATAGAGGCAACCTTTCTAGTCTGGATGACCCTTGGTCAGAATTGATTTATTTTAAATATTTATTTGATGTATTGGCTTTGTGATGAAGATTGGCCAAGGAGCAGTGCCTCCTGTTCTTCTTCGAAACAGTGGCTGTCAGATTATTCATACCCAGTGGAGATGGCAGCTGGTGCCGTGGTTTAACATCACTCTCAAAAGTGCTGCCCCTTTCCAACAGCACAGCACTCTCTCCGTGCTGACTGACAATCCTTCTCAATAATGTTGGTGGGATCTCCATCCTCCTGCTGCTGCTGAATACAGGGGTATTAGAGAAGGTGTTAGAGAGGGTGTCAGCAAGGGTTAGAACATAGAACATAGAACATTACAGCACAGAACAGACCCTTCGGCCCTCGATGTTGCGCCGACCAATTAGGAACAAGCAGGACCCTCTAACCTAAACCATTCCCTTTTCATCCATAAACTTATCTACTAACCTCTTAAACGCCACCAAACTTGGCGCATCTACAACTGCCGCAGGCAAGGCATTCCATACCCTTACCACCCTCTGGGTAAAGAACCTACCTCTGACATCCGTCCTATAACTACCACCCCTTAATTTAAAGCTATGTCCCCTCGTGCTAGCTTTCTCCATCCTAGGAAAAAGGCTATCACTGTCCACCCTATCTAAACCTCTAATCATCTTATATGTTTCAATAAGGTCTCCTCTTAGCCGCCTTCTTTCTAACGAAAACAACCTCAAATCCCTCAGCCTCTCTTCATAAGACCTGCCCTCCATACCAGGCAACATCCTGGTAAACCTCCTCTGTACCCTCTCCAATGCCTCCACATCTTTCTTATAATGCGGGGACCAGAACTGCACACAATACTCCAAGTGCGGCCGCACTAGAGTTTTGTACAGTTGCAACATGACGTTGCGGCTCCGAAATTCAATCCCCCTACCAATAAAAGCTAAGATTCCATATGCCTTCTTAACAACCTTATCGACTTGATTGCCAACTTTCAGGGATCTATGCACACATACACCAAGATCCCTCTGTTCATCAACACTATTAAGAGTCCTACCATTAGCCCTATACTCTACACATTTGTTATTCCTGCCAAAGTGAATTACCTCACACTTTTCCACATTAAACTCCATTTGCCACCTCTCGGCCCAGCTCTGCAACTTGTCCAAGTCTCTCTGCAAACTATAACACCCCTCTTCACTATCTACCACTCCTCCGACTTTGGTGTCATCCGCAAATTTACTAATCCATCCTTCAATACCCTCATCCAGATCATTTATAAAAATTACAAACAGCAGGGGCCCCAAAACAGATCCCTGAGGCACACCACTAGTAACCGAACTCCACGATGAATATCTCCCATCAACCACCACCCTCTGTCTTCTATCTGCTAGCCAATTCCTAATCCAATTAGCTAAATCACCCTCAATCCCATACATCTGCATTTTCTGCAGAAGCCTTCCATGGGCCACCTTATCGAACGCCTTACTAAAGTCCATATATACCACATCAACTGCCTTACCCATCCACCTCTTTGGTCACTTTTTCAAAAAACTCAATAAGGTTAGTAAGGCACGACCTACCCTTCACAAAACCATGCTGACTATCCCCAATCAATTCATTTCTCTCTAAATAACTATAAATCCTATCCCTAATAATTCTCTCCAGTACTTTGCCCACAACAGAAGTAAGACTCACCGGCCTATAATTCCCTGGAAAGTCTCTCTTCCCCTTCTTGAACAATGGGACCACATTCGCTATCCTCCAGTCTTCCGGCACTATACCCGTAACCAACGACGACCTGAAGATCAGAGCCAGAGGCTCTGCAATCTCCTCTCTCGCCTCCCAGAGAATCCTAGGGTAAATCCCGTCCGGCCCAGGGGACTTATCTAACTTCAAACCCTCAAGAATATCTAGCACATCCTCCTTATCTACTTCAATACTTTCCAGTTTGCAACCCTGTATCCCAGTGTTCTCCACAACTACATTTACATCTCCCTGCGTGAATACCGAAGAGAAATATTTATTCAGTGCCTCTCCAATCTCTTCAGGCTCCACGCACAACTTCCCACTGCTGTCTATGACTGGCCCTAATCTTGCCCTAACCAATCTTCTATTCTTAACATATCTAAAGAAAGCTTTAGGATTCTCCTTGATCCTATCAGCCAAAGTCTTCTCGTGTCCCCTTTTAGCCCTCCTCAACTCACTCTTTAGCTCCCTCCTGGCTAATCTATAGCTATCCAGTGCACTAACCGAGCCTTCAAGCCTCATCCTGACACAAGCCTCTTTTTTCCTTTTAACCAGCAAATTAACTTTTTAGTACACCATGGTTCCCTTACTCGACCATTTCCTCCATGCCTGACAGGGACATATTTATCAAGGACTCGCAGTAGCTGCTCCTTGAATAAGCTCCACGTTTCAGATGTTCCCAGTCCCTGTAGTTTCCTAGTCCAACCTATGCACCCTAATTCCCTCCTTATGGCCTCATAATTACCATTCCCCCAGCTATAACTACTGCCCCCAGCTTCATGCCTATCCCTATCCATCACTAAGGTGAACGTAACCGAATTGTGGTCACTATCACCAAAATGTTCACCAACTTCCAAGTCTAACACCTGGTCTGGCTCATTGCCCAGCACCAAATCCAATGTAGCCTCACCTCTAGTTGGCCTATCTACATACTGAGTCAAAAAACCTTCCTGCACACTTTGTACAAAAACTGACCCCTCTAACGAGCTAGAGCTATAGCTATTCCAATCAATATTAGTAAAGTTAAAGTCCCCCATAACAATTACCCTATTACTTTCACTCCTGTCCAGGATCGACTTTGCAATCCTTTCCTCTACCTCTCTAGAACTTTTAGGAGGTCTATAAAAGACTCCCAACAGGGTGACCTCTCCTCTCCTGTTTCTAATCTCAGCCCATACTACCTCAACAGACAAGTCCTCGTCAAACTTCCTTTCTGTCACTGTGATACAGTCTTTAACTAATAATGCCACTCCTCCAGCCCTTCTACCTCCTTCTCTACTCCGACTGAAGCATTTGAACCCCGGAACCTGCAACAACCAGGTTGAAGGTTAGAGAGGATGTTAGAGAGGATTAAAAAGGGTCTGAGTGAGGGTGTTAGAGAGGGTGTCAGCGAAGCTGTTAGGGTGTTAGTGAGAGTATTAGCGAGGTTATTCGCTAAAGCGGCGAGTTTAAAAATGGCAATGCTGGCATCAAATCAGTGCTGATTGACGCTACAATCTGTCTACTCTTACACACAGTGGCACAGTGATTAGCGCTGCTGCCTTACAGCGTCAGTGTCCGTGGTTTGATTCCTGGCTTAGGTCACTGTCTGTGTAGTATTTGCACATTCTCCCCGTGTCTGCATGGGTTTCCTCCAAGTGCTCCGATTTCCACCCACAGTCTGAAAGACCTGCTGGTTAGGGTGCATTGGCAAGGCTAAATTCTCCATCAGCATACCCGAACAGGCACCAGAGTGTGGCGACTAGGGAAATTTCACAGTAATTTCATTGCAGTGTTAATGGAAGCCTACTCAGATTCATAAATCCTACAGTGCAGAAAGAGGTTATTCGGCCCAACTAGAATGCACAACCACAATTCTACCTAGGCCTTACCCCCATATCCCTCCATATTTATCCACTAATCCTTTTAACCTATGTATCCTAGGTCACTTTGGGGCAATTTTAGCATGGCCAATAAACCTAGCCTGCACATCTTTGGACTGTGGGAGGAAACCAGAGCACCCGGAGGAAACCCACGCAGACACGGAGAGAACATGCAGATTCCACACCGACAGTGACACAAGCCAGGTTTCGAACCTAGGTCTCTGGAGCTGTGAAGCAGCAATGCTAACCACTGTGCCACCGTGCTGCCCAAAATTATCGTTGGTCAGCTGCTTGATAGGCACCACTCTGTCACCATCGCTCAGTTGTGACACTAATAATACATAATCACCTGTGCCACTCATCAGGATGGTGATCGATGTGAGACTGAAATGTGTTCACATGACAAGGACATTATTTTGGTGCCAACAAGCAGTCACAGCAATAAAACAACAGGCACCCCCTGTCTGTGAGCCCTGCTTCCCTTCAGAACAGCGCACATCGCTCATTATAATCTCACAGTGTTTGATCACAAATGTGACAAGCCATAAACACGTGTAAAACATCTTCCATTCCCAATCATTGCCATTTCCACACAGTGTAATGGATGAAGAGAGTTCTGTAGCAATGACCCTTCTCTCTGTGTGACTAACTCCAGACTGGGAACTGATAGGATTAGATTGACAGCTTGTCATGTTCCCAACCCAAGCAGACTTTCATTCTTGTCGACTGGAGAGATTTCGGGTGGGATTTTCCAGCCACGCTTGCACCAAGACCAGAAAATCCTGCCCAAGGTCAATGGACCTTTGCATGGTCTGCCCCCACCATCCCCCCCAAACCCGCTATGATTCCCGTGTGTCAGGCAGGAATGGGGAAACTCCATCCATGAATTTTGGAATGTTGCACAAATTGGACAATGATGAGTCAGCAACCCATCTAATACCTGTTCCCCCCAAACTTTATTTGAATTTGGGACGTTAAAGGTGCTATGTAAATACAAGATCACGTTGTTACTGTCAGTGCAAATTACGGCAATTTGTGGAATTAAGAAAATGCTGGGCAAACTTTCAACTTCTTTTCATCTTCCTGTTTTTAAATCTGACAAGATTCTTGGCATCCAGCCAAGTGCCAATATCGAAGCTTCCCTTTCGCAGTTTATACAAGATTACATTCACAAATGTCTCAGCTTCTAACAAACTGCTTACACAGCTCACAACCCGACTCAACTAGACCTGGGGATCCGAGCGAGAGCCGACCAAAATAGTGAGTCAAATTCCAATATTTTTTGCAATGTGATAATTACGCTGTGGGAAAGGTAATTTAATGGGGCCTTTCATTAACTTGTCCCATCAGTTTCCAGGTTATATGATATAGCAGTCTACCTTTAATTGCCTTCATCCTCACTCTTAAAACACATAGTCAGCTGTTCATTTCACTGAAACCTTCACAATGATTTGTATTCATTCCCAGGACATGGGCATCACAGGGAAAGGACAATGTATAATGCCCACTCACTCTTGAGAACCCCTTGCCATGCTAGGTCATTTCAGAGGGCAGTTAAGGGTTAACTTATGGGTCTGGAGTCACATCCTAGAGACTTGTACTTCACAGAAGAAAGCCATACTGACCCTTCACAGAGCAATCCAGTCAGGCCACTCCTGCTCGATCCCTGTTGTTTGGCAAGTTTATTTCCTTTGATGCCCATCCAATTTCCTTTCTTGAATCAATTTATTATTTCCACCACCATCTGAAGCGATGAGAGATTACCAGTCACTGTATAAAGATGTTCTCACGTAGGCCATTTTCTTCCCTAACGATATTAGAGAATTATTGGGGATTTAGTGTCAATCTGGTGATTTCATTGTCGTAACTGCTGGCCTGAAATATCAGGATGGCAAGTGCTGGGTACCTGGCATCCTGAGAATGAGCAGGGAACATACCCCCTTCCCTCTGACAGAGCAGCTGCCAGTTTCCATTCAATGAGCATTGATTAGCAGCAGGCCGGACCTCTGACCACCACTTGGACGGAAGACCTGCTTTGGTGAGCTCTGCAACCAATCAGACTGGCCGACAGCTCCCCAGTCTGCACCAGGCACAGCACTGCAAAGTCCGGAAGGGGTACTGCAGCACCGTGACTGAGACTAAGGCCCAGTGCTTTAGAACATTGCCCACCCAAGGCTCATAAGATCCCACCCGAGGCCAATAGACAATTCCATTCTGCAGGCAATAAAATTCCGGCCTGAGTCTCCGGACCACACTTCAGATAAGTACCTGTGTGCCCTGGCTGGGGGTGGGAGGGGGTAGGCATGGGATGGAGGAGGGCCATAATCTCCAGCTCCCTGAAAGGAGCACACTCCCCCGTCGGAAGTGGCTTCACGACACTTCCTGCTCGAGGATGAAAACCTTTTGAAGTTTCCCACCCTCTGTCATTAGTCACCTTTGAGCCTGATAATTGAAGATGGGTGAAAAAACGCTGTCAAGTTGCCACTTTAAGGGCCTTAAGGACCTTCATCAGGACTTGATGAAGGGACAGTGCTCCAAAAGCTCCTGATTCCAAATAAACCTGTTGGACTTTAACCTGATATTGTGAGACTTCTTACCTCGCCCATCCCAGTCCAACACCGGCATCTCCACATCATCAGAACCAACTGGGGAGGAGTATTAAATTCTGGACACTGTGTATTTTTGATGAATGGTTTGGCTGGGAAGCAGTTAATAGTTTGATGTTGAGGTTAACAACTGACCCAGCAGCCTCAGCTGACGCAGGGTGAATGCTGGGTGTTGTGATGCGATCAGGAATGGGTCTCTCAGGGCAGAAGTTCAGTGTGGAAGCAATGTTCTGACCTGGATACCAGTCACAAATTGAGCTGATCCTCATGTTCCACCTGTGGTCCGGTCCTTAATTGGTTATCCAGATTTTCTGTGGAAGTTTGGAACCAGTGATTTCACCACTTGGGTCAGTTAGCAGGTTATGGTTGGTGATGTTTGCACTCAACCAGATGGGCTAGCGAGAGATAGGACTGGCATCAGTTTAGTAGATGTGGAGTGCATCCCAGTAGGGCTAGGGGATTTCAGAAACATGTTTAGGATTTTTATTTGAGATCCTGCATTAATGGGAGTGCTTCATTAGCTGTCAGTGGTGATGTTCATGTGAAGAATGTATTCCCAGTGTGACATCTAACAATCCAGAGAGCAGAAGATTTGAATCAGAGATTTATGAGATAATTCCTGAGTGTTATCAGGAATACTCAGAGACAGAGACTAAAAGATGTTGGTCAAAGAGATGGGTTTTAAGAAGGGTCTTACATATAGGTGAGAGTGGAAGGGTTAACGGAGAGAGTTGGAGATTGTGACGTTCTCTGCATTTCCATAGTGACCACTCTTCAAAAATACCTCATGGGCTGTGAAGGGCTTTTAGACATCCAGTGCTCATGAAAAGTGCTGTGTAAACGCCAGTTTCTTTTCCAGTGGCTGAAGATTATGGTTAGGGAATTGTTATTGGTACGGTGGGGAAAGCAGGGATGTGGAAGAGGCAGAAGAGTGGAGGGTTTGTGTCGGAGAGCTGGAGGAGGTGGGAGATAGGAAGGAGCCAATTTAGAGATGAATATTTAAATTGTTGAGGGGGTGGTGGTGCTTTTGCTGCAGTGAGGATTCAACAGATCAGAGAGGAAATGAATAATTGGTGAATGGATTTGGTACAGGATAGTATATTAATAACTGAATTCTAGATAATTCTACAGGATACAGGCTTTGTTGAATTCACAGCCACCACTGGTGGAGTGATGGAGTGTGCATAAAAATAGAGGTGCATGGAACAGGTTAATTAATCATTCTGCCTGTCATTGTCTCAATTAAAGGTCTACAAAAAAAAACAGCAGCAAATAGACTTCAACAAGTTATGAATTGGTTATGAAGCACTTTGAGATCCAAGGATGTGAACAGGGCTACAGAAATTCAAGTCTGTCTTTGAAACAAAAAACAGAAAAAAGCAATATAACGTTAACCACCCAAAATCTTAAAATTGTTTATAGATATCATAGAATTCCTGCGGAGAAGGTCATTCAGCCCATCGTTCCTGCACACTCTGAGAGAGCTTCTTACCGAGGATCTTTCCTCCGCCCTATCCCTGTGCAATCACCATGGCCAATCCACCTAATTTACACATCTTTGGGTTATGGGAAGAAATCAGAGCAGGTGGAGAAAACCCACACAGACATGAGGAGAAAGTGCAAACGTAGGCCAGACTGGGTAAGAGTGGCAGATTTCCTTCCCCAAAGGACATTCATGAACCAGCTGGGTTTTTAAACAATCAACAATGGTTTCATGGTCACCATTAGATTTTTAATTCCGGATTTTGTGGCTGATTCTCAACTTGCCCCCTGAAGTTGCCTTGCAGTTCAAGGGCAATTAGAGAGGGGCAATAAATGCTGGCTGATCCCCCATATGCCTGAAATAAACAAAAAATGAATAACTAAAGCCACAGAGTCTATGTTCCATTGAACAATATAGTTCAGCTTATCTAGAATTCAGTTATTAATATACTATCCTGTACCAAATCCATTCACCAATTATTCATTTCCTCTCTGATCTGTTGAATCCTCACTGCAGCAAAAGCACCACCACCCCCTCAACAATTTAAATATTCATCTCTAAATTGGCTCCTTCCTATCTCCCACCTCCTCCAGCTCTCCAACACAAACCCTCCACTCTTCTGCCTCTTCCACATCCCTGCTTTCGCCACCGTACCAGTAACAATTCCCTAACCATAATCTTCAGCCGCTGGAAAAGAAACTGGCGTTTACACAGCACTTTTCATGAGCACTGGATGTCTAAAAGCCCTTCACAGCCCATGAGGTATTTTTGAAGAGTGGTCACTATGGAAATGCAGAGAACGTCACAATCTCCAACTCTCTCTGTTAACCCTTCCACTCTCACCTATATGTAAGACCCTCCTTAAAACCCATCTCTTTGACCAACATCTTTTGGTCTCTGCTCCTGGAGATCCATATTTAATTTTATGGTTATGTGCTGGTAAAATGCTTTGGGATATTTTATCTTCATTAAAAGGTTGATTTAAATGAGCATTGATAGCTACACACATTCAATCTCCCAAAGTGTTGACCTGTGTGGAAAAAAGCCACAAGGTTCCTTTCCAATTAAAGGTAGAAGTGAACACTGATTTAACGGCTCAGTCAGCCATTATTCATGGCCTTGAGCTGTGAAGATTTGACTTTTTCAAAGAAAGTACAACCCCCTCAACTAAATTGCAGTGTCTGTGTTGGTGTGGTGAGTGACTCGAAGCTGTAATTACAGGTTTACTCTCACCTTGCAAGGGGAATATAAAGTGCACTCCGTAACACTCTAACACCAGCTGCTGACTATCCTGACAGCTCCTGCAGCCATGGCTGGTAAAGCACTTGCATTCGCAATCTGCAGCTTTGTCGTTTTACAACTGTCTACGGCTAAAGGTAAGTTTCTCATTCCAAGGTTACAGCAACCAGCTATTCTTTATAACATTGCTTTGAATTTCTGATGTTTCTTTATCAGTTGCCAGCACGGTGGCACAGTGGTTAGCACTGCTGCCTCCCAGAGCTAGAGACCTGGGTTCGATTCCCAGCTTGGATCACCATCTGTATGGAGCTTGCATGTTCTCCCCATGTCTGCGTGGGTTTCCCCAGATGCTCTAGTTTCCTCACACAGCCTAAAAGCTGGTTAGGGTGCATTGGCCATGCTAAATTTTCCCTCAGTGTATCCAAACAGTGCTGGAGTATAGTCTCTTCAGGATTTTCACAGTAACTTCATTGCAGTGTTAATGTAAGCCTAGTTGTGACACTAATAAATAAACAAACTTTTATTGTCAAATATATTTTAAAAGAATTTACAAATATTGTAAATTTATTAAGAATTTACTAAGAATTTACAAATTTTGTTCTTTGTTCTATATTAGAAATTTTATATAGCCTTTAGTATGTAAGGTACCTGCAAAGTATTCTAACTTCCTGATATACCTAGAAAAAAATGTCATTTGTAAGTTTTATAACACTGAATGGTTGGTAACCAAAGGAGAAAAGAATGAAAGTGATTGGCAAAATGTGCAGGAGTATGAGGAAAAAGGAATGAGGATGGCACCATATCATGATGTCCATTTAGCAAGCAATGCAGTCATGATGGGCCGAATGGCCTCCTTCTGAGTTGTAACAATTCTGTGATTCTGGGAACCCAGAGGGGAGATGAGGAGAGTTTTTTTTGATATAGCTAGTTGTTGTGGTCTGGAATGCGTTGCACTATAGGGCAATGGAAACAGTTTCAACAACTTCCAAAAGTGGAAACACTTGTAAAAGGGAATGCACAGGGACATGGGGGGAAAGATCAGAGGAAGCGGGACCAATTGGATAGTTCTTTCAAAGAACTAACACAGGCTAATGGGCTAAATGGCCTCCTTTACTGTGTATGATATAATGGTTTACTGCTGAAAGAATGATGTTGAAAGATAGATTAAACCAGGCACTGCAATAATTATCTTGTTACACATTTTGATATGGAAATATTAATGTAAAGCTCATAACATTCGAGGTTTAGTTGTTCTAATAATATTCAAGACATTGAATGGAATTTGGAGTACAGAAACAGGCCATTCTGCTCTGCTATTCCTTGCTGGCATTTCTGTTGCACAAGAACCTTCTCCAACCTGACCTCATCTCCATCTATCATCCTATTCTTCTATCCCTTTCACTCTCATGTGTTCCTATAACTTCCCTTCAATGCACAGGGCATTGGGTCGCAGGTTAGAATTTACACTCAGTTACAGAATGAATTTTCCTGAATGCAAAGAACACAAATCACAAGATTGTCCATTCCCTATCCACCAATCCGCTCAGGATAATGGGTAGAAAATGGTGGATGAGTGGAAATGTGCTCATTTGCAATGTATAGAACATAGAACATTACAGCGCAGTACAAGCCCTTCGGCCCTTGATGTTGCGCCGACCAATGGAACCAATTTTATGACCCTCTATCCTAAACTATTCCAATGCTATCCATATGCCTATCCACTGCCCATTTGAACGCCCTTAAACTTGACGAGTCCACAACTGCTGCAGACAGGGCATTCCATGCCCTTACTACCCTCTGAGTAAAGAACCCACCTCTTACATCTGTGCTATAACTACCACCCCTTAATTTAAAGCTATGTCCCCTCGTGTTACCCATCTCCATCTGAGGAAAAAGGCTCTCACTATCCACCCTATCTAACCCTCCGATCATCTTATACGTCTCAATTAAGTCACCTCTTAGCCTTCTTCTCTCTCATGAAAATAACTTCAAGTCCCTCAGCCTTTCCTCATAAGACCTACCCTCCATACCAGGCAACATCCTGGTAAACCTCCTCTGCATCCTTTCCAACGCCTCCACATCTTTCTTATAATGAGGCAACCAAAAATGTACACAATACTCCATGTGCGGCCGCACCAGAGTTTTGTACAGTTGCAACATGACATCTCAGCTCCGAAATTCAATCCCCCTACCAATAAATGCTAACACGCTATTATGCCTTCTTAACAACCTTACCAACTTGAGTACCAACTTTCAGAGATCTATGCACCTGTACACCGAGATCTCTCTGCTCACCTACACTACTAAGAGTCCTACCATTAGCCCTATATTCTGCACACATATTACTCTTACCAAAGTGAATCACCTCACACTTTTCCACATTAAACCCCATTTGCCACTCTCGGCCCAGCTCTGCAACTTATCTATGTCTCTCTGCACACTGTAACATCTATCTTCACTGTCTACAACTCCTCGGACTTTGGTATGCACTGGCTCAGATGACCAAAGTGGTCTATCTGCATCATTATCCCGATATTGGCTGAAAATATGTTTTCTTGGTCAGTCTCCCATCACTCGATTAAAGGAGGTATGAACAATAACACCATAGCTAGAATTTTCTGACCATTCACACCAGTGAGATTTTCCCATCCTGCTGCAGTGAACGGAGATTTGACTTGTCGCCAAAGTTTCCGTCTTTGCTGCAACGGAAGTGTGGTATGAACAGGCAGGAAGATGGTATTTATATAATAACCTGGTAAAACCAGCCAAAACTGCATCACAGATTTGCTGTCAGATAGAATTCGACAGTTGGCTGCATACAGTTGACATCAGGACAGATAATCAGAAGCTTGAACAAGGAGATAGATTTTAAGGAGCAACTAATTGGAAGAAAGAATCAGAGAGCTGGAGAGCTTCAGGAAGTGAATCTCAGAGCTGGGGACGCAACCGTCAATGAAGGAACAATGAACAGTGCAAGAAGTAAAGGCATTTCAAAGGGCTGATAGGCTGAAGGAAGCCATGTCGACAGGGAGGGAACAAGACTAGGAAGGGATTTGTAAACAGGAATATGGATTTAAAAATGGAAGCATTATTCAACCTGAGCCAAAGTAGGTCAATGAGCAAAAGGGTAATGGTGAATGAGACTTGCTGCAAAATAGGGTAGGAGTGGCAGAAGTTTGAATAAATTGAAATTTATAGAGGGTGGCATGTACAAGGCTGACACATTTATATCTTAAACTAGTTAATACTGCAGGTGACACTGCGAATCTTCAGGGATGAGGGGGAGGGCGTACAGAGAATATTTGTTTGCTAATATCATCAATAGTTTCTAGCATTTTATTCTTGCTCTATTTTTCGGAAGCCTCTGTAAATGTCTCAACAGAGACCTTTAATCATCAAATCCCTACTGTGCAGAAGGAGGCCATTTGGCCCATTGGGTTTGCACTGACCCTCCAGCAAAGCATCGTACCCAGGCCCTATCCCTGTAACCCACATGTATTTACCTTGCTAACCTATGCATACCAGGGCACTAAGGGGCAAACTAGCATGGCCAGTTCTCCTAACCCGCACATCTTATGCTATACTGTCGATCTATTAGGCTTAGTCTATAGATTCTGTTGCAGAGGTGTAGTCTTTTCATATTAGCCCTCTACTGCTACACTTCTGTGCATCATTCACGCAGAGAGAACCATCCCATTCACTTCATCATTGGAGGGCACACTTTACTTTGTAAGAAGTCTCACAACACCCAGGTCTAACAGGTTTATCTGCAATCATTTTGGAGTGATGAAAGAGCAGTGCTCCTAAAGCTCATGATTCCAAATAAACCTGTTGGACTTTAAGAGATTTCTACAATTCCCACCCCAGTCCAACACCGGTATCTCCACATCAAGCTTTACTTAAATTTTTATGTTTGTTTTTCGCACTCTCCTCCTATCACCTTCCTTCGAGCCTATCTCTTTCAACCATGTTTTGATCACCCCTCCAAATATTTCTTACTGGCTCGGAATCCCTTGAAATTGTTCTCATTAAATAAAAGTTTTTTCTTCTCCTCAGCTATGAACCATGATGTCACAATTCACCCTGACGATAAGAACTGCTTGAACAATCCAGACCATCCAGATTGCCAGCAGACTCAAAGCAACACACCAATGGAGCAAAGTATGTAAACCTGAACTGAACTATCACCCATATTGGTGAGGAGTTTGGAGGTACACCAACTCACCTCAGGCCGGTCATTGCAATGCTTTAAGTTTTGTAATGGAACTTGGAGTGATGTGGACTGGAATCAGTAATTACCTGGTCATTTTATTTGGTCTTGCCAGCTTAAATGGTTCAGATGTGTTTTATTTGACAGAATCTCTTCTCTTCTTGGCTCAGTTAGGACAAATGTTCATCCTTTGCATTCCTGACACAGCTCAGTGTAAATGGCAGAAATTAAACCAATTTTTGTGGAAAATGGGCATTGCTGGTTGGCCAGCTTTATTGCCCACCCCTAGTTGCCTTGGGAGGGCAATTAAGAGTCTACAACATTGCTGTGGAGCTGGAGTCACATGTTGACCAGACCAGGTAAGGACGGCAGATTTCCTTCTCTGAAAAGGAAATCCGCCATCCTTATCTGGTCTGACATACATGTTTTCCCTATAGCTGTGCAAATCAGCCATCTTCAAGAGTTTGCCTGGATGCTGTTTCTCTTTGCATTCCAGATTTCATCAATTCTCTCTGTGAAGACGTTTCTACTCATTTCCCATTAGTTCTCTTCCCCAACTATTTTAAAACTATGACTTCTGCATTTGGCAGAAAAATAGTTGATTCCAACTTGCTCAATCAAAAATTTAAAGTTTATTTATTAGTGTCACAAGTAGGCTTGCATTAACACTGCAGTGAAATTATGTAAAAATCCCCAAGTCACCACATTCCGGCGCCTGTTTGGGTATACTGAGGGAGAATTTAGCATGGCCAATGCATCTAACCAGCACACCTTTGGACTCCGCACTGTCACCCAAGCCAGGAATCAAACCTGGATCCCTTGCACTGCGAAGCAACAGTACTAACTACTGTGCCATGTTGCCGCTCTTTATGCCTCACTGTTCTGAATATTTCCATTTTGTATCCCCTTGACCTTCTCTGCACCAAGGAAACCAATCCTAGTTTCTTCTAGAATGCATCACTTTGTAATAATTCACTTTAAATTGCATTAGCCATGTATCTACCTATTTCACCCCAGCACTATGAGTGTACCTACACCACATGGACATGGAGTCTCACTACCACCTTCTTGAGGAGAAACCAGGGATAGGCAATATATAATAGCCCAGCCAGCAATATCCACATCTCATAAATGAGTAAAATAAGTTAGAAAGCTAACCATTCACCAGTTCCTATCTTCCGCCAATTCTGTACTCTAATTTCCCATTGCTGTTTTAAACAAATAATTTGTCCCAAATAATTTGTTATGAATTACTTTATAAATGTCTTTGTAAAGTCCAGATATATTAAATCTACTCTTCTACATTCATCAACCCTCCCTTTTACTTTATTGCATGACTGATATGATCTACTGATGACAGCTGAGTACAGGTTAACATATGAAAGAATGGATAATGAATTATCTATATTTGTCTTGCATTCTTTCCAACTTTTTTTTCCCCACAGGGCTAGAGAAAGGAACCAGCTTTTACAACTCACTCCGATCAAGGTCCCGTCGCTGCCCATTTGGCAGGTCATTTTACGCAGGCCTAAAACGTGGAATACACCAAAGATCTTCCAATAGCAAAGGATTATTAAGCATTTATGATTCTATAACTGGACCCAAAGGTTGGGGATGGATATTTGGCACTGAATATGATGGTAATAGCAATAATCAAGGAATAACAGGAAATGGATATGGTCAGAATAGCAACAGTCAGGGAGGAAATGGCAATGGGAATGGTCAAAATGGGAATGGTCAGGGATTAAACAGCAATGGGAATGGCCAAAATGAGAATGGTCAGGGATTAAACAGCAATGGGAATGGCCAAAATGAGAATGGTCAGGGATTAAACAGCAATGGGAATGGTCAAAATGGGAATGGTCAGGGATTAAACAGCAATGGGAATGGTCAAAATGGGAATGGTCAGGGATTAAACAGCAATGGGGACGGCCAAAATGGGAATGGTCAGGGGTCAAATAGCAATGGGAATGGCCAAAATAGTCAGGGGTCAAACAACAATGAGAATGATGAAGATGAGAGTAATCAGGAAGCAAACAGCAATGGGAATGAGGAAGATGAGGAGAGTGAGGAATTAGAAAACAATGAGAATGAGGAAGATGAAAATAGTCAAGGATCAAATGGCAATGGGAATGGACAAAATAGTCAAGGATCAAATGGCAATGGGAATGGACAAAATGGAAATAGTCAAGGATTAAATGGCAATGGGAATGGACAAAATAGTCAAGGATCAAATGGCAATGGGAATGGACAAAATGGAAATAGTCAAGGATTAAATGGCAATGGGAATGGACAAAATGGAAATAGTCAAGGATTAAACAACAATGAATATGATGAAGATGGGTATAGTGCTGGATCAAATGGCAATGGGAATAGCCAAAATGGCAATGGGAATGGACAAAATGGCCAGGGGTCAAATGGGAATGGCCAAAATGGTCAAGGGTCAAATGGAAATTGGTTTTATCAATTCTGGAATGGTCAGGGGTTAAATGGCAATGGGAAAAGCCAAAATGGCCAGGGGTCAAATGGGAATTGGTATGATCAGTTCTGGAATGGTCAGGGGTCAAATGGCTATGGGAATAGCCAAAATGGCCAGGGGTCAAATGGGAATTGGTATGATCAGTCGGGGAATGGTCAAGGGTCAAATGGCAATGGGTATGGCCAAAATGGTCAAGGGTCAAATGGAAATTGGTATGATCAATATGGAAATGGCCAGGGGTCAAATGGGAATGGCCAAAACAGTCAATGGTCAAATGGCAATGGAAATGGCCAAAATGGACAAGGGTCAAATGGGAATTGGTATGATCAATTTGGGAATGGTCAGGGGTCAAATGGCAATGGTTATGGTCAAAATGATCACTGGTCAAATGGCAACGGGTTTGGCCAAAATGGTCAAGGATCAAATGGCAATGGGTTTGGCCAAAATGGTCAAGGGTCAAACAGCAATGGGTTTGGCCCAAATGATCAAGGGTCAAATGGCAATGGGTATGGCCAAAATGGTCAATGGTCAAATGGCAATGGGTTTGGCCAAAACGGTCAAGGATCAAATGGCAATGGGTATGGCCAAAATGGTCAAGGATCAAATGGCAATGGGTATGGCCAAAATGGTCAAGGATCAAATGGCAATGGGTTTGGCCAAAATGGTCAAGGGTCAAATGGCAATGGTTATGGTCAAAATGATTACTGGTCGAATGGCAATGGGTTTGGCCAAAATGGTCAAGGGTCAAACGGCAATGGGTTTGGCCAAAATGATCAAGGGTCAAATGGCAATGGGTATGGCCAAAATGGTCACTGGTCAAATGGCAATGGGTTTGGCCAAAAAGGTCAAGGATCAAATAGCAATGGGTATGGCCAAAACAGTCACTGGTCAAATGGCAATGGGTATGGCCAAAATGGTCAAGAGTCAAATGGGAATTGGTATGATCAATATGGAAATGGCCAGGGGTCAAATGGAAATGGCCAAAATGCTCAGGGGTCAAATGGCATTGGAAATGGACAAAATAGTCAAGGGTCAAATGGGAATGGCCAAAATGGACAAGGGGCAAATGGCAATGGGAATGGCCAAAATGGACAAGGGTCAAATGGGAATTGGTATAATCAATATGGGAATGGCCAGGGATCAAATGGGAATGGCCAAAATGGTCAAGGGGCAAATGGCATTGGAAATGGACAAAATGGACAAGGGGCAAATGGCAATGGGAATGGCCAAAATGGTCAAGGGGCAAACAGCAATGGGAATGGACAAAATGGACAAGAGTCAAATGGGAATTGGTACGATCAATATGGGAATGGTCAAGGATCAAATGGGAATGGCCAAAATGGTCAAGGATCAAATGGCAATGGGAATGGACAAAATGGTCAAGGGGCAAACGGCAACGGGAATGGACAAAATGGTCAAGGGGCAAACGGCAATGGGAATGGACAAAATGGACAAGGGTCAAATGGGAATTGGTACGATCAATATGGGAATGGTCAAGGATCAAATGGGAATGACCAAAATGGTCAAGGGGCAAATGGCAGTGGGAATGAACAAAATGGTCAAGGGTCAAATGGCAATGGGAATGGACAAAATGGTCAAGGGGCAAATGGCAATGGGAATGGACAAAATGGTCAAGGATCAAATGGGAATGGCCAAAATGGTCAAGGGTCAAATGGCAGTGGGAATGATTCATATGGCAATAACAAAATAGCTAGCTCCATGCTTGCTACAGAATCACAGAAAAGGCATTATATGAAAAGGGAAATCACTTCAGATCAGGTTGTTACCCCTGCTATCAAAAAGCTGCATTATCGCAGACTCTATCCAAACTACAGATACCGTCTCATTGGAAAAAAGAACTGAAAAAAACTTAATTTACCCACACCACACCACCCCCCACCCCCCACCCCAGCCCCCACCTTATCCCCTTTCAATTATTTTAGGTTCTGGCTGTCATGATTATCCATTTGTCAATGCAAATCCTTGATTTCTTATTTGTTGTCTTCAGTGGTAATTAGTTTCTGAAAAGAGAAAGTCAAGATAGGAAAATTTAAAAACATTAGAAAGCACATGCAATATCAAAGTGGGAATACAACTTTGGGTCAAAGCACAATTCTGTACCATTACTTTATACTATCCTTATGTCATTTTGCTTCTCCTACTCTGGGCAGGTACCTGAATTGTTATGCGGTTGAACCGGTAAATTGTTTATGCAGACGCCAATATTTTTATATTGAATGGAATACCCAAATCTGAACCAGATCAGGGTTAACAGTATTAGTTTCAGATTGATAATGTGTTGTGGATAACCAGCCTGTCTATACACAGAGAAATTGTGCTATGCCTGTTAATTATCACAATCTAGAGTACAGTGTTCTGCTCCTGAACTAGTGGTAAATTAAAACTTAACCCCAGGTAGCAGTAGAAGTTACACTACTAATGATAAATTTGTATTACAGCTAGTTCACTCGAGCTGTCAACCAAATTAGTTTACCTGAATGGGATTTATTTCTACCAGGTCAGTTAGTTCAGTTCAGGTAATATGGGCACAGTTTCTCATTCTGGCATAGATTCCTTGGGCAAGTATTAGAAAACAGGGTATATCAGTAATACCAAGTTTAAAGCTGTTCTCAAAGTCCTGGTGTCACTGAGCTGTCAAAGGATTGTACATACAAAGTGATATAATATACAAATATGATTCACAAGTCATTAATATACAAGAACATGCAATCACTACACTTTAGGGAACAGTGTATTCACTTTCACAAGTGACAAAGTTAATTTTTCTATGGTCCATTTTCATTGCAAAAATGTTTAGTTTGCAAAAAGACATCCAAACTGAAGTTTTCAATGTAAAAGTCTCAGAAATGAATAGCTGTAGATACTGAGAACTTATGGGACATTTTGTTATTCATTGTCCTCGTGTGAGGTTAACAGTTATTTCTGAATTTAGCTTCAAATGTTATGACTTGAAAGGAAGGAAATTTACCAACTTTTAAAATGGGAATTGATATATATATATATGTTCAGAAAGGAAAAAAGTAGCAGGACTATGGGGAAAGAGCAGGGGAGTGAGTTTCATTGGATAACTTTCAGGGAGACAACACAGGCATAGTGGGCTGAATGGCCTCCTTCTGTGCTGTATGATTCTATGTTAAAGTGCAAGTAACTATTGACTGCCCTGATGTTCTTTCCTTACCCTACTTTTCATATTTTAATGTATAATGTTTTTTAATGTAAAGAGTAAATGGTGGAAAGTGTCTGTTGGTTTCCTCCATATTGTTATCTCTGATTTCTTGGATACTCTTATAGATCTCAGTGTAATACCAATAAAGCTTTTGGAGATCCCATGAATATTTTTGCTCCACTTTTGTGTGTTATATGAGTGATAGAACAACAGAAAGTGAAAAGCTATGGTGCAGGGTTTTAAAGTTTGTTAATTAGTGCCACAAGTAGGCTTATATTAACACTACAATGAAGTTACTGTGAAAATCTCCTAGTCAATACACTCTGGTGCCTGTTCAGGTACACTGAGGGAGAATTCAGAACGGCCAATGCATCTAACCAGCAAGTCTTTTAGACTGTGGGAGGGAACCCGGAGGAAACCCATGCAGACACGGAGAGCTTGTGCAAACTCCACACAGGCAATGACCCAAGCTGGGAATTGAATCTGGATCCTTGCTGCTATGAGGCAGCAGTACTAACCACTCTAGCACCTTGTGACCTTTTTAAAAAATGTTTAACTCATTGAGATATACATTTTGTCGCCAAATCAGCTTCTTGGCGAAAGACTCAATAGCATTGAGAGAAAATTTCATACAAATTTCCTCCCACAGTCCAAAGATGTGGGGATTAAACAGATTGGCCAAGATAAACTGTCCCTTAGTGTCAGGGGGACTAGCTAAGTTAAATACATGGGATTATGGGGATGGTGCGTGAATGGGAGTGTGGTCCGTGGAGATATGATGGGTCGAATGGTCTCTTCTGCACTGTAGGATTCTGAGTTTCACCAGAGCTGTCAGTCAAATAACAAATCCAACTCTGTCTCAGCTCCACCTGTCACTTATCCAGATATTCACAGGTGGAAGGTAGCCCAGGAGATCAGCAGCAGGAATTCCAGCAAATTCTCCTGATCTGAAGCAGGGATGCTGAGGAAAATTGTGTCACTTAGTCTGGAATTGACTAATGAGTAATATTTTTCTGTGTCTCAGATATTCCATCAATACACACACAGTCATTACGCACTCATTCTCAACTGCTTTAAATTGTTCTGAATAAACTCTGACAGTGTTCTAATTCCTGAAGCTTTGTCAGAAACCTTTTACAAAAACATACATCCTGCTTACAGCCATTTACTGTACGGAATCCAATGTTAAATCCAGGATACCATTATCCAATGGAAAATCCTGAATTCCTCCCCACTATCAGCAGTGACATCACCGGCATCAATCCCACAACGGAATCCAAACACAGAGAAAATACACTGAGAGACACCACCTCTGTAATACTGAGGGAGTGCCGCACTGCCAGAGGGTCAGTGCCGAGGGAGTGCCGCACTGCCAGAGGGTCAGTGCCGAGGGAGTGCCGCACTGCCAGAGGGTCAGTGCCGAGGGAGTGCCGCACTGCCAGAGGGTCAGTGCCGAGGGAGTGCCGCACTGCCAGAGGGTCAGTGCCGAGGGAGTGCCGCACTGTCAGAGGGTCAGTGCTGAGGGAGTGCCGCACTGTCAGAGGGTCAGTGCGAGGGAGTGCCGCACTGCCAGAGGGTCAGTGCCGAGGGAGTGCCGCACTGCCAGAGGGTCAGTGCCGAGGGAGTGCCGCACTGTCAGAGGGTCAGTGCTGAGGGAGTGTTGCACTGTCAGAGGGTCAACGCTGAAGGAGTGCCGCACTGTCAGAGGGTCAGTACTGAGTGAGTGCCATACTGTCAGAGGGTCAGCACTGAGGGAGTGCCGCACTGTCAGAGGGTCAGTACTGAGGGAGTGCCGCACTGTCAGAGGGTCAGTACTGAGGGAGTGCCACACTGTCAGATGGTCAGCGCTGAGGGAGTGCCGCACTGTCAGATGGTCAGTGCTGAGGGAGCGCCGCACTGTCAGAGGGTCAGTGCTGAGGGAGTGCCACACTGTCAGAGGGTCAGTGCTGAGGGAGTGCCGCACTGTCAGAGGGCCAGTGCTGAGGGAGTGCCGCACTGTCAAAGCCACTTTAAGATGAGTATTAAACTGACGTTCAATTTTCTTGCTCAGTTTGAGATTTTACAACATCCATTTCAATGAAGCATAAGGAAATTATCTGCAGTATTCTGGCTAATTTTAATCCTCAACAGACATTACTAAATCTGATTACTGAGGTATGATTATATAGCTGTTCTGGGATCCTGCTATGTATAAATTGGTTGCTGTGTTTCCTACATTTCCCTTCATGGTGACACAGGGAGGTGGCACTGTGGCAAAGTGGTGAACACTGCTGCCTCAGCACGCCAGGAACCTGGATTCAATTCACTGTTCACTGTCTGTGCGGAGTCTACACGTTCTCCCTGTCTCTGCATGGGTATCTTCCGGGTGCTCCTGTTTCCTCCCGCAGTCTGAAATTCAAGGAACAAAGAAAATTCCAGCACAGGAACAGGCCGTTCGGCCCTCCAAGCCTGCACCCACCATACTGCCCAACTTAACTAAAGCCCCCTACCCTTCCGGGGACCATATCCCTCTATTTCCATCCTATTCATGTACTTGTCAAGACACCCCTTAAAGCTTACTATTGAATCTGCTTCCACTACCTCCCTCAGCAGTGAATTCCAGGCATGCACCATCCTCTAGGTGAAAAAACCTGCTTGTACATCTTCTTTAAACCTTGCTCCTCACACCTTAAACTTATGCCCGGCCCCCTAGTAATTGACTCTTTCACCCTGGGAAAAATGCTTTTGACTATCCACTCTGTCCATGCCTCTCATAATCTTGTAGACCTCTATCAGGTCTCCCCTCAACCTCAGTAATTCCAGTGAGAACAACCCAAATTTCTCCAATCTCTCCTCATAAATAATGCCCTCCATACTAGGCAACATCCTGGTAAATATTTTCTGTACCCTCTCCGAAGCCTTTTGGAAGTGTGACGACCAGAATTGAACACTATATTCCAAGTGCAGTCTAACTAAAGTTCCATAAACAGTCAACATGACTTGCCAACTTTTAAACTCGGTACCCCAGCCAATGAAGGCAAGCATGCCGTATGCCTCTTGACTACCTTCTCCACCTGCATTGTCACTTTTGGTGACCTATGTACCTGTATACACATATTCTTTTGCCTATCAATACTCTTAAGGTTTCTGCTATTTGCTGTATATTTCCTATCTGTATTAGACCTTCCAATATGCACTACCCCACATTTGTCCAGATTAAACTCATTCTGTCGCCTCTATGTCCAAGTCTCCAACTGATCAAGATCCTGCTGTATCCTCTGATGGTCCTCATTGCTGTCCGCAAATCCACCAACCTTTGTGTCATCCACAAACTTACTAATCAATCCAGTTACATTTTCCTCCAGATCATTTATATACATTACATACTATTCACTTCAACTTCCAGGATTAACATCTGTGAAATAAATAAATTTGCAACTCTTTAGTTAACTGGATTACTCTATATCTCAGAATAATGTAGAAATGACTCCAGTTGTAAATTGAAACAGTTTATTTACTAGACTTTAAAACATCCCAGAACTTACAGGAATTTCAATACACCTAGATCCTTTCGGAACTTACTCAAATTTCTTAATTCTCTGACTCCCCTAAAGGCTTAAACAATCATGCAAATGTACAGTGATCAGTTAGCAAACTAGCATAATCAAACACAGATGAAACAAACCATTGACTTTCACATTAATCACAGATGTTAACTGTAAATAATTCACAAGCCCTAGAAATAATGTTTCTTAAAAGGGATGGGTTTATGAAGTAAGATTACAGAAGATTAAGCTATTAAATCTGGAAGCAGAAGAGTTAAGACAGAGTTTAAATATCGATAACGGGATCTCTCCTGAAGCACTGTTATTAGGTAGGTTAGAGCAGAACAGCTGTTCCGTATAGATTAAATACATTGAGCTGAACTATCATTTGTTATTCAGAAGTCTTGGGCTGAATTCTGGCCCCACAGTTGAAAGGACAAAATGTCAATGTGTTCTGTTATACTCATGGCAATCTAAGCCTTTGAGCACTTGCACTGGAGCCCTTGTTTCCATGGGTTATTTAATCTTATGTTAAATGGGCTGCATTGCATGCTTGAAAAATGCATACTTTGTATGCGCTTGTTAATTAAGAAGTTCCTCCAGATCACAGCATGGAGAGTTTCAGAGGCGCTGTGCTGGGTACTGGGCTCAGCACTCAGCTCCCAGTCAGAGAAATAGAGCAAGTAGACAAAATACACAAACTATTCAAAGGGCTGAGAAGGCGAGAGAAAGACAATGGGCTCAAATACCCACATCACCTGATCTGCGGTCGTCCAACAAGATGGCTCAGCCCCACCACCTTTACACAGGCAATTGGGGAGGCTCTGTGAATGTTAGGCCAAACCAGCAACACCCACAACCCAAGACAGAATAATAAAACACAACTCAAGAAGCAGGCAGCACAATTTGTACAGTTTCACACTGCTGCCTCACAGCACCAGGAACCCAGTTCGATTCCCGACTTGGGTCATTGTCTGTGTGGAGTTTGCACATTTGCCCCGTATCTTTGTGGGTTTCCTCCGAATGCTCCAGTTTCCTCCCACTGTCTGAAAGACGTGCTGGTTAAATGCATTGGCCATGCTAAATTCTCCCTTGGTGTACCCGAACAGGCGCCTGAGTGTGGCAACTAGAGGATTTTCACAATAACTTCATTGCAGTGTTAATGTAAGTGCACTTGTGACACTAATAAATTTAAAAAATGAAATGAGTGTAACATCTTATATTTATATAAAATCTTTAATGTTGTAGATACATTTCAGGGGAGAGTTCGAGGACAAAAGAATGACTGAAAAGAGAAGAGGGGAATAGAAAAATAAAAAGGCGGCTTCAGGGTTTGGGGCCAGGCAACTGAAGGCACAGAAAGAAATCTCACAACATTAAGTTAAAATCCAACAGGTTAATTTGGAATCACGAACTTTCAGAGCACTGCTCCTTCATCAAGTGAGTGAAAACTCATGCTACTAAATAAACCTGTTGGATTTTAACCTGGTGTTATTCCAATGCTGATATCTCCATATCATAGCTAAAGGCAAGACAGGGTAATCGGAGGTCTGCGGATGTGTAGTTGATCACAGAAGTTGGGAGGGACAAGGAACGGGAGGAATTTAAAGACAAGGATGGGCTTTTTAAAACTGAGGCACTATGGGACAGCGAACTTGTCTGTTTATTTAAACATCCATTGACCTATGGCAGAAATTCCAGTCTCGGAATGGAAGTGACTGGAAAATCCTACCTGTTAAGCATCATTGTTGCAGCGAGAGAGATTTATCTTAATGAAACTAATTGGGCAGTTACAGAGAGTTTAGTTACAGGGAGAATGATTGAAACCAGGGTCTTTATCTGCAGAATTCAGATTCTGAGGAGATCTGCAGAAATGATCCAAAATATAATGAGTTTTGATTAGTTACATGTTTGGTAAGAACTGTTTCCAAAGGTCAGTTAAGCATAAATGCAAAATCAGCTCCAAAACACAATGAGGATGATTATTTTCCACAGAGAGGTGTTAGGACATTGAATACGTTACCAATTACACAGACAGAATTTAACTTCACTTAAATACCTGCTAATATCAATATTTAAATGAAAATGGGTTAAAACTGAAGAAACTAAAATATTAAGAAGAATGGGCAGGTGACTGGAACCTAATGGATAATTCTCCCAAGGGGCTAGCACAGAAACGATGGGTTGAATGGCCTCTGTCTAACTGTAGAGTTTCACAATTGGAATGTTGGATGATTCAACGACCGTGTCTCCCAGAGAGCCAGCCACAGAGAGAGTGTGTCAGGGAATCACACATGTAAAACACATCATTTTCAATCCTCTTAAATGAATGGGTTGGAAATGAAGGGTTTAGTGTGTGTGATATACCTTCCCACCAACAGCTGCCAACAGAGGATTAGCTTTTCACTTTGTGACTAATACTGAAGGAAGTAACATTTATTACTCATCCAGACTTTCCCTGAATGAATGAAACGTCACCCCCTCCAACAAACCCCTCCCCCAACACACCCCCCTCACCCCCTAACAACTACCTCCCCCATACACACCCTCCTCCTCTCCCAATAATTACCTCTTCCACACAACCTACCCTGCCCCCCCCCCAACACACAGAGCACCCTCCCTCCCAACACACACACCCTCCTCCCCCTGGGACAATATTTATCTTTCAATCTGCACAGCTGGTCATTGATCTCAGCAGTGTTTGTGGGATCTTGCTCTATGTAGATTGGCTGCTATTACACCAATGAGCACACTCAACTGGTCCTTCATTGACTATGAGGTTCTGATGATGTGGAGATGCCGGTTTTGGACTGGGGTGGGCACAGTAAGAAGTCTCACGACACCAGGTTAAAGTCCAACAGGTTTATTTGGTAGCATTAATCACTGCTGATTCCAAATAAACCTGTTGGACTTTAACCTGGTGTCGTGAGACTTCTTGCTATGAAGTTCTAAGGATGTGAAAGGTATTACATAAATTAAACTTTTTCCTTTTCCCATGCCGGTCACAGAACAAGATCAGCAAACAAGTTGAGTTTTGAAATAAAATTCTGTCTGCTCTGTTGCAGAAGAACGAGGGGCTGGAGTGGGCCATTCAGCCCCTCCATTTAGTAAAATCATGGAAGATCTTCTATCTCAACCCCACCTCCACACACTATCCCATCTGTCATTTTCTAATCTGAGTTTTCAATGTACTCAAAAGCTGAACATTCACAGCTTCCTGGGCTCGAGAACTCCAAAGGTCCTCTGAATGAAAACATTTTCCTTCATACCTGTCCTTCAAGTCATTGGCCACCACCTGATGTCAAAAAAAATCTTGTAATAGCCGCCAAATCTCTTCAGAGGCCATGAAGGGAGTTTGCGTTGATGAGATTTCTCTGTGTGATCTTTCCCATCCAGCTTCCCCCCTCCATTGCCATGATCGGGTGACACACAGGAAGGACGTGAGACTGATTTGCATTCATTATAATATAATTGTCAGGCTTGACATTGCTAATTCTGCCCTCACCGCATCATCCCACCCAGCTAGCATGAGGTCACACTGGCGAGAATCACTATTGCCTTTCAAAAAGGAAAACCTGTCGTGGTGACCATGCTGGGGATGCACAGATAAGATAGTTCCCAGGTGGTGAGGGAGATGCTCACACAGTGCTCTGCCGATGTCCCCTGCAGTGTCAGGGTGTCAGGGTAGCAGGTTCGGATCCTCTGGGGAACCGCAATGAGGGGACTTCCTTTTGTGTGACATGGGGGGGCGGGTGGTTGTCTTCCAATGCTTGTGGGGAGGGGGTTTGTCCTGATACCTGTGTGTTGGGGAGGAGTGGAGTGCAGTGATGTGTGAAGGGGTAGGGACTGGCAGCCATGGGTTTCTCTGTGTGGGGGAACAGGGTGGGGCTGCCCTGGGGTTCTCTGTGTCAGTAGCGGTGAGTTTAGTGCTGATTGGGGCGTCCTGTAAAGACGGCACCTCGATTTCTGTGGAGCCAGTGTTGTGGTCTTAATCAGACCCCCAACCCGCCACACCCCCAGATTCTCTGTGCACTGAGTGCCTGAAAATCTGGTGTGGAAACTCAGTGTGCAACTGGAGAGATACACAGTGGCTTTCAGTCTGAAGCTGACATTCTGGGTGAGATTTTCCAGCCTCACTCATTCCGATACTGGAAAAGCACATCCAAACCCAACAGACAATGGTCTTGTTCTGTACCCTATGAATATCGTGGTGGGGAGAATGGAAAAATTCCACCTCTGACAAATTTAGGGACAATTCCACCCATTATTTTCTTGTGGCAGCTGACAAATAAACGGATTTATTTAATCCAATTTCACAAATTATTGTTACAGTGAATTAACTCATAGCCTCTGGTCTATTAGCTCAGACCCTGGAAATGGCCACTGTTTCCATTATCTTCTCGAGGCCGCTTTAATGATTAGATTTGAACAAGTTATCTTCACAGATTTAGAAATCGATGTTTACACATTTCAGTGCAATTCCTTCAAGCACCAGTGAGCTGTGTCAAAGAGCCGTGGGACATTAATTTGCCTGTTCACTCCCTGCACACTTGGTCTGGTCTCATTTCAGATGCACTGGGTTGGGAAGTGATTAGTATTACAGTGAGGGAATAAACAGGAGCTGGAAAACTCTCTCTGAATGCAGCCAAATGTCAGCAAACTGATCACCCGTCCACACAGCTAGGTATCAGCTGGTGTGATCTTTGCTTCGTTGTAAATGGAAACATCTCTGTAATTCTTGTAGCCATCTCACCGCAACGAGTGACCTGTCCATTTGTCCCTATTTGTAAAGACATTTATCATAGAAATCATAGAAACTCTACAGTGCAGAAAGAGGCCCTTCGACCCATTTAGTCTGCACCTATCACAATCCCAGGCAGGCCCTATCCCCATATCCCTACATATTTACCCTCTAATTCCTCTAACCTACACATCTCAGGACACTCGGGGCAATTTAGCCTGGCCAATCAACCTAACTCACACATATTTGGACTGTGGGAGGAAACCGGAGCACCTGGAGGAAACCCACACAGACACGGGGAGAATGTGCAAACTCCACAGAGATAGTCACCCAAGCCGGGAATTGAACCCAGGTCCCTGGAGGTGTGAAACAGCAGTGCTAACCACTGTGCCACCATGCTGCCCTTAATCTTCCTTTGATTCAATGAGTTATTATTTTTAATAACAATCCAGTGAAGATTAAATTAAATAGCTTCTTAAAATCCAAGTCAATTATGCTATCAATAGATCTCCTTTTTATCAGGTATCCCCTGAAAGAAGCTTGGGTGTATCCCGTACAGTTCTGGGCACCACACTGCGGGCAGGATGTGAACGCATTGGTGAGTGAGAGGGAGAGAGGTTTACAGGAACGGTTCCAGGAGTGCAAAACTTCAGTTCTGAGGATAGATTTAGGACTGTTCTCCTTGGAGAGAAGAAGATTAAGAGAAAAGTTGATAGGGATGTTCAAAACTACAAGAGTGCTGGACAGAGTAGATAGAGAGAAATGTTTGCCCCTCGTAAAAGAATCAGGAACCAAGAGGGACACAAATTTTAAGCGATTTGCAAAAGCAGCAAATGTGATGTGAAAAGAAACTTTTTAATACAACAATGTTCTGCCAATCGAGGTATTTGAGAAGGCATTAGATGATTATTTGAATGGAAGCGATGTGCAGGGCAATGGGGGAAAGGCAGCGGAGTGGCACCAATCATAGCATTCATTTAGAGAGCCAGTGCAGACACAATGTGCTGAATGGCCTCCTGCACTGTAATAATTTAGTAACTCACTCTTGTTATAGCCATGGTGAAACTGTGCTCCAGCTGTTTGGAGGCAGATTTGTTGTTTGGGGAGATGTAGAACAGATTGTAGTTTGGACAAACATCACAGCTCTGTCTGTTCATTCACACTTTTTACATGTTGATGCTTAGCACAGATGTTTCTTGAGTTTTATTGCAGATGTTATTGGTTACCAACACATCCCAAGACGGCCGCTTACACTGTGCTTAAAGTCCTAGGTGATTAGTTTGCATTTCGTGTGGTTTTGTTAACACATCAATTGTGGAGTTGAAGAAAGAACATGAAATTCCAGCAGTGTTTACTCCTGTTAGTTACAACAATGGCAAACAGTGAGATCATGGATATTAACTTTATTGAATAGATAAGTGAACACCTAAAATTCTCATAATTGCCCCATCCCACCAAGAACTCACTAACTGCCATTTTAACTACAGCCGCAAAACTGGCATGTATTCACATGAGCATTTGCACCACACAAATGCCAAGCAATGCCTATCTCCAACAAGGGAAGATCTAATCATTGTCCCCTGACATTCAATGGCAGTACCATTACTGAATCCCCCATTATTAACATCCCGGGGGTTACCATTGACCAGAAACTGAACTGGACCCAGCTATATAAATATTGTTCTACAAGAACAAGTCATAGGCTGGAAATCCTGTGACTACCCAAAGCCTGTTCACCATCTATAAGACATAAATCTTGGAATGGTTGAGGACTCTGGGTCTGTACTCATTGGAGTTTAGAAAGATGAGGAGGGATCTTATTGAAACTTACAGGACACTGCGAGGCCTGGATAGAGTGGATATGAAGAAAATGTTTCCATTAGTAGGAAAAACTAAAACCAGAGGGCAGAACCTCAGGCTAAAGGGACGATCCTTTAAAACAGAGATGGGGAGGAATTTCTTCAGCCAGAGAGTGAGGAATCTGTGGAACTCTTTGTTGCAGAAGGCTGTGGAGTCATTGAGTGTCTTTAAGACAGAGATAGATAGGTTCTCGATTGATAAATGGACCAAGGGTTTTGGGGAATGGGGATGAGAAAAATATCAGCCACGATTGAATGGCGAAGCAGACTCAATGGACCAAGTGACCTAATTCTGCTCCTATGTCTTACAGTCTAAGCCAAGAATGTGATGGAACACTTCCCACTTTCCTGGATGAATACAACTCTAACAACACTCAAGAAGCTCAACACCATCCAGGACAAAGCAACCTGTTTGTTTTGATCCACAAACATTCACTCCCTCCACCATCAATGATCAGTAGCAGCAGCAGTAGCATCTACAAGCAGCAACTCACCAAGGCTCCTTAGGCAGCATCTTCCAAATCCACAACGATCTGGAAGGATTTGAATAGCAGATACATAGGAATACAATCACCTGGAGTTTCCCCCCAAGTCATTCACCATTCTGACTTGGAAATATATATCACCGTTCCTTCACAGTCACTGGATCAAGCTCCTGGAATTCCTCCCTAACTTGTTGGTGTACCTACAGCACAGGGACTGGAGAGGTTTAAAAAGGCAGCTCACCACCTCTTTCTCAAAGGCAACTAGGGATAAGCAATGAATGCTGGTCTAACCATCTGCACCTACATCCAGTAAATGAATAAAATAAATGTCACTGTCCATTGATGTGGTCGGAACATCAAAGTGATACAGAAAATGGAATTGTTCTAAGAAGCAGGCTGAGCTGAACAAGATTGTTCATGAAAAAGATTATTAAGATGTTTGTGCTGCAGAGTCTATTAAATTGTCAAGGCATTTGATCACTGCTGAGAAAGGCACATGTTGTTGAAGTTTTTCATCTTGCACTCACCAGGGCAATTCACGAAAATACCAAATGTGAAGGGAACAACAATTTACACTGTAAGAGAAAAGAATGCTGATTGATTGGTAAATAGACTCTGATTGATCAGCAATACACTACCATACTATCTCTACTACCATATGACTGTTTGACCAGTCTTTATTGGTTCTGGGAATTCAATGTTGCTTATGTACTCTCACTGGAGGGACACAGGAGAGCAACAGCAATAGGTGCTGTTTGCCTACAGTGAAGAAAATAGAATTTGAGTCTTCAGCTTTGTGTTATATTGGACATGGCGTAAATTATCTGGTGCTATCCTCCAGAGGAGATGTAGCAGATGGGACAAATATATGGCAGATCATTTAAAGATCAGTTGACCTCAGGCAGGAACTTCCAGTCTTGGTTTGCCCATGGCTGGAAGATTTTGCCTATTAACTGTTTCTCCACAGATGCTGCCAAACCTGCTGAAGTTAATCAGCATTTTCTGTTCTTATTCCCCAAACAGTGGAAATAGCTTCCCTCTATTCAGCCTCTCTGTTCCCAATTATTTATTGAAGGATATTCAAATAAATCCACCACTCCCCAGGTCATTCTAACCATGCTGACAAAGAATTGCGCCTCTCATTCTTTTCGCATCACCATCCTGCCTTTAGCGATTTGGCTCCAAAGTGCTGGAATTCCTGTTCCAAACCACTTTGCATCTCAATCCTTTTCTACTCTTAGTAACAGGTCTTACAACACCAGGTTAAAGTCAAACAAGTTTATTTGGTATCACAAGCTTTCAGAGCACTGCTCCTTCATCAGATGAGGCTCCGAAGGCTCATGATTCCAAATAAACCTATTAGGCTTTAACCTGATGTTGTGGGACTTCGTACTGTGCCCACCCCAGTCCAATGCTGGCATCTCCACACCTTTCTATCTTTTCAGACCATTCATAAAATCCACCTCTTTGACCCAAGTTCTTGACCACTCCGACATAAGAACATGAGACCATAAGACATAGGAGCAGAATTAGGCCACTCGGCCCATCAAATCTGCTTCGCCATTCAATCATGGCTGATTCTTTTCCTCATCCCCATTCTCCTGTCTTTTCCCCATCACCCCTGATCCCCTTATTGATCAAGAACCTATCTATCTCTGTCTTAAAGACACTCAATGACCCGGCCTCCACAGCCTTCTGCGGCAAAGAGTTCCACAGATTCCCCACTCTCTGGCTGAAGAAATTCCTCCTCATCTGTTTTAAAGGATCGTCCCTTTAGCCTGAGGTGGTTCCCTCTGGTTCTAGTTTTTCCTACCAGTGAAAACATCCTCTCCATTTTCACTCTATCCAGGGCCTCGCAGTATCCTGTAAGTTTCAATAAGATCCACGCCCCCCATCTTTCTAAACTCCAATGAGTACAGACCCAGAATCCTCAACCATTCCTCCTACGATATCTCCATCGTTAGCCCAATTCCCAATACCTGATTTTGCTTCTCTGAAAAACATGGGGATGTTTTTTGTCATTGAAGGTGTGTTTGTAATTGCAAATTGTTACTCCAGACAAATGCTGAGCTAAAGATTCAGTCAGAACACACCCAGAGTAATGCAGCTGCCGAGACACCTTTAACTTACTAACCACAGGCTCAATGAGATCGAGCCTGCATCAATTGGCCCATTCTACCCAATGACTCATACATGTTCAGTGCTCCAGGCAGCAATAAGCAGACACTCTATTAACACACATAATCAATGTTAACATCTTAATTTCAACTTGTGGTGATAATCCACAGCTTGTTCTTCTCGATGTATAATTACACAGCATTGCAACAATGCATTTAACTGATGGAGGCGCGTGACTTTGGTTCACACCTCTTGACGGTGAACCCACTTTTCCCTCCTGGCTTTATTTCTGCTCCTCACTGCGAAACCCACTATTATCTCAGTTACACTTTTCCCCAACACATCCTCTCCACTCACAGTGTGAGAACTTTCTTCAACTTAGAACTCACTATTATTGCATAGAATTAAACCGAATGTACAGCACAAAGTGACCATTCAGCCCAACTGGTCTGTACTGGTGTTTCTTTTCCATACAGGTCTCCTTTATTTTATTCAGCCATGGGACCTGGTATCACTGACTTGCCAATATTTATTGCCCACCCCTAGTTGTCCTTGAATGAGTAGTTTGCTTGGCCACTTCAGAGGGCAGTTGAGAGTCAATCTCATTGCTGTGGCTCTGGGGTCACATGTCAGCCACTGCACCTAATCATCACATTTTCACACTATGGGAGGAAACTGGAGTACCCGGAGGAAACCCATGCAGATATGGGGAGAATGTGCAGACTTTGCACAGTGACCCAAGCCAAGAATCAAACCTGGGTCCCTGGCGCTGTGAGGCAGCAGCACTAACCATTGTGCCACCATTCTACCAGACACCCCAATCAAATTCATACTGAATCAGAGACTCACCAAAATAAATTTAAATAAAATGAAAGGAATGAAGAAAATAATGTCACTAAAGACAAAGATTAAAGGCAAAGCCTCAGATCCAGAAGGTGTCCGAAAGTTTTGGAGAACTTAGAAAACATTTGTTTGCCAGAAGTGCAATCTTCCAAAGTTCTCAATTTGAGAGTTCTTTAGATTGAAAACTGTGAGTGTCTCTCTGATATTTAAGAAAGAGGAGGTAGGGAAACCAGGGAATTATAAACCAGTCAGCCTAACATCGGTGATTGGGAAATTACTAAAAGCTAGCAGAGTTTATCATTAAGAACAGGGTGACTGAACATCTGGAGAATTTTCAGCTGAGCAGGGAGATGTAGCATGGATTTGTAAGGGGGAGATCAGGCCTGATGGATTCAGTTGGAGTTTCTGAAGAGATGATTAAGACACTGGGCAGTGGAATATCCATGGATGTTATAAATGTGAACTTCCAGAAAGCAATTGATAAAATCCTTCATAAGAATCTGTTAGCTACAGCTAAAATTCAGGGAATTGAAGGTAAATTATCGACCTGGTTAGAAAGTTAGCTCAGGAGACAGGAAACAGGGGTAATGGGCGTGGACATTAATTGACAAGGTGTGACAACAGTATCCGGAATTTTCCAGTCTGCCGGGGTGGGAAGGGAAACTCGGTGTGACATTGACATTGGGCATGAAATTTGTGGGCCATCTGATATCTCCTGGGTTGGGGCCACAACCATTCACCATATTTATTAGTATTTTAGATGCCAGTACAAAAAGCCCACTGATATAATGATAGACAGAATTGAAAGTTGTGTAGCTGGAAGCAAAAAGTTATATAAAGACATTAGTAGGTTTCTTAGGTTAACGAGTAAAGACTTGGTGGGAGTTTCTGTCCTTCTCCAATATTCCTGTCCTGCTGAAGTCCACCCCCCCCCCCCCCACCCACCCCCAAGCAGGGCAGGGCCACCAGTAGCGGGGCATGTTGAGCAGTGGGAGAGCAGGTTGAGCAGTGGAGGGGAGGTTGAGCAGTGGGGGGGGCAGGTTGAGCGGTGGGGGGGGCAGGTTGAGCGGGGGGGGGGCAGGTTGAGCAGTTAGGGGGGGCAGGTTGAGCAGTGGCAGGGCAGGTGAGCAGTAGGGGGTAGGTTGAGCAGTGGGGGGGGGGCAGGTTGAGCAGTGGGGGGGGCAGGTTGAGCAGTGGGGGGGGGCAGGTTGAGCAGTGGGGGGGGGCAGGTGAGCAGTGGGGGGGGCAGGTGAGCAGTGGGGGGGGCAGGTTGAGCAGTGGGGGGGGCAGGTTGAGCAGTGGGGGGGGGGGGCAGGTTGAGCATGGGGGGAGCAGGTTGAGCAGTGGGGGGGGCAGGTTGACCAGTGGGTGGGGCAGGTTGAGCAGTGGGAGGGTCAGGTTGAGCAGTGGGAGGGTCAGGTTGAGCAGTGGGGGGGTCAGGTTGAGCAGTGGGGGGGTCAGGTTGAGCAGTGGGGGGCATACGAGGCTACACAAAACATTATAGGGTTTGACAGGATTGGAAGATCCTGCGAATGGCCAATGATGAGCCAGTTCCATTGCTGTCAAACACACTGTGGGGAGGGGTTAAGGTTAGGGTTAAAAGATGCAACAAAAGTGCTAATATAAATACTCGTTGTTGCTGTCCTTCCAAATCTGTCTAACTCTGGGCGTTGTGAGCTCTGAAACATCATCACACACATTGTTTCATTGATAGTCTAATGTGGAGGTGAGCACAATTCCTTCAACTGCTCCATAAACAAACCAGAAATTATCTAAAGAAATGTGGCCCTGGGCTTGTATATTAATCCCTAACTGGCCATTTCAGTGATTACCCAATCGGGAGCTGATCTGAGGGAGTTCCTGATCAGAATGTAGATTCCCCATGGAATTTGAACCATCTGACCTGGTAATCATTCCCACAAAGTTGGGCAGCATGGTGGCACAGTGAATTAGCACTGCTGCCTCACAGCGCCCGGGACCTGGGTTCAATTCCAGCCTCTGAGCACTGTCTGTGCAGAGTCTGCATGTTCTCTCCGTGTTTGCGTGGGTTTCCTCCGTGTGCTCCAGTTTCCTCACACAGCCCAAAGAGTATGTGGGTTAGGTGGATTGGCTAAATTGACCAGAGGATCAGGGGATTACCAGGGTAAATATGTGGGGTTACAGGAATAGGGCACGGGTGGTCAGTGCAGACTGAATGGGCTGAATGGCCTCCTTCTACACTGTAAGGATTCTATGATTCTATTTCTATTGGCCTACAAGAGGGGATCAATTCAACGTAGAGTCAGAATTTTTCCAGCACAGAAGGAGGCCATTAGCTCATCGAATCTATGCTCGCAATCAGTTCCATCCCATGCTGTTATTCCTGTAGCTGCAGGTTTCATTCCCTCCAGTATCTATTGAATATGAACCACTTTACACCAACAATTAAGTTAACATTAAGTTCATTTGTGTAAAAATTTAAATAAATATTCCCCACTGATTCTGCTTTAATTATCTGCATCAAAGTGGTGAACACTAGCAGAAACTGAGCATTCACTGAGACTGTGCGGGACAATTTAAGCTCATCATTCACATAAACTAAGTTCTGTTTTGAATGCGAGATTTTCACCCAAAAGCAAAATTCCTGGACTGTTCCACAAAAATCCAAAATGCTATTGTTACCCTCCTTCCCCAGAACTGATTCCAATCTTTAATATCTATTGTATTTTTTTCTCTGACACCCTATTGGTGTGGCAACAGAGTCTAGACTGTTCCAAGAGGTAATTGTTCAGTCTATCTTAAATCTGCAATCGTTCATAAAACACAGCAGTTTTGTAATCGCACTTTCACACATCTACACAGATTGTATTTCTTCAAACTTAAACAACTTGGTTTGAAATATTCTTCTTGATTTGATTTGATTTGATTTATTATTGTCACATGTATTAGCATACAGTGAGAATTATTGTTTCTTGCATGCTTTACAGACAAAAATATACAATTCATAGAGAAGGAAATGAGAGAGTGCGGAATGTAGTGTTACAGTCATAGTTAGGGTGTAGAGAAAGATCAATTTAATGCAAGGTAGGTCCATTCAAAAGTCTGACAGCAGCAGGGAAGAAGCTGTTCTTGAGTCGGTTGGTGCGTGACCTCAGACTTTTCTATCTTTTTCCCGAAGGAAGAAAGTGGAAGACAGAATGTCTGGGGTGCGTGAGGTCCTGAATTATGCCGGCTGCTTTGCTAAGGCAGCAGGAAGTGTAGACAGAGTCAATGGATGGGAGGCTGGTTTGCGTGATGGATTGGACTATATTCGCGATCTTTTGTAGTTCCTTGTGGTTTTGGGCAGAGCAGGAGCCCATACCAAGCTGTGATACAATCAGAAAGAATGTTTTCTATGGGGCATCTGTAAAAGTTGGTGAGAGTTGTAGCTGACATGCCAAATTTCCTTAGTTTTCTGAGAAAGTAGAGGCAGTGGTGTGATTTCTTGACTATAGTGTTGGCATGGAGCGAACCAGGACGGGTTGTTGATGATCTGGACACCTAAAAACTTGAAGCTCTTGACACTTTCTACTTAGTCCCCATTAACGTAGACAGGGCCATGTTCTCCTTTATGCTTCCTGAAGACAATGACACTATCCCTCATTTTGGTGACATTGAGGGAGAGATTATTGTCACCGCAAAGTGTGCCATAAAGAAGTGTGAAAGGCAGTAGATCTTGTTCAGTTGGTTGGCTGGTCACTTTCCAACAATTTGCATTTATACAGCACTTTTCATGTTGCAAAGCAAACACAGTTCTTTATGGGAGTGATTACTAGACAGTATTTGACACTGACCACATAGAGAAGCATTAGGATTGACATCCAGCAGCTCAGACAATGATATACTGGGGGGATTCTCCCATCCCACCCACCATGGGAATTGTAGTGAGCAGGGAGCGGACCATGCCAAGGTGCCTTGACCTCAGGTGGGATTCTCCAGTTTTTGGGATGACCCACAGCTGGAGAATCCAATCATAGGTTTTAAGGAAAGTCTTAAATGAGGAGTGAAACTTTGAAAAATGTTCCTTAAATGACATTATTGAACCAGATGGGTTTTTAATGACAATGGTTTCATGGTCATCAGTAGATTCTTAATTCCAGGTATTCATTATGTTTTTAAAATTCACTATTTGCTTTGGTGGGATTTGAACCCAGATCCCAAGAGCATTACTGTTGGGTCTTTGGATGACTAGCCCAGTGACAATAGCACCACAATAGTGACCATTGGCTCCCTGGGAAGATGTTTAGTTTGGTGATCCATTCAGTGACCACTTCAGATGTTCAATGAAGAAATGAAATGCCTCCCACAGTTGGTGTTGTTGAGAAAGTTGATGTGACACTTTCCACAGTCAGGCCCTCATGGTCACAACTGTACTTCAGGTCCACCCTCATCTTCCAATTATAGATCATAGAACTCTATAATCATAGAGGCCCTTAGGCCCATCGGCCAGAAACTGTATAGTAATGGAAGACGGTGATGACCAAATGGAAGCTTTTGAATTCAGGAAGAGAGATGAGTCTGGAATGATTGTGATTTTGTGTCAGGGTTGAGGCTGGAGATTTCAGGGAAGGGAGCTGGGAGAAGGCAGCTAAACCTCCCCGAACAAGATAGCAACCTGACCATAGACACAGAGAGGTTAACGAATCTAAAGAGAGTCTAATTCCTCAATACAAATACTGGGGGAGACATTCCGAGGGGAAAAAGACAAATGGATTGGGCATTGTTGAGGGAAGACAGCAGTGATTCCACCGTGAGAGCCAATGAGTTAGTCTCTTTCTAACAGGTAAAAGTTACATAGAAACATGTGTCCAAGTTGATAATGACACTTTGATATTACCTAACAAAATGGTTTGATACATCCTTACACTGTGGGCAGACAAGTCTTTAATGGAAAATTTCTTAACTGTTAGATGTAAGAGAAATAGCCGATTACTATAGTGAATTGTGAAATTTAGGGATTTAAAGAAAATATGTTGAATTGTTATTGGTCTGAATAAATTCCATAGTCAAACATCTCCTTTTGTCGAATCACCTGAAGCCATGAGGCATAAACCTCTCAGAGGTTTGGTAACGATGTAGGGGGAGTCATTTCTAATTAAAATGTCAGAGCTTATTTTATAAAATCACTCATTCACACTTTATAGTTGCTGGTACAATTGCAAGATGATGTTCGAATTGCAAGTCTTTATAGGTTTACCTCTCCACTTACCTGATGAAGGGGCAATGCTCCGAAAGCTCCTGATTCTAAGTAAAGCTGTTAGACTTTAAGCTGGTGTTGTGAGACATCTTATTGTTCATTGGCTTTGAAAGAATCCCACTCCCAATTCTGTGATTCTTTTCTTTAAAGTAAAGGAAGTGTTACTGTTTTGCTGACGATTGCAAACTCTGCTAACACGAGTTCAAATCAAAGATCGATGACTGAGATTGATGTAGTTTCGAGGACAGAATTCCTTTCTCCATTAACAGAAATCTGTTTTAAGAGAGACTGGGCTGTGATGATTGTGAAATGATAGAGAGAAGTTTGACATCAGGAAATTCCTCCCCTGCAGACAGAAGTAATTTGAAGTGGATGCTGTAATTAAAAACCCTATTCTTACTCCAGCTACTCTTTAACTCATTGCCCACTCATCACTTACTAATGCAATGTGCTCATTATCCCTTTGATTATGTGCTTTGGTTGCAATATACTGGAGTAATCTAAGTTTAACAAGCTGATACACCAGGCCCTTAACTCTTTCTTAAATTCTCCTGTATCCTGATACACACTCTGTTAAAAAATAAGATTGGAGAACTATGAAATTTTAGCTTAAATTAATTAACCAAATATAACACAAAAAGGCACAATCTACTAAAGGCTGACATTCTCAGTGACAACACTGAGTGAGTCCTGCACTATCATAGGTGCTGTCTTTCAGTGAGATGTCGAACATCTGCCCTTTGTCACTGAAGGTAAAAGATCCCATGTCACTATTGATGAAGAATGAAGATGATCATTCCTCTTTTAGTCGACATTCTCAAAGACAGATTTAACCATTCCTGTCACCCTGCATATTTTTACCCATGCGCAGACTACACTATATTGGCTGAGAGGTTCAAGGTGCTCTCAAACACAGTGAGATTGTGTCATTCCTGTTGCTTTATGTAACCACTTGCTGTCTGGGGAAAATAACAACTTTTGGAATTTTTTTTATGTATTCGTGGGACATGGGTGTCACTGGCTGGGCCAGCATTTATTGTCCATCGCTGGTTGTCCTTGGACAGCAGTTGAGGATCAACCACGTTGTTGTGATTCTGGAGTCACATGAAGGCCAGACAGGGTAAGGACAGCAGATTTCCTTCCCTAAAGTGAACCTGATGGGTTTTTTCCAATAATTGACAATGGTTTCATGGTCATTGGTAGATTCTTAATTCCAGATTTTTTTTACTGCATTCAAATTCCACCATCTGCTGTGGTGGGAATCGAACCCAGGTCCCCAGAACATTAGCAGAGCTTCTGGATTAATAGTCTAGCGATAATAGCACTGGGCCATTGTCTCCCAAGGAGATTTGCCCTCGCTTTATCAAGTTGTTTTCTGGATTTGGTGACAGTGAAGGCGTAAAGATGATTGTGTGGGGGCCAATTGTTATACCCCAGTAACACTGCATTAGACAGCAAGAACAAACACCCCTCATTTTGCCAAAGAGATTTTCCGAAAGTTAACAGATTTGAAGAAGAAACAAAAATAAAAAATATTGGAAACATTCTGCACTTTCGGGATTCTCTAATTTTCTACACATCAGGCAATATTTGCACTGAGAGCGGGAAAGTTAACATCTCATCAGAACTGGAGGATAATAAATGACAGGATCATAGAAAGCTACAGCTCAGGAGGAGATCATTCAGCCCATCATTCCTGTGTCAGCTCTCTGACTGAACTCTTTAATTATTATCACTCAAACCAATTCTTTCCCCATGACCCTGCAAACTTCTCTGTTTTAGCTATTTATCCAACTTCATCATAAAAGCTAATATTGGAGCTGCTTTCACTGACCTATCAGAGGAGCAGTTACTCAGTAAGAGCAGAGTGGAGGGAACAGCGTCAACATGTTATCAGATCCTTAATTATCCAAACCCCTCACTCAGGGATTGACTATCTGGGTCTCTTTCTGTCTTCAGCTGATGTGCCCGGTTGCAAATATGCTGATCATTTCAACAATTTGTCAACTGATAGCTTCCTCCAACTTTCAGTGTCATGAAAATCCTTCGTTAGTTAGGATCCACTTACTCAATGGAGGAAATTCTGTACACGTAAACTGCTCTGGGAGACAGAGGTTATGTAACAGCAAACGCCAGCCCCATAACCTCCCGACAGTTGAAGTAAAATAGCTCGGGAACTGGGGGATGGGGAAGCTGATTGACATTGTCGGGGGGATTTTACAGCCTCGTTTGCTGCAAAACTGTAAAATCCAGCCCGTGGTCAATGAAGCTTCTCACTGTCCGCCCCTCACCCGCTCCGACTCCTGGGGTGGACGGGACAATAAATTCCAGCATGTATCTCTAATCCCATTTTCCTCACCAGACCCTACTCACCCTTTTAAATCTCTCCATCCTCCATTTTCTACTCTCTTACCAGCTGTGTCTCTTGTTACCTGGGCGCTAAGCTCTGAAATTCTCTCCCTAAATTTCCCTCCATCTTTCCCTCTCTTTCTTTAAGATGCTCATTAAAACCTTCCTCTCTGACCAAACTTCTGGTCACCTGTCCTGATATCTCCTTGCATGATTCTGACTGTTTGCCAGCTTGCCTGTGAAGTCACAGCTTGGGATATTTTCACTACATTAAAGGTGCTATATAAATGCAAGTGGCTACAACCATAGATTGCTATTGTATAATAATATCATTATAGAATTTCTTACAGTTCTCTGATTTCAACTCTCTAAGCAGTACATTAGTTTGCAGATAATTACAAGTGATATTGCTCTGGGTGTGATGGTGGTACAGGTACAATATTTGGGAGTTTAAAATTCACTTGCACCGTTTTTGTTTCTTGTCTCTTTTTAAAGTTGCCTCCGTTCTGGTTAGTTGTTTCAGGATTGAAGCTTGTTTTAAAGGGTTCTAGCCCTTTGTGGATTTAATTTTTCCAGTGTCGCCAACATTGTACTGATAGTCCTGGGGAAACTCAGTCAATGATAAATTACAGTCTTGTTAATGCCAACAACTAATATTAAAAAATAACTTGAAGCAAACTCAATTCAAACTTGGATTAATTCAATCACAGGCTGGTAAACTTGTAAATATAACTTCAGTTAAAGTATAATTGACGGGGAGACGGTTTTGTCAATTCAGATGAATTACAGTAATAAGATATAATCACCTCTTTCCCACAGTAATATAATCATTAACATGATGATTGTAATCATGCAGAAGTGATCCTATTAGATTAAATATTGGCTTCATGTTTCTTCACCACTAATGTGGTGTTTGCTCATGTAATCATTTCAATCTCTGCTAAATGTCGAGTGTTTCATGTTATCAACATGCGATCATTTTTAATCTCCTCTGACCCGGAGGGAAGGGCAGAAAGAGACAGGTTGCACGATTTCTGCAATATTTCACATTATCCAGCTTATAGTTGGCTCAGGCTTCTGCTACCGGAGAGAGTGAGAGGGGGAAAGAATAGGGGGGCAGGTGGGGGTGGGTGAGCAAGGGGGCAGGAGGAAGGAAAGGAATGACAAGCAAGGGGGCAAGTGACGGGTCAAGTGAGGTTTGAGCAAAGGCCAAGCAAAGGGTGAACAAGAGGGCGAGTGAAGGGGCAAGTGAGGAGCAATTAAGATGTGAGAAAATAGAATCCCTACATTGCAGAAAGAGGCCATTCGGGCCATGGAGTCCACACTGACAATAATCCCACCCAGACCCTATCCCCATTGCCTCATGTATTTACCCCATCTAGTCTCCCTGACACAAAGGGGCAATTTAGAACGGCCAATCCCCCTAACCTGCACATCTTTGGAATGTAGGAGGAAAGCGGAGCACTCGGAGGAAACCCTCGCAGACACAGGGAGAACATACAGATTCTTCACAGGCAGTGACCCAAGGCTGGAATTGTACCCGAGTCCCTGGCGGTATGAGGCAGCTGCACCAACCACTGTGCCACCTGAGGCAGTATTTTTAGAATGTTTTAATGATTTAAGCAGGAGGTGGGGGGCCTTGTGCAATGTCACACTGGGCAGAGAGATGTGGCAAATAGAAGCAGAGATTGAGCTAGATTCTGTTGAAAAGACTGAGATGGATAGGTCTCCTAGATATCCCCATGATCCCCAATCCTGACCTCACACCCTATCCATTTGGGAATTTCTTAACTGACCCTCCAACGGCCCAACATTGGGCTCGATCCCCATGAGTCTCACTTCCAGTTTCCCCCTCGCTGGCTTTAATATGACTCCTGCTTTAACCACCCACACTTTATACCTACAATCCTCACTCCCATATGTTAATAATCACTTGCAAACTGTCCCCTCATGTTTCCCAGGAGTCATTATCAAAAGCAAAACTTGACATTAAGACATTGAAGAAGACATTAGAAGGAAAGAACAGGGTGGGGAGGTTTTGGAAGAGGTGGGACCTGGCCTGATATACAGCCCCAATGGTGAACTGATTATAAACAGATTTGCTCAAACTGGTAGAGATCTCAGAGAGTTATAGGGGCTAGAGGAGGTTCAAAGATAGGGAGGGGTGTAGGGGCTAGAGGAGGTTACAGAGATAGGGAGGGTGTAGAGGGCTGGAGGGGGTTACAGAGATAGGGAGGGGTATAGGGGGCTGGAGGAGGTTACAGAGATAGGGAGGGGGTATAGGGTAGAGGAGGTTACAGAGATAGGGAGGGGGTGTGTAGGAGCTAGAGGAGGTTACAGAGATAGGGGGGGGTGTAGGAGCTAGAGGAGGTTACAGAGATAGGGAGGGGTGTAGGGGCTAGACGAGGTTACAGAGATAGGGAGGAGTGTAGGGGTTAGAGGAGGTTACAGAGATAGGGAGGGGTGTAGGGGGCTGGAGGAGGTTACAGAGATAGGGAGGGTTGTAGGGGTGGAAGAGGTTATAGAGATAGGGGGGGGTGTAGGGATGGAGGAGGTTACAGAGATAGGGAGGGGTGTAGGGGGCTGGAGGAGGTTACAGAGATAGGGAGGGGTGTAGGGGCTGGAGGAGGTTACAGAGATAGGGAGGGGTGTGTAGGGGCTGGAGGAGGTTACAGAGATAGGGAGGGTGTAGGGGCTGGAGGAGGTTACAGAGATAGGGAGGGTTGTAGGGGTGAAGGAGGTTACAGAGATAGGGAGAGGTGTAGGGGCTGGAGGAGGTTACAGAGATAGGGAGAGGTGTAGGGGCTGGAGGAGGTTACAGAGATAGGGAGGGGGTGTAGAGGGCTAGAGGAGGTTGCAGATATAGGGAGGGGTATAGGGGCTAGAGGAGGTTACAGAGATAGGGAGGGGTGTAGGGGCTAGACGAGGTTACAGAGATAGGGAGGGGTATACAGGGGGCTGGAGGAAGTTACAAAGATAGGGAGGTGTGAGATCATTCAGGAATTTGAAAAAGTCAGAGGAGGATTTTGAACAGCAGCTAATGTGTTAGTGAATCCAATACTGGACACTGTTAGTGAGTCCGATACTGGACACTGTGTTAGTCAGTCCAATACTGTTCACTGTGTTCGTGAATACGGTACTGGACACTGTGTTAGTGAGTCTGATACTGGACACTGTGTTAGTGAGTCCGATACTGGACACTGTGTTAGTGAGTCCGATATTGGACACTGCGTTAGTCAGTCCGATACTGGACACTGTGTTAGTGAATCCGATACTGGACACTGTGTTAGTGAATCCGATACTGGACACTGTGTTAGTCAGTCCGATACTGGACACTGTGTTAGTGAATTCGATACTGGACGCTGTGTTAGTGAATTCGATACTGGACGCTGTGTTAGTGAATTCGATACTGGACAATGTGTTAGTCAGTCCGATACTGGACACTCTGTTAGTCAGTCCGATACTGGACACTGTGTTAGTGAATCCGATACTGGACACTGTGTTAGTGAATCCGATACTGGACAATGTGTTAGTCAGTCCAATACTGGACACTGTGTTAGTGAATCCGATACTGGACACTGTGTTAGTGAATCCGATACTGGACAATGTGTTAGTGAATTCGATACTGGACGCTGTGTTAGTGAATTCGATACTGGACGCTGTGTTAGTGAATTCGATACTGGACAATGTGTTAGTCAGTCCGATACTGGACACTCTGTTAGTCAGTCCGATACTGGACACTGTGTTAGTGAATCCGATACTGGACAATGTGTTAGTCAGTCCGATACTGGACACTCTGTTAGTCAGTCCGATACTGGACACTGTGTTAGTGAATCCGATACTGGACACTGTGTTAGTGAATCCGATACTGGACAATGTGTTAGTCAGTCCGATACTGGACACTGTGTTAGTGAATCCGATACTGGACACTGTTAGTGAATCCGATACTGGACAATGTGTTAGTCAGTCCGATACTGGACACTCTGTTAGTCAGTCCGATACTGGACACTGTGTTAGTGAATCCGATACTGGACACTGTGTTAGTGAATCCGATACTGGACACTGTGTTAGTGAATTCGATACTGGACACTGTGTTAGTGAATCCGATACTGGACGCTGTGTTAGTGAATTCGATACTGGACGCTGTGTTAGTGAATCCGATACTGGACGCTGTGTTAGTGAATCCGATACTGGACGCTGTGTTAGTGAATCCGATACTGGACGCTGTGTTAGTGAATCCGATACTGGACGCTGTGTTAGTGAATTCGATACTGGACGCTGTGTTAGTGAATCCGATACTGGACGTTGTGTTAGTGAATCCGATACTGGACGCTGTGTTAGTGAATTCGATACTGGACAATGTGTTAGTCAGTCCGATACTGGACACTGTGTTAGTGAATCCGATACTGGACACTGTGTTAGTGAACCCGATACTGGACACTGTGTTAGTGAATCCGATATTGGACACTGTGTTAGTGAATCCGATACTGGACTCTGTGTTAGTGAATCCGATACTGGAGACTGTGTTAGTCAGTCCGATACTGGACACTGTGTTAGTCAGTTCGATACTGGACACTGTGTTAGTGAATCCGATACTGGACGCTGTGTTAGTGAATTCGATACTGGACGCTGTGTTAGTGAATCCGATACTGGACGCTGTGTTAGTTAATCCGATACTGGACACTGTGTTAGTGAATCCGATACTGGACACTGTGTTAGTGAATCCGATACTGGACACTGTGTTAGTCAGTCCGATACTGGACACTGTGTTAGTGAATTCGATACTGGACGCTGTGTTAGTGAATTCGATACTGGACGCTGTGTTAGTGAATTCGATACTGGACAATGTGTTAGTCAGTCCGATACTGGACACTGTGTTAGTCAGTCCGATACTGGACACTGTGTTAGTGAATCCGATACTGGACACTGTGTTAGTGAATCCGATACTGGACAATGTGTTAGTCAGTCCGATACTGGACACTGTGTTAGTGAATCCGATACTGGACACTGTGTTAGTGAATCCGATACTGGACAATGTGTTAGTCAGTCCGATACTGGACACTGTGTTAGTGAATCCGATACTGGACACTCTGTTAGTCAGTCCGATACTGGACACTGTGTTAGTGAATCCGATACTGGACACTGTGTTAGTGAGTCCGATACTGGACACTGTGTTAGTGAATCCGATACTGGACACTGTGTTAGTGAATCCGATACTGGACACTGTGTTAGTGAATCTGATACTGGACACTGCGTTAGTGAATCCGATACTGGACACTCTGTTAGTCAGTCCGATACTGGACACTGTGTTAGTGAATCCGATACTGGACACTGTGCGGGAGACTGCTTTGTGCACTAACTGTTTTCTCACACTGAGAATGAAAAGATTCTGTGATTTGTGTGCAATTGAGTTTATTCGCTCCACAGGGAGAGGGTAAGTTATTCCTGAAATGATTCTTAATATTGTCTTTGTGTTGCCAGGCTCAGGAACTGTATAACTCTGACCTATTTCTGATTTACACTCTCTGTCATAGATAGCTCTGAGAATAGAAAACAATTGATCTTACGATAATCGTTCTGTCCATTACAATGATCTTGTTCCCTTTGCTAACCTCTAGCTCCTTCTTATTGCATGATGCTGTCAGTAAGTTTATATTTGAATATTTAACATAATCATTGTTTTTTTAATAAGTCCACGCATTAAAGCTGCTTTGTCACTTGCTTCAAGTGTGCATTTCTACATCAAATATACATCACTCCCAGACCACTGTCCAGGGCACAAAAGCCCAGATGAAAATGATAGTGTAGTACTGAGGGAGTGCTGACCTGTCAGAGGTGACAGCTCCCTGGTACGATATTCCATCAAATCCCTGCCTATCCTCTCATGTTGATATCTACAGCCAATACATTGGAGAAGAATGTGGGAGTTAACCCCAGCACACTGGCCAATATTTACCCCTCAACAGACACCCCACAAAACAGATGATCTGGTCATAATCACGTGAGTTTGTGGGATCTTGCTGTGTACCAACTGACTTTCTTAATTCATTGTTGTGACATGGGCATCGCTGGCTGGGTCAGTATTTATTGCCCAATGCTAGTTGCCCTTGAAAAGGTGACGGTGAACTGCCTTCTTGAATCTCTGCAGTCCATGTTCTGTGAGTTGACCCACAATGCCATTAGGGAGGGAATTCCAGGACACTGGCCCAATGACTGCGGAGGAATGGTGATAGATTTCCGAGCTAGGATGGCGAATGGCTTAGAGGGGAATTTGCAGCTGGTGGTGTTACCATATATCTGTTGCCTTTGTCCTTCTTGATGGAAGTGGCCGTGAGTTTGGAAGGTGATGTCAAAGGATCTTTGGTGAGTTGCTGCAGTGCATCTTGTAGATAGTACACACTGCTGTTACTGAGCGTCAGTGGTGGACGGAGTGGGTGTTTGTGGATGTGGTGCCAATCAAGCGGGGCTGCTCTGTCCTGGATGGTGTCAAGTTTCTCGAGTGTTGTTGGAGCTGCCCCCATCCAGGCAAGTGGGAAGTATTCCATAATTTTATTATTTATTCCATTATATTTCCTGCATTATAACAGTAATTTGATTTGAAGCATCTGATTAACTTTGGGACATTATGAGGTTGTGAAAGGAACTATAGACATCCATCTTCTTTCTTTTTCATTTTGCTTCTTTACAAAACACTCTTCCCCTTATAAGACAAGTCGAAGACTGATTGGTTGAGCGTAGCCCAATATGGGTGATATGTTGTTGGGAAAATGGTGGCAGTCACCATGGCAACACTTAATGACACTTTCAGCTTATCGCCTGCCTCCAGCTCTGGATTGCGATTGGAGCTTCTGTAACCTGTATGAACCGGGGGGCTGGAAGAAGATATTGAAACTCCAAGAAACTGGATATTTGATGACTCCATGGGGAATCCAGGTGGGATTCATTATGTGTGGAATGGCAGGGTCCACATCCAAACGGGAATCTTCAGATGCTATGGAAAATGCTTCAGCCGAGGAAAATTGCCCTCAGTACCGTCCTGCAAGGAACCAAAGGAGCTCTAGAGAGGGATAAAGAGTGAGGAGGCGTTAGTCTTCATCAACTACAAAAGGTTATGAATGCAGCCCAGTCCATCAGGCAAACCAGCCTCCCATCCATTGACTCTGTCTACACTTCCCGCTGCCTCGACAAAGCAGCCGGCGTAATTAAGGATCTCACACACCCGGACATTCTCTCTTCCACCTTCTTCCATCGGGGAAAGGATACAAAACTCTGAGGTCACACACCGACCGACTCAAGAACAGCTTCTTCCCGGCTGCTGTCAGACTTTTGAATGGTCTACTTCACATTAAGTTGATCTTTCTCTAACCCTCGCTATGGCTATAACACTACATTCTGGACTCTCTTCTTTCCTTCTCTATGAATGGTACGCTTTGTCCATTTAACGGTCAAGAAACAATACTTTTTAATACTTTACACATTAAATGTATTAAATGTGTTAATACATTTGACAATAATAAATCAAATCAAATCCAATCCGATGTGAATCATTTCAGGTTTGCTGTTTCCCCTCATTCTCCTCCTCCATCCAGATACACGAGGCCAGTCACATACACACACAGAGCCTGCTCTGTATTCAGCCCGTCCAAATAGCCCTAAAGTTCTGACCAGCCCCAAACTCCAACCTCTCAATAATATCAGCAAAACAGTCAACAAGGAGACTGAAGACATCGCCCAGTGCCTCATTCTGCGCAGAGCTTTTGTTTTTCAAGACAAGGGGAAAAAAATGGGATGAAATGTTAGGGTGGGGACAGGGCAATCGCTCAGACAGCGAACCCACAATGTATAAAAGAAAGATTGGCATTTCCACAGAGTCTTTCACAATCTCAGTGTTTCCTACTCCATAGACAGTTAAATACTATTTTCAAAATGTAACCACTGCAGGAAATGCAGTAGCCAATTTGTGCACAGCAAGATTCCACATACAGCAGAATCTGGGATCTCTTTGAGCGATTTGTTTTGGGATGGCACAGTGGTTAGCACTGATGCTTCACATCACTCGGGATCTGGATTTAATTCCAGCCTCAAGGTCATCTATGTGCCGTCTGCACATTCTCCCTGTGTCAGCATGAGTTTCCTCCAGGTGCTCCGGTTTCCTCCCACAGTCCAAAAATGTGTGGGTTAGGTGGATTGGCCGTGCTAAATTGCCCCTTGGTGTCAGGGGAATTAACAAGGTAAATGCGTGGGGGTCACAGGAATGAGGCCTGGGTGGGACTGTTGTCAGTGCAGGCTCAATGGGACGAATGGCCTCCTTCTGCACTGTTGGGATTCTACATATGCTGATTCAGGGTAAATATTGACCAGGACACTGGGGAGAAGTGCTCCTCTTCCTTTCATAACAGCACCGTAAGAAGTCTCATAACACCAAATTGAAGGGCAACATGTTTATTTAGAATCACGAGCTTTCGGAGCACTGCCCCTTCATCAGGCGAGCTATGAAAGCTCAGAATACCTAATAAACCTGTTGGACTTTAACCTGGTGTTGTGAAACTTCTTACTGTGCCCGTCCCAATCCAACATCGGCATCGCCGGATCAAAATGGTGCACAGGGATCACTTACATCCAGTGACAGATCCTCGAGCAACTGGTATTGGAGCGGGCAAAGGGGTGCACCATGGAAAGCTCCATTGACCTCAGGTGGGATGTTATTGTTTTGGGATGAATGAAGCCATAAAATCCCACCCATCATCTCCCTCCTACCAAGTGCATTATATCAGATATTTTACACAGTGAATTTATTTGCATCTACTCTTCACTGCCTCTCTCACTTTTCACATCATTTTTTGTCAGTATGCAATTTTCAAATAATAAATAATTTTTAAAAGTCTGTTATAAATGAATAATTATCTCGCTGATATTCATGTGTTAATGAAGCTGTTGTCTCACAGAAAAACCATTTAATGTTACTGGTCTAAATCAGCTTCATCCTCACTACATGTAAAGTTTATTTATTAGTCACAATTAAGGCTTACATTAACACCGCAATGAAGTTACTGTGAAAATCCCCTAGTTGCCACACTCCAGCGCCTGTTTGGGTACACCGAGGGAGCAGTTAGCACAGCCAATGCACCTTAACCAGCACGTCTTTCAGACTGTGGGAGGAAACCAGAGCACCCAGAGGAAACCCATGCAGACATGGGGAGAATGTGCAAACTCCACACAGATGGTGACCCAAAGCAGGAATCAAACCCATGACCCTGGCACTGTAAGGCACAGTGTGCTAACCACTGTGCCACCGTGCCACCAGGAGCTGTTGGCTGACAGTTAACCATTTTGTGTTATTGGTCAAAATCAGTTTTACCCTGATGTGCACAAGTTACCCTGACTTTGTGTTACTCACTGTGCGTCTGGATGAGAACATGGGTGTACACGTGAGTGTAATTATGACAGTGTTTGTGTCAAAGTGTTCCCTGCTGGTAATTGTACATTAATCATAATGGATTGCATGTGGGTGGTGGTATGAACTGGGAATCACTTGTGTAACTTTAAATAGACACAGACTGAAACTGTGGTGTCAGGTGTGGAGGTCTGTGTTTGTAAAGTGTAACTCTGTAAATAAATGGAAAACTGTGCAAAAATTGGATTCAATTCTAGCCTTCACAATCTGAGATGGATATCTGTGCTTGCGTGTATGTGTGTGTGTGTTGGAAAGAGAAAGACAATGCGTACATATCTATGTTTGTATGTATGTCTGTGTACATAGGTCAGTATGAGTGATGTGGGTGAACATGCAAAAGAGTGTATGCATCAGGTGTGTGTAGACACAGAGTGTATGAACATGCGAGTGTGTGTGTGGTGTGTGTTTGTACATAGGAGGTGTGGACAGGCAGGGGGGCATACACGGGGTTGCGCACGAGTTGTGATCGTGTATATTTTGAAGTATGGACTCTGGAATCTGTGTGTGTGCACTCAGGTGAATGTATATGTTGATGGAGTGTATATGCATGTGTGTGTAGACAGGAAGTTTTGTACACGGGGGTGTATGTGCACACTGGGAGAAGTGTACATGTGCACTGGGAGGGTGTACATGCGCACTGGGAGAGGTGTATGTGCGTACTGGGAGGAGCATATGTGCGCTCTGGGAGTGGGTATTGCACATTGGGAGGGTGTATGTGCGTACTGGAAGGGGTGTATGTGCACACTGGGAGGGGTATATGTGCGCACTGTGAGTGTGTATGTTCACACTGGGAAGGCTGTATGTGTGCACTGGGAGGGGTGTATCTGCACACTGGAAGGGGTGTACGTGTGCACTGGGAGGGGTATATGTGTGCAGGCTAGAGGAAGGTACATATACGAGGGGCTGTGAGTGTCTCTAGTATCTGTGGATCTTACCTGTGACGTTAGGCTGGGTTGCTGAATTAGTTCCAAGGCTGCCAGGGTGGGAATTTTGGATCCAGAGATTTTCCTGTTTTCTTTGCGGATCTTTGAATGTTTAACTGGAAAGGATCAAATCGCACAGTTTGACCCAGCACCCAACAAAAACATGTCAGCAACTCAATAGCATTACTGAAGATACAAATAGATGTGAAAATGTGAATAGATTAAACAGATTCTGCACAAATTCACAATCCATCAATACAGAGAATTGTAAAAACATCTAATCTACTGCTCCCAGTTTGGTTCCTTCGCTTCCAACCTCAGCCACCAGCTCACATCCTCTGAAGAGTCGGTGCTCTGCAATTAGATTTTATACCGGACAGGATTGCACTGCGTATACAGCACAGAAATAACATTTACATACGACTTGCGGCCAATGATGGAATTCCCTGGTATGGATCAAAAATGGTTGTTAACGGCCTGTGATTGGTCAAAGTAAATCATCTGCCATATTGGTGAAATGGTTTGATGCCAACATTACTCTGGGAGATTCTTTCTCCAGTTGTGTGTAATTTTGTTCTGGCTCAATAATGTTCAGGATGCGAATGCTATTGGCTGCTCTTCCCCAGTAACCATAACGTGAGGTACATCTGCAGGCATCCCATTGGACGATGCATCACACGCTGATTAAATATTCAGGGTCAAAGTGGACCAGCATCTTGATTGCTGAAGCACATTCTTTTGTACACACTTCCACACTCCTTCCTCCCTGGCATGGTGACAAAGTAGTTAGAAGTGCTGCCTCACAGTGCCAGGGACTTGGGTTCGATTCCTGGCTTGGCTAACTGTCTGCGTGGAATTTGCACATTCTCCCTGTGTCTGTGTGGGTTTCCTCCCACAGTTCTGAAAGATATGCTGGTTCGGGTGCATTGGCCTGAACAGATGCTGGAGTGTAGCAACTCGAGGAATTTCATAGTAGTATTTATAAAAATAATTATACTGATGAACTTTGGATAAACCCAGGACCTTTAGTGGACAGGACACCTGAGTCCATTCAATTCATTGGTTATTTCACATTAAAGTATGAAGTAGCTCTCATAGTGTTGTAAGGTTTGGGATGACTTTCCCATTGTAATGAATTGGTCTTAAAAATAGTCACAACTCTGGGTTTTGCTGCATCTCAAATCACCGTCATTTTCTTAGATTCTGTGCGGTGGACTGGGTGACCAAGATAACTGATGGATGTTTAGAAACATTCAGGTTTCTTTCTCCGTGGGGAGATTGTATTTCTCTAGAGGTTGCAGAATTTCCTCTAAGTTGTGTAAATGTTCCTGTTTAGTTCTGTCTGTGATTAGAATATAGTCCAGTAACATACCGGTATCAGTTCAGATATGCTTCATTGGTTTCTGAAATTTGGCCAGCACCTATATTTATTATGAACAGTCAGCACTGAGACCAGAACAATTCCTTGTGGGTAACACCCATTAACACTTGCGACTCAGTTGCCAACCTCAATTAGTAGCAAGGAGTGCTCGCTAATGTACTATACACCCAAGCTTGTCTTAACGTCCCCGCAGATATGTACAGAGCTATCAGACTTAATAACTGTGATGATTGGGGTTGCCCAACTGCTCATTGTTATGGGTCCAATTACTCCATCCTTGGCTAATTTGATTTTAGTTCCATTTTTACCTTGGGTTTAATTGCATCAGGCACAGTTCTTGTCTTGAAGCACCAGAAGTTGCTATCACGTTTGATCTCGAGCTTTGTCTCCACTCCAACATAGATTTTAGATTAATCTCCAACACCTTTCTATTCTTCTCCAGAGGTATTGAAAATGTGATCTTGCCGCTAACCAACTGGTTAATGGATCTCCAGTTTAGCTATTTTTTTTGTGAATAATCACACTCTTACAAAGAGTGCACAAAATTTCCTCTTACTGTGCGCAGAGACAATTCTATTCACTGACCATTAACTTCTACTGGAACCATAATATATCCCTTCAGTGGAATTTCCTCCTCAGGATAAATTCACAGGATTATGTTAGAAGGTTTTAGTGTTTAAGTTCCTGATTAAATGTTTCCTGGGCCGAGTTATACAACAGCTCTCATATTTACTTCCATCTTTATTTCTTGTCTAACTTTAGATAAACCCAGAATCTTCTGTGGACAGACACTGACTTTCAGGGTTTGGTTCTTTCCGACTCTGGTACACTCTCGGAAATTTTCAGCATTATCAAATATCTTTCCTTCCCTTCTTATTATTTTTGTCTCTTCCTCATCAATTAGTGTCATTTGTTTTGTTTTAGTTGAAAGATTTTTCTCCAAATATTTCTTTGGTAGCCAATTTCTATTCCCTAAACAAGAAGACTTTGTTGTAATTCCTGAGTGACTCTTGGTTTGTTTGATGGGAGGAATGGCTTCCCTTTATCGAAATGCTCAGACTCTCTCTCTCTCTTTAATCAGTGCGAGGGTCTAGTTACTGAAGCCCCTCGCCGTTCGGAGGTTTCCCCAGCCACTAACCAATAAGCAAACTCTCCCTTGCCATGGCTTTTCAATCTGTTTCACAGTGGAGGAAGTGAGTTTTTCCTTCTGTATTCCTGACATCAATGTTCCGTTTCACACCAATGTCGTGATTAAAATCCTGCAAAGCCTTTCAATTTTCACTCAAATCTAGCCTCGTCGCCAGTTTTTATCCCTGTTTTGTGGGTGAAATGGTTTCTGATTTGATAATTAGGAAGAGGTATTTCTGAGGTGCCACACAGTGGATTACAAACAAACCAATACAGCTTCATTTCCAAACCGTTCCCCAATTGAAATCCAACACGGAGGAGATAAATGCTTGCAGTGATGTCACAGCGCATCAGTCATGTGACCATGGTTAGCACTGCTGCCTCACAGCACCAGGGACCCAGCTTCTCCGGGTGCATCAGCTTCCTTGCACACCCCAAAAACATGCTTTTAGGCTGAGTGGTGTTAACGAATTGTCCCTAAATTAGACCTCCTTTAATCTGGTGCACATATAATTCTCTAAATTTGCACCCCTTTATTGTGGAGTCCAAGGGGCGTAGAGAAAAGTTGTAGGTAGAAGAAGAATAGGAATGAGGCACTCACTAAATTTTAAAATGGGCACCGTGGGCTTGTAGGGCTGAAGGGCCTGTTTCTCATGCTCTGTCGTTCTTTGTTCTTTGTTTTGTTCTTTGTTCAATTCCAGCCTCGGATCACTGTCTGTTGGAGTTTGCATGTTCTCCTCGTATCTACACGGGTTTCCTCCGGGTGTTCTGGTTTCCTCCCACAATCCAAAGATGTGCAGGTTAGGTTGATTGGCCGTACTAAATTGCCCCTTAGTGTCAGGGGGCTGGGGGGTAAATATGTGGGGTTATGGGAATAGGGCCGGGGTGGGATTGTGGTTGGTACAGACTCAAAGAGCCAAATGGCCTCCTTCTGCACTGTAGGGATTCTGTCACTTGACACATTAATTTAAAAAACTGAATAATTTCCATTTGTGGAGGAGACTAGAACTCAGAGCCACAATATAGTCACTAATAAATCTAACAAGGAACTCAGGAGAAACCTCTTTATCCAGAGAGTGCGGAAAATGTGGGACTCGCTCCCACAGGGAGTGGGGAGAATGTGGGACTCGCTCCCACAGGGAGTGGGGAGAATGTGGGACTTGCTCCCATAGGGAATGGGGAGAATGTGGGACTCGCTCCCACAGAGAGTGGGGAGAATGTGGGACTCGCTCCCACAGGGAGTGGGAAGAATGTGGGACTCGCTCCCACAGGGAGTGGGTGGGTGAATAGTGTCAATGTAGTTAAGGGGAAGCTGGATAAGCACACAGAGGGAGAGGAATGGGAGGAGATGTGATTGGGTGAGATGTAGGGATTGGGGTGAGACTAGTGTGGAGCATCAACACTAATATGAAGCAGTTGGGCCGAATGGCCTGTTACTGAGCAGTAAATTCTGTGTTGTTGTGAGATTACAGACAGAGAGATGATAGGACAGAGATTGAAGCAGACTTCTAGTCTATTTACTGTAAATTCCTGTCTCTACCTTCTGTTGCTTTGACCCCGGGGAGGTAATTCCAGCTGTTCAGTTCTGGGAGATGTACATCCTCCTTTTCCCATTTAAATGTTTCCCGTTTCTTTTTGTTAATTATTCCCATTCTCTCCGGATGGATGGAACGGTCAGATTTCTCAGTCTGAGGCTAAGGAAATGAAGAACGGGCTTGTGTTAATGTTGTTTATGAACCGCTACCTCCGGAATATTCCACACTGAATCTCCAAACTCTGGAGTAAATTACAGCTAAGTGATTCCAGCACTAACACACTGCCCTGTACCCGTTCAAAACCAGGGGATCTGTGGTTACACAGTGAGGTTACTCTTACCCAAATGGGGACAGGAGTGAGGGACTTCAGCCAGTGTGGAGAAGCTGGGGTTGTTCCCCTGACCGCTGACCCCTCACCCTGACCCTTACCCTGAATCTTCCCCATCTCTGACCCTTACCCTCACCATCACATTACCTCTAACCCTCACCCCCTCTCACTAACCCTAACGTAACACTAATCCTACAATATGGACCCAAACAGGGGTCGGAGTGTGGCGACTAGGGGAATTTCACAGTAACTTCTTTGCAGTGTAAATGTAAGGCTACTTGTGAAGAATGAACAATCTTTAAAAAAGGACTTTAAAACTATAAATCCTAACCCAACAGGAATGAAAATGGAAAGCCCCGGGGTTGTGGGGGGGGGGGGGTGCACAAGAAGACAGCAATCTAAAAGTAAGGGGCGTCACAGGGGCAACAAGGCTTGGACATGAACCAGAGACAGAGCAACAGGAACCAGGGACATGTTCTATCTCAGCCAGACCCCAAAAACCTGACCCTCACTCTGACCCTCACCCTCACACTGTCTAACCGAAATATTGCAGCTGGGAAGGAAGTGGGCCCTAATTAGCCAATAATTGGACACAGGGTTAGAGATCAGGAGGCTGGGTGGTTATACTGGGCCTGGCCTGCCTCCTGTGAAATAGAGGGCAGGTTGGGTATAGTCCGGGGAGGTTTGAGGGGGAGAATGGTTTGGTGTTGGGGTGGAAACGGTGGGGTGGTGGGGGTAACGGTCCGCCGGGGGGTGTGGGGGGGGGGGCGGTTTGGGATGATACGGGAGGGTGGTAGGAAGGCCCTGGATGAAATTTTACATATTTCACCTGCTCCACACCTCCAAAGCCACCAATAGGGTAACAGAACATTCTGTCCAATGAGTTGTTGTGACCTGAGAGGAGGGGGGGGGGGGGGGGGGGTGCTGAATCTGATTCAATAATTACTTTCCAAAGGGATAAATACTCAAACAGGAAGAAGCTGCAGGAAAAAGAGATGTGGGTGGGGCTAATTGAATAATTCTTGGAAAGGGCTAGCACAGGTGTGATGGGCCCAATTGCCTCTTTCTGTGCTGTATGATGTCCAGTTATTCGATTGTCGATAATTTGGAGTCTGGATGCCACTTGCTGGCTGAATGAGGTAGTGCATCTTCCAGCAGCAACACCTTAAAAATTTAACAATATAATTCCTGATATTTTTTATTGAATTTAAATTTCGCCATCTGCTGTGGTGGGATTCGAACCTGGGTCCCCAGAACATTAGCTGAGTTTCCAGATTCATAATCTAACGAGATTACCACTAGGGCCATCACCTCCTCTATTTGAATGCTCCGAAACCCCACTCCTCCCTATCTCTGTCACCCCCCCTCCCCCAGAACCTCCACCACCTTCTCAAGGGCAGTTTAGGATGAGCAATAAAAATGCTGTGTCTAGTAGCAGAACCCAAATCCTGTGAAATTATCTTTAAAAGATCCCCTCCAACTCCAACCTCTGAAATCTCCACATTCCCGCTGCTCTGACCCGTTCAAAAATCCCGATTTTAATCACCTCACCATCAGAAACCGACTACCTGGGACCAAGCTCTGGAATTCCTTCCTTAAGTCTCTTTGGGGCAGCATAGTGGCACAGTGATTGGCACTGCTGCCTCACAGTACCAGCAACCAGGGTTCGAATCCCGGCTCAGCTCACTGTCTGGGTGGAGTTTGCACATTCTCCCCATGTCTGCTCCGGTTCCCTCCCACTGTCCATAAGATGTGCGGGTTAGGTACATTGGCCGTGCTAAATTGCCTCTTGGTGTCTCAGGATGTATAGGTTAGGGGGATTAACATGGTAAATATGTGGGGTTATGGGAATAGAGTCCGGGTGGGATTGTGATCAGTGTAGAGTTGATGGGCTGAATGGCCTCTTTCTGCACTGTAGGGATTCTATGATTCTCTCTTTTGTAAAAGTGGTTGGTCACCTGTCATCTCCTCACTGTTTGAAGGTACCTGCTATTTGTTAAAGACAGTATATATAAATACAGGTTATTGAGCAGACACATCTGAACACTGCATGTCCTTCACCAGGACCTGCCGACTCAAGACAGGGATTTTGTTCATGGTGCTGCACTGCTGGATCTGATGTGGAGACGCTGGTATTGGACTGAGGTAAACACAGTAAGAAGTCTAACAACAGGTTTGTTTGATAGTAAACTCACAAGCTGGACCTGGTTCCCTTCCTGTGGGCGAACACTTCAGCAGTCATGGGCATTCGGCCTCCGACCTGCGGGTAAATGTTCTTCAAGGGGGCTTTCGTGATACACGACAGCGCAGAGTCGCTGAACAGAGACTGATAGCCAAGTTCCGCACACATGAGGACGGTCTTAACAGGGATCTTGGCTTCATGACACACTATCTGTAACCCCCGTAACTTGCCTGGGTTAGCAAAAAACCTCACTTACTGTGCTGTCTGGAGAAAATACACAATTCTCTAACAATGCTCAGGATCCCCTTCACACACATTGTTAGCCACTTTAACACTTGAATAGCAGGTTAGATGTAAGGATTCGCATTCTAATCAGCAATCTCTGACTGTCTGTGCTGATGTGTGCTATTGCAGACCAGAACACTGCACTTGCCTGATGAAGACACGGGAGTGTTGAAAGCTCGCTATTTTACTATCAAATAAATCGGTTGGATTAATAATTGGTGTTGCTAAATTCTTACTGAGTTCTTACCACTCCAATCCAACGCCAGCATCTTTACATCCTGGCCAGCAAGTGGCAGCAGAGTCCATGTTATAAATGGGGCAGACTTGTGTTGAGAGTTTCGACTGGAATGATTAAATCCAGCAAGGAACAGCAGGAGGGGGAGGAATGAAATAGTCAACTCATTCTCCAAGAATCCTGCACACCAAAAGGTGCCATTGGCAAATGATCCAGAAACACAAGTTTGAAACTTATTGCAGCAGCCAAGGAAATTTAAACCCAATTATTTAAATAAAATGTAAATAATATCAGTAAAACAGCCACGGACTGCATTTTTAAAAACCCTGCATTGTTCACCCTGGGATGTGGGTATCATTGGCTGGCCAGCATTTATTGTCCATCCCTAACTGCCCTTGAGAAGGTGGTGGTGAAATGCTTTCTTGAATCATTGCAGTCCATGTGGTGTAGGTAAACCCACTGTGCTGTTAGAGAGGGAATTCCAGGATTCTGACACAGCGATAGTGAAGGAACGGCGATATATTTCCAAGACAGGATGGTGAGTGACTTGAAGGGGAACTTGCAGGTGGTGGTGTTCCCAGGTATCCACTGCCCTTGTCCTTCTGGATGGAAGTGGTTGTGGGTTTGGAAGGTGCTGTCTGAGGATTTCTGGTGACTTGCTGCAGTGCATCTTGTACACGGTACACACTGCTGCTACTGAGCATCAATGATGGAGGAGTTGAATATTTAAGTTGGTGGATGGGAGAAAGGAAATCTGCTGTTTTTACCCGATCTGGCCTACATTTACACAGCAATGGGACTGAACTGCCCTCAAAAATGGCCAAGTGAAAGTTTCAGTTCAAGGAAATTTGGAATGGGAAGCTAACACTGACCCTGCCAGTGACACCCGCACTGGAGGGATTACTCCGCTGGGAACCGGCCAGAAGCTGTCCTGGTGCACTCCTGGAATTCCCTTCCCAGTACAGAGGGAAGAGTTAGCGATGATGGAGTGAGTACTCAATTTGATTGTGTCAAACATACCTGGCTGTTTAAATAAATGCTAAAGAAATTGGATGCGAGAGGCTGCTTCAATATTCCCAACGGATTTGCAGGCTTCTTCATCTTACTCTGAAACCTGATGGATAAACACGGGAAAAGATCCTAGTTTATAATCTCATCGCTCAAGAGAGAATCCCTCGGTCCCTTCGTCACCCGTGAGACCCGGAATTTCAGAGGGTTGATTCCGAGTTGCTGCAGGTCAGGATAGATCCCCCCACCCCCCCAACGCCCCTGGTTAGACCTCAGCAGGAACAGAGCAAGGAGAAGGCGGAGGACCAGATTGTCAACTCACTGACTCATTACACCCCCCCCCACACACACACAAAATTAAAATACCCCCCCAGTGAGTGTGCCCCTATCGATACCGCAGCTAACATAGCACAGTGATATAGTGGTTAGCACTGCTGCCTCACAGTGCCAGAGACCTGGGATCGATTCCCAGCGTGGGTCACTGTCTGTGTGGAGTCTGCACATCCTCCCCATGTCTGCGTGGGTTTCCTCAGGGTGCTCAGGTTACTTTCCACAGTCCTAAAGCCATTCTGATTAGATGAATTAGCCATGCTAAATTGCCCCAAAGTGTCAAGGGACAACTAGAGTAAATATGTGGGATTATGGGGATAGGGCCTGGGTGGGATTGTGGTCTGTGCAGACTCGATGGGCTGAATGGCCTCCTTATGCACTGTGGGTATTCTATAAGCTTTGGTCTATGACTAGTTGTGGTCAATGCTGAGAAAGTGGAAGGTTATTGGCTCCCAGTTTGGGAACTCCTCCTCTTTCCCAGTCCATCCTAATGGGGAAGAGAACAGCATTGGTGCCAATCTGGTTGTCAGGGTAACAGGACTCACCGGAGGGTGTGCTGGGCAGAGATGCCAGCGCTGAAGAGATTGGTGGGGTTTGCAGCAATGGGAGGGATGATGGTGCCAGCTGGTGACTTGGGATGTTCAGAGTTGGACTTTTGCTCTTTCCCCAGTCCCTGGGGGGTGACCTTACTCTGCTCCAAGCCACGGAATGTTCCACTATCCACAAGGTTCTCTCGCAAGTCCTCCAAAGCTCTCACTTGTCTCTCCAAGTCCACCTTCGACACTCTTGTCTTCAGTAGTTTATTGTCAGACTTGTTCCTCAAGTCCACGTCTTCACCCTGCTCTCCGAGAAGATAAGGAAACGTTATTCCAGTCCCTAAGCTCACTGCATCGCGGCTAAGAGTGCGGGACACTGCAGCAGACAGTAGGAAGGACTGGTCTGTGGTGCAGAAGCAGATCATTCAGCCCAGCAAGTCTACACTGACTCTCTAGTCTCCGAGTCAACCGGATCCCATCTCCATAACCCACATTCTTGATCCCCCTAACCTACACACCATGGGATACTTTAGCATGGCCAATCCACTTAACTCACAAACCTTTCGACTGTGGGAGGAAACTGGAGCACCCAGAGGAAACCCACACAGACACGGGGAGAATGTGCAAACTCCACACAGAGAGTGACCCAAGGTTGGAATGGAACCTGGGTCTCTGGCACTGTGAGGCAGCAATGCTAACCACTGTGTCTCTGTGACACCCCTTTGTTGCTCAGTGCTTATGTTGATAGACTTTATGTGAGTTTTTACATTGTAATTTGCTGTTTCTGAAATATTCAGAAGACCCCGGGAATCTGGAAGTCATGCGGACAGAATAAATAACTGTGTGTCTTCTTAATGCATGAAGGTTTACATTCCTTACTGAGCTCCCAGAATATTTACTTCAATGTTCAGACATTGGTAGAAAAAAACATAAAGGGGAAAAAAAGTCAGGATTAATAGAGCTGGTCTAAAAGCCGGAAATTCCCACCCGATTCTCAATGGGGTTTCACATTCTCCGCAAGCCACCCGCTAAAATTCCAGTGTGGAGCGGGATGGGAGAATTCTAGCCCACATTTCTACAAGTTTGTTTTCAGCACCAGAGAGGTTGTTTGGCAGTAATAAAGGTCGGGGATCCCAGTGAGGTCAGAGAGATAATATTTGGGGCTTCCTGTTCCGAGGTGGTAATGGTGTTTGTGGACAGGAGACCCTGGCAAGGCGGACTGGTCTTACTCACAGCCGTCTGCTATATCCCTCAGGACAGACAGTGAGACCTCTTCAAGCCCAGAGACCCCTTTAAGACTGCGCGCCCAGCTGCCCTGGACCTCAGTGCCTGACCCTCTGCAGGAGGAACAGCAGGTGGCGTGTCTGAGCCGGGACAGAGAGTGGCAGCTCCAGATTTACCAGCTCTCGAATAGGTGTGGGGAAAGAGGGGGGAGGGGGCTATACCATCCTCTTCCCTCTCACTCTGTTTAACCTCATCAGCAAAACCTCCCGTTCTTTTCTCTTGTGTTTAACCTCTGTGTGGATGTGGGACAACCAACCAAGCCTGACCCCAACGAGGGTCCTGAATCAAGATGAGCGAGGCAAAGATTTTGGCTGGGATTTTCCAGCCATGCCCAAAATCCCACTCCGAGGTCAACGGACATTTGAATGGTCCACCACCACCAACACCGCCCCCCGTCCCCCTGTCAAGTCTGATCTCCATGATGGGAGAACGGGTAAATTTGTCTCTTTGTGTTGAAAACAAGTTTCTTGCGTTATGTGTGATGTGGAACTCCTCAAGTTACACAAAATCGTGTCTTCCTCCAAGAGGGAGAGAGACCCGAAGTTCCTCAGTAATGATGGTGAATTGAAGTTGCAGTAGAATACTTTCACTTTGTTTTGTGTTCACACATTCCCAGCAGAGATTCACAGCTAGAAAACACCCACCGTCACACCTGACTTCTTCTGCTCTTCTGATATCTCCTGAAGATCCTTCTTGCTAATGTTTGTCCTCTTCGGGAATGGAAAATTATCTTTCGATTCCTTCTGATTGTGAAGAATAACCTCCTGGGTAAATCTAGTTCCAGACACAAGATCAAATCAAATGAAATGATGTAGAAATTACAGCAGAGAAACGGGTCACTAGATCCCTCTCTCTGTTCCCACCCTGTCCACACCCTTCCATTCCTCCCCCACCCCATCTCTTTAAAGTGAGACATTGAAATGAGGTCCCATTCAAGTAGATGTCAAACACCCCCTGGACAGGGGTCCAAAGGGCAGGGGAGTTCTTCCTCGCTCTCCAGCCAATCCTTATCCCTCAGCTAATATCAGCAAAAACAGAATGTCTGGTCTTTATCACAACGCCCCTTCGAAATATTGGCCAAGAACTTACATTTATGTAGCATCTTTAATGAAGTTAAACATCTCAAGGTGCTTCACAGCAGAGATTATCAAAAGAATCACAGCGGAGTGGGCCATTCAGCCCATCGTGTCTCTGCTGACTCTTTTTCAAATCGCTTTAAATCTGTGCCCTCTCATTCTCGATCCATTTACAAATGGGATTCTGGCTGCCTGCTCTCTCCAGCCTCTTCCTGATTTTGAACATCAGGATAAAAGAATCTGACGTGGAGCCACATGGGGAGATGTGAGGATAGATGATCAAAAGCTCGGCCAGGGAGGTCAGTATTAAGTCTTTAAAGTAAAGTTTATTTATTAGTGCCACAAGTAAGGCTTACATTAACACTGCAATGAAGTTATGTTGAAAATCCCCTGGTGCCTGAGAGGAGTGCAGAAAGCCCAGGATATATCCAGATTACTGACTCCATCCCGGTCCTGGCAACAGCCTGAGGTGAACCCAGGTTTGATCCTAAGATGAACTTTTAATCTTTTGCATCATCTCTTTTACTTCCAACCCCTTAACATCACCCGGGGGCGGAGGTGGGAGGTGACGGGGGGAGATGGTCACAGCTCCTCTTCCCTCTGAAACCCACATCCACAGTCTTTGTTATTCCCCCAGTCACACTCGACCGTTCCAAGACTGCTGCCTGCTCTCCAGAGACCATCCCAAACCCTGCAGCCTGGCTCACAGTGAGTGCTCTTAACTCCCGTTCTGTACTCACTACCCACACCGGCTTCACCTCAAGAGATATCTTGATCTTAAAATTTTCAATCTTGATTGCAAATCCCTTCAAAGTCTCTCTCCTCCCTATCCCTGTAATCTCTTCCAGCCCCTACACCTCTTCCCTATCTCTGTAACCTCCTCCAGTCCCTACACCCCCTCCCTACCTCCATAACCCCCTCCATCCCCTATACCTCTCCCTATCTCTGTAACCTCCTCCTGTCCCTATACTCCCTCCCTATCTCTGTAACCTCCTCCAGTCCCTACAATCCCTCCCTATTTCTGTAACCTCCTCCAGCTCCTACACCCCCTCCCAACCTCCGTAACCCCCTCCATCCCCTACACCCCCTCTCTATCTCTGTAACCTCCTCCAGCTCCTATATCCCTCTTATCTCTGGAACCGTCTCCAACCTGACAAACGTCCACATTTTATATTCTCCTTTTATTCTGGCCTATTATGTATCAGTGATGTTTATCTCATCAGCACTGATTGTGTGTTCAGTTGACAAGGCCTGAGGCTGGGGAACCCCCTCACTCCCCCGCTCTGCTTCCCTGTCTCTCTGTCACACTTTCCTTCTTAAAGACACCCCTTAAAACCTTCCTCAGTGACCAAGGTTTTGGACATGTGATCCTAATATCTCCAAATGTGATTCACGAGACATTCATTTGTCTTATAATACCTCTGTGAAGAGGACTGGAACTTTCTATTACATTAAAGGGGCTACATAAAGGTAGTACTTGTTGTAAAGGAGAGTGGATTTGATGCTGAGCCTTGGACAGTATCTGGTTTGGAATGAAAAGGAAAGTAAGCAGCTTAGCCAATAATTGGTGATGTTCTTGTCTGTCTCATTACGCTGTGATTGTTAAATCCAGATGGAGCACAGAGGATCACATTTAACTCCTCTGCATCTGTCTGAGACTGATATTGGAGCTAAAGAGAATAAGGTACTCGGCCAGGTTTGAATACTAGGCTCCCGGAGCATTGAAGATGGAGGGGTGATGCACGTGAGGATTTTATTTAGTGAGTTGAGAGATAGATAGGGATATTCCCTGTGGAGTGGGGATGCCCAGGAGAAAGGGGAAGCATCTAAACTGAAAGGTAGGTTGTTTAGAGGAATGTCAGGAAACATTTCCTCACGCAGAGGAGCAGAAATCTGGGACTCTTGAGACTGGGATCAATTGGAAATTTCAAATCACAGATTTGTCAGGGATTAAAGGCTACAGACTCAACTTGAAAAGATGGTACAATGTAAAAATCATCCATGGAACAGGTTCAAGGGGCTGAATGGCCTCCTTCTGCTCCGGTTGGTGCCTTGATAACAATACTGACAAACACAAGCTGCTTGTGGTATTCCGGTATCTGAGGCAGGCAGGAGAGTCAGAGAATCCTTACAGTATAGATAGAGGCCATTCAGCCCATCACTTGTGCACTAACTCTCTGACAGAGGACACCACCCAGGCTGTTTCTTGTAACCCCACACATTTTCCATGGCCAACCCCCCGAACCCACATATCTTTGGACACTAAGGGGCAATTTAGCACGGCCAATCCATCCAACCTGCACGTCTTTTGGACTGTGGGAGGAAACCGGAGCACCCAGAGGAAACCCACACAGAAGCAGGGAGAACGTGTAGACTCTGCACAGACAGTGACCCGAGGCTGGGATCGAACCCAGGTCCCTGGCACTGTGAGGCAGCAGTGTTAACCACTGTGTCACCGTGCTGCCATTGGTCACGCAACATGTCAATCATCCTTTCCAAGGCCAATCAGGGAAACATCACCAGTTGATTGGAGGATTACTGACTGCCACTCAAACATCTTTCATTTCCAGAGGCTCCAGGCCAATCTTGGACGGTTGACAACCTCGATATTAGCATAAATTCATCTTCATTCCACATTCCTTCACCTCTCTGAAAAGCCATCCGATATGAAATAACCGTGTTCCAGCAACTCAGCGCAGGATGGACGTTTATCAGGGTCTATCTGTAAACATTGCTGGAAAAAAAAGGGAATTTGGAACAGCGTAAACTCTACAATCCATCTGCTTTGAATATTCACTTCAAAACTTGTGCCACTAACAAAAAAAATCAATTCTCATTTTACAGTATCTGGGATGAAATTACAAATAAAAATCTTCCAGCTGCTGAAATATTTGTCTCATCAAAAGAGGAAGTAGCTATTTCCTTGGCATCAGTTGCTATGGTGATTGGGGAGTACAAGGTTCAGGACTTCCTGAAGAGCTGGGCATCTCATCCGGGCCCCACAGGACTCCTTCCTGTACCCTCCTGCTGAAGGCTGGTCTTCCCCATAGGTGTCTGGGTGTGAGCTGACCATGGGCACGGTGAGAGACCTCAATGTGAATGGCCTATCTCCTTAACCAATGAGATTTAAGGGATTGAGAGAGAAACAGAGTTTTTAAAGTTTAACTTATTTATTATTTATTAATGTCATTAATTATTTATTAGTGTCACAAGTCGGCTGACATTAACACTGCAATAGAGTTACTGTGAAAATCCCCTAGTCACCACACTCCAGACCCTTCTCGGGTACATTGAGGGAGAATTTAGCAGAGTCAATTCATCTAACCACATGTCTTTTCCCCCTGTGGGAGGAAAGTGAGCATCCAGAGGAAACCCATACAGAAATGGGGAGAATGTGCAGACTCTGCACAGACAGCGGTGCAAGCTGTGAATCAAACCCAGGTCTCTGGGGCTAATGACTGTGCCATCGTGCTGACACATAATGGGAGAAGGAAACTGGATGAACTAAGAATCAAATCAAGTGCAGAGAGAATGAAATAAAAAGAGAAAAGAAAGAAAGATAAAGTGAGAATGTTTTTAAATCTTAAATTTGACATTTTAAAAAAATCTTAAACAACTATTTTCTACTTGTAGGAGTGAAAGTCTTTATTCAGTCTGAGGGGTTGACCAGCACTGCAGAGTGACCAGGTTAAAATGGTTAATTACTGGACATTCCTCTGTCCTGCTCACTCGAACACAATTACATACCTTCACAAAATCTATTACCAGCAAGGGGATTTGGGGATAGCGATTCTGAAGAAGTTCAGTTTCTTTGATAACAGGTAGATGCAGTCCAGTAAACAGTGGATTCTTGTAGAAAAGTTCCTGGTGTCTGGGAATTAGATTACCTGGAGCAGGAAAAGGCATTGCAAGGATTAAACTCTTTCATTGAGATACACACGAAAAATCCAGGGAACCAGCCAAGCAAATTAATATGGATCAGAATGTGATGAATCTTTCTAATGAGGTCATTCCAGTTTATTCATTTTGAGAAGCAGAACTCAACACACTGACTTCCAAATTTCCTAATTGTCTGTGGTCAAACATTCAGGAGAGACTAAGTCATTTTGGATTATATTCACTGGAGTTTAGAAGAGTGAGAGGGGACCTCATGGAAACTTATAAAATTCTAACAGGGTTAGACAGGGTAAATTCAGAAAGAATGTTCCCGATGGTGAGGGGAGTCCAGAACTGGGGGATCAGAGTTTGAGGATAAGGGATAAACCTTTTAGAACTGAGGTGAGGGGAAATTTCTTCACCCAGAGGGTGGGGAATGTGTGGAATTCACTCCCACAGAAAGTAGCTGAGGCCAAAATGTTGTCTGATTTCAAGAAATTAAATTTCACTCTTGGGGCTAAAGGGATCGAGGGATATTGGGGGGGGGGGTAGGGGAAATCAGGATATTAAATTTGATGATCAGCCACAATCAAAATGAAAGGCAGAGCAGGCTCGAAGGGCCGAATGGCCTCCCCCACTTCTAGTTTCTATGTTTCATAAAGATTATCTCTTTCTGTCAGAAATTCTTCTGCATTAACATCAGGAGGAGAGGTGGAGGGAGGACAGAGAGCCTCAGTTTAACAACTCACCCAAAAACAGGTTATCAGGTCATTATATCCATGCTGTTGTTGGGATCTTACTGTGTGCCAACTGGTTGCCACGTTTGCAAGATTACAACAGTGACAGCACTTTAAAAGTATTTCCTTAGCTGTAAAGTGCATTAGGACTCTGAAAGGCACTGTAAAAATGTACGTTCCTTTTGTCTTAACAAGATCAGAGAAGATCAAAATTACAGAAGATTAGTACTAAACTAATCCTAATTATTAGAGAATGCAGATACCATCAGTTACTGATCTCATAGATCAGTGAGCAGCCGGGACGATGGGAATTTAGGAATAACCGAGTGATGCAAAAATATCAAATTAACTTTGGAATAAAAACAAGAGCATAGTGAATGTGTACGTCACAGACTTCCAATCCACAAAAACCAAGGCACAATTAGGAGCCTTGGTGAAAGTCTGCTGGGGATGTCGATGTTACAAATGCTTTCCTATAAATCCGATGGGATTATTACAGCACTGGCTCCAATCCTAAACCCATTAGAATCTTTCTCACAGTGACACAACCTGACAGTTGGGAAGTATTTCAAATGCTGAAACTGAGCAAAACAAAAACCCTCGGAATCCAATGCTTTTGCCAAATGTTTGCTGGAAATGGTTTTGTTAAAATCCTATGTTACTGTATCCACGGCAACGCACGCTGATGAAGGCTAATGCAATTTTAATACAGTCTAACAACCATTCTCTGATAGTGCCTCATTGTTCACAGTCCAGCCTATAGCTGCTAAATGCTGATGAGGATTCCCAGTCGATGTACTGAGTGTGCTCACTCCTCTCTGCATCGGGACAGCTAGCTTCCGGCTGGAGGACAGGACTCAGAATGTCAGGCTTTGGGCTGTGCAATGGGGATACCAACATCACTCAAGCTATTCCTCAGCCTACTCCCATCCGTCTAAAGATCACATGCAGAATACTTTCTGCAACTAGACTCTGTCTATCTGTGCACCTATCCTTCATCGCTTTGAGAGCCAATGGCTAAACAAAAACTTAGACAGGATTTAAATGTTGTATCAGAGTTGCCTGGATGGGTGCAGCTCCAATCACTCTTGAGAAGCTCAACAGGACAAAGTAGCCCACATATTTGGCACCCTATCCACTCTCTCCACCACCAACGCTCAGTAGCAGCAGTGTGTACCATCTACAAGATGTACTGCAACAATTCAGCAAGGGCTCCTTAGACAGCACCTTCCAAACCTATGACCTGTACTATGTAGAACTACAAGGGCAGCAGGTAAATGGGAACACCACCACCTGCAAGTTCCCCTCCAAGTCTCTCACCATCCTGACTTGGAAATATGTCACCATTCCTTCAGTGTCGCTGGGTCAAAATCCTGGAACTCCCTCCCTAACAGCTCTGTGGGTGTACCTATATCACAGGGACTCAAGAAGACAGTTCACCACCATCTTCTCAAGGGGCAATTAGGGATGGACAATAAACACTGGTCAGTGTGAGTGACAGTCACATCCTGAGGACAAACTGTGAGAAATATGAAGTGTCAGAATCAGAGAAAGACGAATATGAAGAAAGTGAATTCTCTGATTGTTTTTACTGAGACTCTCTGTTTCGAATTGAAGGACGTGATTGGACAGCACCCTATGGGTTTATCAGCTCCCTCACACGATCCATTCTCCAAAGTCAGAGGATTGCACTCACCAAAACACTTGGTGATGTGATACAATTGATCAATATCGGAATCTCCAGGAAATAATGGCTCGCCCGTCAACATCTCGGTTACCAGGCAACCAATAGCCCACACATCCACAGATCTGAAAAAAAAACCACAGCAAATACAGGTCAGTGTCATCGCCAACATCACCTCACGAGGAGAGTGGTTGAAGGGTTGTTTTTCAAACTGGAGGCCTTGTGACCAGTAGTGTGCCTCAAGGATCCACTGTTATTTGTCACTTATATTAATGAATTGGATGACAATTTAGGAGGCATGGTTAGTAAGTTTGCAGATGACACCGAGATTGGTGGCAGTGAAGAAGGTTATCTCCAATTGCCATGGGATCTTGATCAATTGGATCACTGGGCTGACGAATGGCAGATGGAGTTTAATTTAGATAAATGTGAGGTGATGCATTTTGGTAGATTGAACCAGGGCAGGACTTACTCAGTCAATGGTAGGGCACTGGGGAGAGTTACAGAATAAAGAGATCTAGGGGTATAGGTTCATAGCTCCTTGGAAGTGAAGTCACAGGTGGACAGGGCGGTGAAGGCAGCATTCGGCAATGCTTGGTTTCATCAGTCAGAACATGGAATACAGGAGTTGGGGACGTCTTATTGAAGTTGTACAGGCAAAGAAAGATGGCGGCCGCACATGCTCAGAGCAGCAGACAGCAGCAGAAACAAGATGGAGTTTGCAGAGAGACAACTGAGGGAGCAGAGCAGGAGCAGGGGGAAAGGATTGGGAAGGCACGAGGACGGGATATCTGAAATCCTGAAGGTGAAACTCAAATGTGACAAAACAGGGATTGATGACCGCGCTGGGGAACAGTCTACCTTTCACTGGTGGGATCATGTTTTCAATACGGTTGCGACAAACATCACGTACAAAGAGGATGGTGCAGAGGTCAGGGAGGTCAGCAAAGGGAGACAACTGTCCGTTTTGAACAAGAAGCCACGGAAAGCTCAACTCTGCAAGGAGCTGCTGTATGGATGGTTTGGTTAAGACAGCCTCGCTGATGCCAGGGAGTGAGACAGTACAGGCCATTCCAGACAGTGACAGTGAGGCACATGGTAAGCTTGACCTCTCCTCAGCCACATGCCTAATAGATGAAGAGTTGCTACGGGTTTGTGGGGGATGCACTGGTGAAAAGATGCCCGTCACGGTGTGACAATGAGTGCCAAGGTGCTCCGGCTTGAGGTGGCCAAGGTGGCCCAGCTGCCAGGGAGCGGCAGAGAGGGGAATGTCTGCCTGGTGAGGTGACGGAAGGTAGGGCAACAAAGAAGAAGAGAAAGAGGGAACAGGTCGCCTCTCACCAGGAGGCCAACAGTAGGAGGACGGCAACAGGACGGCGATGGTGAGAGCCAATACACAGGCAATGAGCCAGAATCTGGGGAACCAATTACCAGCGGGCAGCACTTGTCCTCCGAATGAGGACTCGGCGGGTAGGAGGTCGCAGGAAACGGGAGACGGCAGTGCAGAGCAAAGACTGCAGATGCACAAGGAAGAAGAGAGAGAGGAGTTGTCTCTGGACTGAGCACTGCCCATTTCCCACATCTTACAGGATCAGCATATTCCAACTAGGCGCTTCTGCTCAGGGCAGTGGCTGAGGAGAGTGGAGCACACAACAACTAAGAGGCTGTTAATAAAAGTGGGATTTTATTTAAAAACAAAACAGAAAAGGAGCTCAAAGGCTACAGTGCTTCTAGTGTAATGATTTTATTAAACAGACTGCAATATGTCTCTTCACCGCTCCCCCGACCCCCACCCCACACTCCCCCTCTTCCCCTAGCCCTGCATCTCATGGCAAAACCACACAACAAGCCAAATGGGAGATGTGACAATGATTGCATTTCAGAATACAAATATCTCCCTTTACCTAAAGAAGAAAAGAGAAATTTGCATATCCTATCAGATGTAACAGTGAGTTACCCAAGTTCCCAACTGTACCACAACCTCACTCATGCATTAATAAACTGTTCAATATTCTAGTGAGTCTCTGCCTGGGTGATGCTCCTTCTCCAGGATGTACTGTCTGTGCTGCTCTTGTGGTTATTATTGTTGTTGTTCCATTTCCCTTACTAGGGGCTGATGGACCTCTGGGAGTGATGGTCCTTCACGGCTCTGTGCACATGGTGAGATCCCATTTCCTGATTAGCTGCCTGCAGTGAAAGAAGATTTGGTATATTTGGTATATTCCATCCACTGTGTACAATCGAGGAAATGACTTCTCTGCGCGTGAGCCAAGTTACCAAGTGACCTGACTCTTGTTGCAATTGTTGAAGGTTTTTACACTGCTGGCTCTCCGATGTTCAGTGGTAATGCTTTGGCAATTTTATCAAAAGAAATTCGACTTCCTGCCATTCTATCTTGATCGTTTTCACTCACATCTGTTACTATCTCCGTTTTCAGTGGGTTGTTTGTTATTGGGATAGTTGTTTGGGTGACATTAGCCTTGGGACAGCATTACTTTCCATGCCTAAAGTTGGTGTGTATCTCACCCGAGGATTGCCTCCTGGACATCTGTGCTAGATTCATTCAATTCCTAGATGATTCTTCTGGCAATTTTTATTACTTCCTCAGCTTTCCATTTGATTAGGGTCAGTGCGGAGATGACATGGTGCTGAATTTCCCAATTCTTTATGAGTCAGCTGAACTCTTCACTTGTGAAGTGAGGGCCATTGTCACTCACCACACCATAATGGTTAGTGTGTGTTTCATACCTGCTGGTCATGGAATCACAACCACACCTTTCATCTTCTAAGGATCTGGGTGAAAACCTATTGCTGTTCCACATGACTTGTATAGGTGAATTCAGGCATTCTCAGCTGCAGTTTTTTCAAGTTTATCTGATGAGCTCTCTCCAGCAGCTCCATTAGATTCTCCTCATGTTCAGCAATAACATTTTCCAATCTGTCTCCATATTAATAGACCAACAAATCATCCACTCTGGCTCCCACTCTGGGAAGATCACTGATACCTCAGTCAGGCAGGGTTGATGCTCTTCCAGAGCTGTGTCAGCATAAACTGAATGGTTATGCTGAATTTCTGAATTTTAACAGAACACAGAGACCAGGAAGATTAAATGCTAAAAGGGCAGCATGGTGGTTAGTACAGCTGCCTTACAGCTCCAGGGACCCAGGTTCAATTCCCAGCTCGAATCACTGTCTATGTGGAGTTTGCACATTCTCCCTGTGTCTGTGTGGGTTTCCTCCGGGTGCTCCAGTTTCCTCCCACAGTCCAAAGATATGCACATTAGGTGGATTGGGTATGCTAAAATTGCCTCTGAGTGTCGGGGGATTAGGACTGTGAATATACCCTGTAATACAGAATCATAGAGGTTTACAGCATGGAAACAGCATCTTTGGCCCATCTTGTCTGTGCCGAACCATTTTTCTGCCTAGTCCCACTGACCTGCACCTGGGCTATATTCCTCCACACTCTTCTCATCCATGTAGCTGTCCAAGCTTTTCTTAAATGTTAAAAGGGAACCCACATTTCCCACTTTATCCGGCAGCTCATTCCACACTCCCACCACACTGTGTGAAGAACTTCCCCGCAATATTCCCTTTAAACTTTTCCCCCTTCAACCTTAACCCGTGTTCTCTGGTTTCTTTCTCCCCTAGCCTCAGTGGAAAGAGCCTGTTTGCATTCACTCTATCTATTCCCATCATAATTTTATATACCTCTATCAAATCTCTCCTCATTCTTCTACACTCCAGGGAATAAAGTCCTTTCTCTGTAACTCAGCTTCTCAAGTCCCTCTATACCCATCTTACCGTATAACTGTCTAAATACTTTATAAAAAACAAAATTGTATCTGCCTCAATTACTACCTCTGGCAGCTCGTTCCAACACTCACCACCCTCTGGAAAAAGTTACCCCTCTGGACCCTTCTGTATCTCTCCACTGTCACCTTAAACCTCTGCCTCTAGTTTTAGACTCCCCTACATTTGAGAAAAGATATTTACTATCTAGCTGGTCTATGTCCCTCATTATTTTATAGACTTCTATAAGATCACCCCTCAGCCTTCTATGCTCCAGGGAAAAAAGTCCCAGTCTATCCAGCCTTTCCTTATAATTCAAACCATCAAGTCCTGTTAGCATCCTAGTAAATCTTTCCTGCACTCTTTCTGGTTTAATAATATCCTTTCTATAATAGGATGACCCAGGACTGCACAAGTATTCCAAAGTGTGGTCTTACCAATGTCTTGTACAACTTCAACAATACGTCCCAACTCCTGTATTCAATATTCTGACCAAGCATTGCTGAATGCTGCCTTCACCTCTCTGTCCACCAATGACTCCATTTTTAAGAAGTTATGTCCCTGTATCCCTAGATTTCTTCGTTTTGTAACTCTCCCCAGCGCCCTACCATTAACTGAGTAAGTCCTGCCCTGGTTCGATTTACTAAAATGCATCACCTTGATTTGTCTAAATTAAACTCCATCTGCCATTTTAGATGGAACACAGAGTTAGGGCTAGGCTGAGATTGTTGTCAGTGCTGGCTCGATGGGCCAAATGGCCTCCTTATGTCAGCTACAACTGTCATCAGCTTTTATAGATACACCATAGAAAGCATTCTTTCTGGTTTATCACAGCTTGGTATGGGCTCCTGCTCTGCCCAAGACCACAAGGAACTACAAAATGTTGTGAATGTAGCTGATCCATCACACAAACCAGCCTCCTATCCACTGACTCTGTCTACACTTTCCACTACCTCAACAAAGCAGCCGGCATAATCAAGGACTCCGTGCACCCCGGACATTCTCTCTTCCACCTTCTTCCATTAGAAAAAAGATGCAAAAGTCTGAGATCATACACCAACCGACCCAAGAACAGCTTCTTCCCTGCTGCCGTCAGACTTTTGAATGAGCCTACTTTGCATTAAGCTGATCTTTCTCTACACCCTAGCTATGACTGTAACACTACATTCTTCACCCTCTCCTTTCCTTCTCTATGAATAGTATGCTTTATATAGCGTGTAAGAAACAATACTTTTCACTGTATGTTAATACTGTGACAATAATAAATCAAATACAATCAACCAGATATGGGATTGTTCAATAAGAGATGTGATTATTTACATGGATTTTCAGGATGATTAGCAATACTAAACACAGGGCCTGATTTGAATTTACAGGGTTGTTTTACATTACCTTTTCATTGGTTTTAGTCTAGTTCCTGGCCAGTTACTGGGAGATACAAATATGTTTTTTTCTAGAGAAGGAATAGTAATAAACACCAGCGATCCAGTGATTCAAAGATAGAAAAACTGAGAGGAACTGAGAGTTCCTGTACCTGAACAATGGACAGCAGCAACATTATGCTGAATTATTTTGTCTGGGGAACATTCTGTGCCTTTATGATTTAATTGCAAGATGCTGCAGCTCTATCAGGATAAAAACTCTCTGCTGTACAAGCTGATTCTTTTCAAAACCCACATTTCTCAGCTCAGTGTTTGAGGTATTACCATGGGAGGGGCACAGAATCAACCTGGCATTTCCCTGGCATTTGTAACCACCAAACCTCCAATAATCCTCACCAATTCCAGGCTACAATCATCCAGTCGCATCTCTCAGAGTCTGACATGGTCGGAATTTTACTATCCACCCTGTTTTATAAGGCAGGCCTAGGACTGGGCCTGCTGAACTGTAGTCCCAGGAAGCGATTGGTGTCTGTGTGTGTGTGTGTGTGTGTGTGTGTATGTGTGTGTGTGTGTGTGTGTGTGTGTATCTGTGTGTGTGTGTGTGTGTGTGTGTGTGTGTGTGTGTGTGTGTGTGTGTGTGTGTGTGTGTGTGTGTGTGTGTGTGTGTGTGTGTGTGTGTGTGTGTGTGTGTGTGTGTGTGTGTGTGTGTGTTTGCGTGTTTGTGTGTACCTGTGTGTGTGTGTGTATCTGTGTGTGTGTGTGTGTGTATCTTGTGTGTGGTGTGTGTGCGTGCGTGTGTGTGTGTATCTGTGTATGTGTGTGTGCGCGTGTGTGTGTGTGTGTGTATCTCTGTGTGTGTGTGTGTATCTGTGTGTGTTGTGTGTGTGTGTTGTGTGTGTGTGTGTGTGTGTGTGTGTCTGTGTGTGTGTGTGTGTCTGTGTGTGTGTGTGTGTGTGTGTGTATCTCTGTGTGTGTGTGTGTACCATGGGAGTGGTTTTACTTTATATTCTGTAATAAACAATGCTCCTTTCTAGTCGCGCTTCCTGAGTCATTACAAAAGCCAAAGAGGGATTTGAAAATAAGACACTGTTTTGAAGAATAACACAAGAATCTCCCAGAATCCTGACCAAAATCTATCTCTCAATCACTGGATTACCAGGTTATTGCTGTATATGGGAGTTTGCTGTGTGCAAATTGATAACCACACTGACTACATTGCAAAGTAAATTATCAACAATAAACCGCATTAGGCACTATACAAATGTAATTTGATGTTACGTGTTTATTAGAAACAATTTTCTTACAGACAGTAATGAGAAGAGCTTTGCTTGGATTAGTGTGGGTCTGGTTTCAAACCAGGAGTGCATTCAGTTCAGGAGTGAACTGATTGGCTGTTTAAATGATGTTAAGAGAATTAATAGATTAAATATTGGAGAGATGATTTCCATTGGTGGGGGTGTGGGGGCTGTGGCGAGGGGGGAGCAGCCATGTTAATTTGTTGGGTGGGGGGCAGGGGGAACAATTCTTTATTCTTTCACATCATTGGCTGGGCCAGCATTTGTTGCCCACCAATAGTTGCTCTTGAACTGAGTGTCTCACTAGGCCATTTCAGAGAGCAGTTGAGAGTCAACCACATTGCTGTGGCTCTGGAGTCACATAGAACATAGAACACTACACCACAAGCTGCGCCGATCGTACCCATACCTACAGATAGTCCTATGGCCTAGTAACTCCCAATCCCATTAAATCCCATGTACTCATCCAGAAGGCATTTAAAAGACCCCAGCAAATTCACCTCTACCACCACTGACAGCAGCCGATTCCATTCACTCAACACCCTCTGAGTGAAAAACTTACCTCTAACATCTCCTCTGTACTTACCCCCCAGCACCTTAAATCTGTGTCCTCTCGTAGCGACCATTTCAGCCCGGGGAAATAGCCTCCGAGAATCCACCCTATCTATTCCTCTCAACATTTTATAAACCTCTATCAGGTCGCCTCTCAACCTACGTCTCTCCAGTGAGAAGAGACCTAGCTCCCTCAACCTATCTTCATAATGCCTGCCCCCAATCCAGGTGACATTCTTGTAAACCAGCCCAGGTAAGGACAGCAGATTTCCTTCCCTAAAGGACATTAGTGAACCAGATGGGTTTTTACAACAATCAATGAAAGTTTCATGGCTAGCGTTACTGAGACCAGCTTTATATTCCGGATTTATTAATTGAATTTAAATTCCATCAACTGCCGCGGTGGGATTTGAACTCGTGACCCCAGAGGATTAGTCTGAGTCTCTGGATTACTAGTCCAGTGACGTTATCAGCGCACCACTATCTCCCCCAACAATGGGGAAATTAGATAGGTAGTTTCAGAGTAAAGCACTTTCTCACACAGAAGCTTAGGGTATCCCTTGGAACTTTCCAGACTGACAGATTTTAGTGAGACAAGGAGAACAAAAACAAGCAAATGGATTCCAGGTACAGATGAATGCTGATCTAACTGAATGGTGGGATAGTCTTGGGAGGCTGAATGGCCTTCTACTGTTCTAAAGAAAAAAGAACAAAGAAAATTACAGCACAGGAACAGGCCCTTCGGCCCCTCCAAGCCTGCACCGATCATGCTGCCCGACTGAACTAAAACTCCCTATCCGTCCAGGGACCATATCCCTCTATTCCCATCCTGTTTAAGTATTTGTTCAGACGCCCCTTAAAACTCACTATCATATTTGCTTCCACTACTTCCCTTGGCAGCGAGTTCCAGACACTCACCACCCTCTGTGTAAAAAACATGCCTCATGCATTTTATTTAGACATTGCTCCTTACACTTTAAACCTGTGCCTCCCTAGTAATTGACTCTTCCACCCTGGGAAAAGGCTTCTGATTATCCACTCTGTCCATGCCTCTTATAATCTTGTAGACTTCTATCAGGTCTCCCCTCAATCTCTGTCCCTCCAGTGAGAACAACGCAAGTTTCTCCAACCTCTCCTCAGAGCTAATGCCCTCCATACCAGGCAACATCCTGGTAAATCTTTTCTGTATCCTCTCCAAAGCCTCCACATCCTTCTGGCAACCAGAATTGAACACTATGTTCCAAGTATGCCTTCACTAAGGTTCTATAAAGCTATGTTTGTTCATTTAGTATCTGTTCCTCTTTCCAGCTGCACTCATTTGATTTAAATGCTGAGTAAGGTAAGGAAAGAGAGACAGAAAGTGAGAATGTGGCTGGAGTTTTGAACAGCGGCTGTTTAAGAGTGATCTCCTCACTCAGAGTGTTAGCCAGCTGGAATACTTACTTGCCGTACTTGGTATCTCCGACCAAGAGTTCAGGAGGCCGATACCAGCGGGTTGCCACGTAATCGGTGTAGGTGTCCCCTGGGGCTGCAAGTGTTCGCGCAAAACCAAAATCACACAGCTTAACAGTCCCAGACTGAGACACCAGTATGTTCTCTGGTTTAATATCTCGGTGAATGATCTGGAAGAAAACAGATGGTAGTTTAAACAGGCTGAGTACTCCAGTTACCGATTATTCCACTGGCACTCCCTCAGATATCTAACTGTCCAACTCTCCCATTCACTCCTGCACACGGTTTACTTCACTGGGTAGGTTCGTTCCTCACAATTGGTCAACTGAAACATGTTCCAGTTTTAAACTTGAGTCGGTGTTGCCTGTGAGAATCTCACAGAATGTGTGAATGTATGAAAATAGAATCCAAGTAGAGGTAGTGGGTTTGCAGGAGCTACATTAGGAGCCTTGGTGAGTTCCTGTTATGCATCTTGTAGATAGAATCATGGAACCCTACAGTGCAGAAGGAGGCCATTTGGCTCATTGAGTCTGCATTGACCACAATCCCACCCAAGCCCTATGCCCATAATCCCATGCATTTACCCTAGCTAATTCTTATAACACTAAGGGGTAATTTAGCATGGCCAATCCACCCAACCTATACATCTTTGGACTGTGAGAGGAAACTGGAGCATTCGGAGGAAACCCACATAGACACAGGGAGAATGTGCAAACTCCACACAGACAGTGACCCAAGATGATAATGGAACCTGGGTGCCAGGCGCTATGGGTCTGTACAGTGGTTAGCGCTGATCATACACACAGCCGTCCCTATGCATTGGTGATAGAGGGAGTGAATGTTAAGGGGTTAATGTGGTTTCAATTAGGCAGCTGCTTTGTCCTGAAAGGTGTTGAGCTTCTTGAGTGTTGTTGGAGCTGCACCCATCCAGGCAAGTGGAGAGTATTCCATCACACTCCTGACTTGTGCCTTGTAGATGGTGGAGAGGCTTTGGGGAGACAGGAGGTGAACTGATTTTCACATTGAGACAGGGATTGAGTGCTATTTTAATCAACCTGCTGATTATACTGAATGTAACAGAAGATTTCACTGATTATTCTAGATGATTTGTGTTTTGTTTGCAAAGCTTGATTTTGACCAGTTTTGCCTGTTTTCAGACTGAATCCTCTCTAATGAAGATTGAGAGAACGGTGAGACAGTGTGTATCCCCGGACACCACACTCACATTGTGACTGTGACAGAATGCCATTCCTCGCAGGATCTGGATCAGATATTTCCGAACTTTGTGGTACTCTAACCCATTTGGGGATTGCTCCAGATCATCCAGTACCGTATGGTCCACAAACTCAAAAACCAGATACCAGCGTTTCTTCCTCTTGCACACTTCCAGCAGATTGACCAAGTTCTCATGTCGGAGTTGCTGAGAAGACAAGAAGGAAAATGAGATTAGAACATAGAACATAGAACAATACAGCACAGAACAGGCCCTTCGGCCTTCGATGTTGTGCCGACCAAAATAAAAAGCAATGCCCCTCCTAACTAAACCATTCCCTTCTCATCCATATACTTATCAACTAACCTCTTAAACGCCACCAAACTTGGCGCATCTACAACAGCTGCAGGCAGGGCATTCCACTCCCTAATCACTCTTTGAGTAAAGAACCTACCTCTGATATCCGTCCTATAACTCATACCCCTTAATTTAAAGCTGTGTCCCCTCGTGCTAGCTTTCTCCATCCTAGGAAAAGGCTATCACTGTCCACCCTATCTAAACCTCTAATCATCTTATATGCTTCAATAAGATCCCCTCTTAGCCGCCTCCTTTCTAACGAAAACAACCTCAAATCCTTCAACCTCTCTTCATAGGACCTGCCCTCCATACCAGGCAACATCCTGGTAAACCTCCTCTGTACCCTCTCCAATGCCTCCACATCTTTCTTATAATGTGGCGACCAGAACTGCACACAATACTCCAAGTGCGGCCGCACTAGAGTTTTGTACAGTTGCAACATGATGCTGCGGCTCCTAAATTCAATCCCCCTACCAATAAAAGCTAAGACTCCATATGCCTTCTTAACAACTTTATCCACTTGACTGCCTACTTTCAGGGATCTATTGACACATACACCAAGATCCTTCTGTTCCTCAACACTATTAAGAGCCCTACCATTAGCCCTATACTCTACACATTTATTGTTCCTGCCAAAGTGCACTACCTCACACTTTTCCACATTAAACTCCATTTGCCACCTCTCGGCCCAGCTCTGCAACTTGTCCAAGTCACTCTGTAAACTAAAACACCCCTCTTCACTATCTACCACTCCACCAACTTTAGTGTCATCTGCAAATTTACTGATCCATCCTTCAATACCCTCATCCAGATCATTTATAAAAATTACAAACAGCAGGGGCCCCAAAACAGACCCCTGAGGCACACCACTCGTCACCGAAATTGGTTTCTCCGGAACTGTTTGTAGATTTCTGGGAAAACAGTGGAATTTTCTCATGTAATGTGCAACAATTGGCATGTGTCTAAGGAAAAAAGGATATCTCCAGGGTGGCTAAAGATAGGGAATAACTTTCCTTCCTACACAGTTCACATATAGACACAAAACAAATACAGAATACAATAAAGGTATAAAAAGTGTTATGAAGATTGCACTTTATTCCATTCGGGTCTGTCATCACATGTTTCATGACTTTTTTCTGTGAAAATGAAACAAAGAATTATATCTTACAGCCCAGAGAGAATCCATTCAGCCCACAGTCTCTGTCGAACTCACCTGTGAAATCCTTTGGGAGGTATCCATGCCAGATTTATGATCCTTCTTGAACTCCTTACACTTTCTAGAATGTTGACCAGCCCATTGTCTCTCATTTCCCTTTCTCTGTCCTTTATCTCAATGGTTTCACTCTCTTCTACTGCTATGAGCAAATGTCCAGGAAAGTCTAACCAAGGCACGTGAGTTGGCCAAAGACCATTCGAAAAGCACTCCCACACAAAATGAAAGTTAAAGCAGATGAAAACGCTAAAGCTCGCAATGTCGTCACTGGAGGCGGTGATGTTGTTACTTGTCGCTGATAAACCGTTAAAAGCAAGGTTCACTCGACCTCATCAAAATAGAAAGAAACTCAATGATGTGAGGACATCTCCAACAGGATGAAAAATCAATGTGTGTGTCACGTTGAGAAGTTAAAGCAATATAATGACAGGAGCAATAGTCAGGAGAGGAGTTAAAAAATACAGCGAGTGAAATAAAAATATCAGAACACTGAGAATGAATCAGGAGCCACAAATTCTAATGTCAACCCTCCAACCATCACATTAGGTAAGACATAAATATTTTAGAAATATCTTCCAGAAAACTATCCAGCTGACTAATGAAAACTATTACAAACTCATGAACTAATTTGTGGGGATAGACCAGAATTTGGCCCACCGAGTCTGTACCGAACACAGTCCCACACAGGCCTGAAGTCCCCCAACCCCACACATTTACCCCACTAATCCCCCTGACACTAGGGTCAATTTAGCATGGCCAATCAACCTAACTCGCACATTTTTACAGTCTGGGAGGAAACCAGAACACCCGGAGGAAACCCACACAGACATGGGGAGAATGTGCAGACTCTGCATAGACAGTGACCCGAGGCTTGCATTGAACCTGGGTCTGTGGCACTGTGAGACAGCGGTGCTAATCACTGTGTCACTATGCCACCCTGGATTATGAGATTTTGTTATCTCGCTGTCAATGGAGTGAGAATATTGGTTCTCACTAACAGTGAGTGAGCGTTCTGTTGTTTGTTCCAAATTCAGTACCTAGGAAAGTTTAATAAGCAGCTTGGAAATCAATTGCTGCTCCTGGGTGGCACAGTGGTTAGCACTGCTGCTTCACAGTTCCAGGGTCCTGGGTTCAATTCCTGGCTTGAATCACTGTCTGTGTGGAGTTTGCACATTCTCCTCATGTCTCCAGGTGCTCCGGTTTCCTCCCACAGTCCAAAGATGTGTGGGTTAGGTTGATTGGCTTTGCTAAGAAATTGCCCCTTAGTGTCCAGAGATGTGTAAGTTAGAGGGATTAGTGGGTAAAAAATGTAGGGATAAGGGGGTAGGACCTGGGTGGGATTGAGTTCAATGCAGACTCAAAGGGCCTCTTTCTGTACTGTAAGATTCTATGATCTCTGTGTTCAGATTAATGTGACAAATTCTGAAATTTTCAGATATATTTTTGAAAATATCAATGTCGTAGCCAAGAAACTTCCAGCTCCTATGACAGTGAAGGATGAAATGCAGCATGTAGAGAGGCTGAGGTGAATAGTTTAATTATGTGAGGAGGATTGCTTGGAACGATTTAAAGGGCTGAATGGCCTGTCTGTTACAACGATGGAGAACAAAATTTCCTAACTGTTGAATTTGAATCAATGTCCTTCAAACAAAGCAAATAAATTGAAGCAGACCCGAAAGCCCTTCATCAGTGCAGACACCAAACTTTAATCGGCAAGCAAACTACATTCCAAAGCTTGTCCAGACTTGTCCAGAGGATCAAGAACACTTTAAACAAAGAGACTAAAATAACTTCAACAACACATTAACCAAAAAGATCGTTAAAACGACTGCAAGGCACTGTTACATAACAACCAATGAGGTGAATTTAACTGAACTATAACACTTATTAATAGAAGGAAAGATTAAATTCATGATATCCAGCTGCCTTCAATTAACAGCTTCATCTTCTTTCCAAATCTGACATCTTCAGAATCGTCGAATCTTTCAGTCTGGAAAGCTCTCATTTGGTTCATTGGACGGGATTTTACAATTTCGCTTGAGCGAGCCTGGAAATTCCCACCCAAGGTGAGAGGAGATTTCTGCTATCCGCTCCTCGCCCATTTCGATTCCATGGTGGACGGGCAGTAGAATTCCAGCAATTCTGTTTGTACCAGCTTTTTGAGGAACTTATCGGCCGATTGTTTATATTACTTATTAGCAAAAACATTACAACGACAACCTGTCCTGGTCCCTCCCGTTCCAACACTATAGATAAGAAAGCCCCACCAACGCCTCTACTTTCTCAGAAGACTAAGGAAATTCAGCATGTCAGCTACGACTTTTACAGATGCATCATTGAAAGCAATTTTTCCGGTTGTATCACAGCTTGGTATGGGCTCCTGCTCTGCCCAAGACCACAAGGAACTACAAAACGCTGTGAATGTAACCCAATCCATCAAGGCAAACCAGCCTGTAACACTACAAACTGCACTGTATAAACAGTATGCTTAGTATAGAGCGCAAGAAATAATATTTTTCACTGTATGTTAATACATGTGACACTAATAAATCAAATCAAGCATTATTGAGCAGATTAATATTTAGTATCTAACTTTCTACTTGAAACATTATTCCTAAACCCTTCAAATTTGCTTTGAGAAGTTGAGATGAGGATGACTTTTTTCTCTCAAAGTAGGTTATTAGTCTTCAGAATTCTGTCCCCTCAGCCCCAGAGAGCAGTGTGGGCCGTGGGTCAGTGAATATATTCAAGATGAGTTGGGGAGGGGGGTGATTTGATCGAGAAAGGAATTGATGAAGAGACTGAGGAGAAAATGAAGTTAAGGCTATTTCAGATCAGTTATGATCTTATTAAAGGACCCAGGGGACTGAATGGCCTCTTCCAGCTCTGATTAAATACGAAGTTCTGATGCACTCTCTCTCCACCTTTTAAATATCTCAAAACCTGCTTGAAGTTACTCAGTTAATGGTAGGGCTTTGAGGAGAGTTACAGAACAGAGAGATCTAGGGGTACAAGTTCATAGCTCCTTGAAAGTGGAGTCACAGGTGGACAGAGTGATGAAGAAGGCATTCGGCATGCTTGGTTTCATCAGATAGAATATTGAATACAGGAGTTGGGGACGTCTTGTTGAAGTTGTACAAGACGTTGGTAAGGCCACACTTGGAATACTGTGTACAGTTCTGGTCACCCTATTATAGAAAGGATATTATTAAACTAGAAAGAATGCAGAAAAGATTTACTCGGATGTTACTGGGACTTGATGCATTGAGTTATAAAGAGAGGCTGAATAGACCGGGACTTTTTTCTCTGGAGGGTAGGAGGCTAAGGGGTGATCTTATAAAAGCCTATAAAATAATGAGGGGCACAGATCAGCTAGATAGTCAATATCTTTTCCCAAAGGTAGGGGAGTCTAAAACTAGAGAGTATAGGTTTAAGGTAAGAGGGGAGAGATATGAAAGTGTCCAGAGGAGCAATTTTTTTCACACAAAGGGTGGTGAGTGTCTGGAACAAGATGCCAGAGGCAGCAGTAGAGGCGGGTACAATTTTATCTTTTAAGAAGCATTTAGACAGTTACATGAGTAAGATGGGTATAGGGGGATATGGGCCAAACACAGGTAATTGGGACTAGTTTAAGGGTTTTGAAAAAAAGGGCTGTATGGTGTAGTTGGTAAAGTTTTACAACACCAATTTTAAATCCAACCAATTTATTTGATAGTAAATCCGCAAGCTTTCGACACTATGTGCCTTCGTCAGGCAAATGCGGTGTTCTGATCTGCAGAGGCACTCATATCCACACAGACAGTTACAGATTGCTGATTAGAATGCGAATCCTTACATCTAACCTGCTATTCAAATGTTAAAGTGGCTAACAATGTGTGTGAAGGGAATCCTGAGCATTGGTTAGAGAATTGTGTATTTTCTCCAGACAGCACAGTAAGTGAGGTTTTTTGCTAATCCAGGCAAGTTACGGGGGTTACAGATAGTGTGACATGAAGCCAAGATCCCTGTTAAGACCGTCCTCATGTGTGCGGAACTTGGCTATCAGTCTCTGCTCAGCAACTCTGTGCTGTCGTGTGTCACGAAGGCCCCCTTGAAGAACATTTACCCGCAGGTCGGAGGCCGAATGCCCATGACTGCTGAAGTGTTCGCCCACAGGAAGGGAACTGTTTTGCCTGGTGATTGTTGAGCGATGCTCATTCATCCGCTGTCGTAGTGTCTGCATGGTCTCCCAATGTACCATGCTTCGGGACATCCTTTCTTGCAACGTATTAGGTAGACAACGTTGGCCGAGTTGCAAGAGTATGTACCGTGTACCTGGTGAATGGTATCCTCACGTCTGATGATGTCGTCCATGTCTATGATCTGGCATGTCTTGCAGAGGTTGCTGTGGCAGGGTTGTATGGTATTGTGGTCACCGTTCTCCTGAAGGTTGGGTAGTTTGCTGCGAACAATGATCTGTTTAAGGTTGTGCGGTTGTCTGAAAGCAAGAAGTGGGGGGGTGGGGATGGCCCTAGCGAGATGTTCATCGTCATCAATGATATGTTGAAGACTCCGGAGAAGATGTCGTAGCTTCTCTGCTCCGGGGAAGTACTGGACAAAAAAGGGTATTCTGTCCACCTTGTCCCATGTTCGTCTTCTGAGGAGGTCAGTGCGGTTTATTGCTGTGGCACGTTGGAACTGTCGATTGATGAGTCGAGCGCCATATCCTGTTCTCACGAGGGCATCCTTCAGCATCTGGAGGTGTCTGTCACGATCCTCCTCATCTGAGCAAATTCTGTGTATACGGAGGGCTTGTCCATAGGGAATGGCTTCTTTAACGTGTCTAGGGTGGAAGCTGGAGAAGTGGAGCATTGTGAGGTTGTCTGTCGGTTTGCGGTACAGTGAGGTGCTGAGGTGACCGTCCTTGATGGAGATGCGTGTGTCCAAGAATGCAACTGATTCTGGAGAATAGTCCATGGTGAGTCTGATGGTGGGATGGAACTTGTTGATATCATCATACAGTTGTTTCAATGATTGTTCACCATGAGTCCAAAGGAAAAAGATGTCATCAATGTATCTAGTATATAACCTTGGTTGAAGATCTCGTGTAGTGAAGAAGTCTTGTTCGAACCTGTGCATGAAGATGTTGGCATACTGAGGTGCGAATTTGGTCCCCATGGCTATTCCGTGTGTCTGGATGAAAAGCTGATTGTTGAAGGTGAAGACATTGTGGTCCAAGATGAAGCGGATGAGTTGTAAAATTGCATCCGGAAACTGGCAGTTGTTGGCATTGAGTACTGAGGCAGTTGCAGCAATACCATCGTCGTGGGGGATGTTGGTGTAGAGCGCCGAGACATCCATTGTGACAAGGAGTGTCCCTGGTTCAACTGCTCCATGTGTGCTGAGTTTCTGTAGGAAGTCCGTAGTGTCAAGACAAAAGCTGGGGGTTCTTTGTACAATGGGTTTCAGGATGCCCTCGATATAGCCGGAGAGGTTCTCACACAGGGTCCCGTTGCCCGATACAATGGGACGGCCGGGTATGTTTGCCTTGTGTATCTTTGGGAGGCAGTAGAGATCTCCAATGCGGGGAGTACGTGGAATGAGAGCCCGGAGGGTGTTCTGAAGGTCCGGATCAAAGGTTCTGATCAGAGTGTTGAGTTGACGAGTGTGTTCTTTGGTTGGATCTGCTGGTAACTGTCTGTAGTGTTTCTCATTGTTTAGTTGTCGGTACACTTCTTCACAGTAGTCCGTTCTGTTCAGTATGACGGTGGCGCCTCCTTTGTCTGCTGGTTTGATGACAATGTTGCGGTTGGTCTTGAGAGCACGGATGGCCTTGCTTTGTGCTTGGGTGATGTTCGGGACTGTCTTGTAAGTGCGGTTGATGAGTCTGGTGTTCACGCACCTCCTGATGGCTTGGGCATACATGTCCAGTCGGGGGCAGCGGCTTTCCGGAGGATCCAATTGGATTCATTCCTCTTTGGTTGCTGCACTGCGGATCTCTCTGTCGGCTGTTCTGGTTCATTAGCTGTCTCATTGAGTCCACTATTGGCCTCTTGGGGTTTGTGGAAGAACTCACGCAGCCTCATTCGCCTGATGAATTCCTCTGTATCTGCTGCGAGACTGATGGGGTCCATTTTGGTGGTGGGACAGAAATTGAGCCCTTGGCTGAGAACTTCGATTTCCTCTGATTGAAGTGTGTAGTCTGACAGGTTAACAATGGACCTCCCTGTGGTAGTGTTGTTTTCTACTGTGGTGCCAAGGGAGGCTTGGTTGTTGCCAGTGGCGATGCTGAGTTTTTCAAGTTTCCTGTTTCCAGCCGACAGAGGGATCCGCAGTGCAGCAACCAAAGAGGAATGAATCCAATTGGATCCTCCGGAAGGCTGCTGCCCCCCACTGGACATGTATACCCAAGCCATCAGGAGGTGCGTGAACACCAGATTCATCAACCGCACTTACAAGACAGTCCCGAACATCACCCAAGCACAAAGCAAGGCCATCCGTGCTCTCAAGACCAACCGCAACATTGTCATCAAACCAGCAGACAAAGGAGGCGCCACCGTCATACTGAACAGAACGGACTACTGTGAAGAAGTGTACCGACAACTAAACAATGGGAAACACTACAGACAGTTACCAGCGGATCCGACCAAAGAACACACTCGTCAACTCAACACTCTGATCAAAACCTTTGATCCGGACCTTCAGAACACCCTCCGGACTCTCATTCCACGTACTCCCTGCATTGGAGATTTCTACTGCCTCCCAAAGATACACAAGGCAAACATACCCGGCCGTCCCATTGTATCAGGCAATGGGACCCTGTGTGAGAACCTCTCCGGCTATATCGAGGGCATCCTGAAACCCATTGTACAAAGAACCCCCAGCTTTTGTCTTGACACTACGGACTTCCTATAGAAACTCAGCACACATGGAGCAGTTGAACCAGGGACACTCCTTGTCACAATGGATGTCTCGGCGCTCTACACCAACATCCCCCATGACGATGGTATTGCTGCAACTGCCTCAGTACTCAATGCCAACAACTGCCAGTTTCCGGATGCAATTTTACAACTCATCCGCTTCATCTTGGACCACAATGTCTTCACCTTCAACAATCAGCTTTTCATCCAGACACAGGGAACAGCCATGGGGACCAAATTCGCACCTCAGTATGCCAACATCTTCATGCACAGGTTCGAACAAGACTTCTTCACTACACGAGATCTTCAACCAAGGTTATATACTAGATACATTGATGACATCTTTTTTTTTGGACTCATGGTGAACAATCATTGAAACAACTGTATGATGATATCAACAAGTTCCATCCCACCATCAGACTCACCATGGACTATTCTCCAGAATCAGTTGCATTCTTGGACACAAGCATCTCCATCAAGGACGGTCACCTCAGCACCTCACTGTACCGCAAACCGACAGACAACCTCACAATGCTCCACTTCTCCAGCTTCCACCCTAGACACGTTAAAGAAGCCATTCTCTATGGACAAGCCCTCCGTATACACAGAATTTGCTCAGATGAGGAGGATCGTGACAGACACCTCCAGATGCTGAAGGATGCCCTCGTGAGAACAGGATATGGCGCTCGACTCATCAATCGACAGTTCCAACATGCCACAGCAATAAACCGCACTGACCTCCTCAGAAGACGAACACGGGATAAGGAGGACAGAGTACCCTTTGTTGTCCAGTACTTCCCCGGAGCGGAGAAGCTACGACATCTTCTCCGGAGTCTTCAACATGTCATTGATGACGATGAACATCTCACTAGGACCATCCCCACCCCCCCACTTCTTGCTTTCAGACAACCGCACAACCTTAAACAGATCATTGTTCGCAGCAAACTACCCAACCTTCAGGAGAACAGTGACCACAATACCACACAACCCTGCCACAGCAACCTCTGCAAGACATGCCGGATCATAGACATGGACAACATCATCAAACGTGAGGATACCATTCACCAGGTAGACGGTACATACACTTGCAACTCGGCCAACGTTGTCTACCTAATACGTTGCAAGAAAGGAGGTCCCGAAGCATGGTATATTGGGGAGACCATGCAAACACTACGACAGCGGATGAATGAGCATCGCTCAACAATCACCAGGCAAAACAGTTCCCTTCCTGTGGGTGAACACTTCAGCAGTCATGGCATTCGGCCTCCGACCTGCGGGTAAATGTTCTTCAAGGGGGCCTTCGTGACACACGACAGCACAGAGTCGCTGAGCAGAGACTGATAGCCAAGTTCCGCACACATGAGGACGGTCTTAATAGGGATCTTGGCTTCATGACACACTATCTGTAACCCCCGTAACTTGCCTGGATTAGCAAAAAACCTCACTTACTGTGCTGTCTGGAGAAAATACACAATTCTCTAACCAATGCTCACGATTCCCTTCACACACATTGTTAGCCACTTTAACACTTGAATAGCAGGTTAGATGTAAGGATTCGCATTCTAATCAGCAATCTGTAACTGTCTGTGTGGATATGAGTGCCTCTGCAGATCAGAACACTGCATTTGCCTGACGAAGGCACATAGCGTCGAAAGCTCGCGGATTTATTATCAAATAAATTGGTTGGATTTAAAATTGGTGTTGTAAAACTTTACTGAGTTTACCCCAGTCCAACGCCGGCATCTCTACATCATGGTGTAGTTGGGTCAAAGGACCTGTTTCCACGCTGTAAACCTCTATGACTCAAACTGTCCTCATTGTTTTAATCTTTAAACGCCATAGCTGAGTTTGGCACACAGCTTTCACAACCAATAAAGAGGGGTAGCACCGTGGTTAGCATTGCTGCCTCATAGTTCCAGGGGCCTGGGTTCAATTCCCAGCTTGGATCACAGTCTGTGTGGAGATTGTATGTTCTACCTGTGTCTGCGAGGGTTTTCTCCTGGTGCTGTAATTTCCTCCCACATTCCAAAGATGTGCAGTTTAGTTTAGGTTGATTGAACATGTTAAATTGCCCCTTAGTGTTTCAGGCTGTGTCTGTTAGAGGGATTAGCAATATAAATATGTGGAGTTTTGAGGATTGTTGTAGGTGAAGCCTCGATGGGCTGAATGGCCTCCTTCTGCACTGTAGGGATTCTATATTCAGTGAAAGTGATTTTGATCAGATTCAGTATTTTTATGATCTTTACTGAGGGATATACATGAGCCATGACTCCAGGAATTACACTCCTGCTCTTCTCCAATATACACAGAGTAAACACGGCCATGGTTTAACATCTTGTTTGAAATACTGAACCATATCAATAATCCCCAACATCAACTAGGGCAGTTTAATATCTCACCTGAGCTATAGCAACTCCAATAATGCGACACTTCCTCAGGAAATACTGACCCTCCAATAGCGCTCCCTCAGCACTGACCCTCTGACAGTGCGGCACTCCCTCAGCACTGACCCTCTGACAGTGCGGCACTCCCTCAGCACTGACCCTCTGACAGTGCAGCACTCCCTCAGCACCTCTCCGAGAGTATTAGCCTGCCTATGAGCTCAGATCCTGAACGACAATTGAATATACACTTCTCTGACCATGTGAGATTGAACCATGGCTGACATGAGTCACACATTTGTTGGTTTAAAAAAGTCTGGGCAATAAATGTGACATTTCCAGCATTGCCCAGATGACCAAGAACTTCATAGAATGGCTGCAGTGCAAAAAGAGGCCTTTCAACCCATTGAGTCAGCACCGATAATAATCACACCTGGATCCTATCCCTGCACTCCCATATTTTTACCCTGCTAATCCCCTGACTCTAAGAGCCAATTTAAATGGCCAATCCATATAACCTCCATATCTTTGGAGTGTGGAAGGAAACTGGAGCACCTGGAGGAAACCCATGCAGACATGAGGAGAACATGCTGACTCCACACAGACAGTGAGCCAAGGTTGGAATTGAACCGGGTCCTCGTGCTAACCACTGTGTCACTGTGCCAAATCTTGGACACGTTCCAGGAAGATTTTAGGTCACGCTTTTATGACAACATTGAACTTGGTATGAAAACTTTTAGAATGAAGATCTTGTATGTAAACACTTGCCTGTCATATGATGGTGGACACTGGGCAGTCAGTGATACAAAGAACAAAGAACAAAGAGCAAAGAGCAACACAGCACAGGAAACAGGCCCTTCGGCCCAACGAGCCCACGTCGCCATCCTAACGTCCTAATGACATATCCTTGTCTTTAGGCTATGCCTATTGTTGAAGATTCCCATATAGGGACCAATATAGGGACAATTTGTTACCCAATCAGCCTAAGAGCACATTTTTGGGATGTGGGAGGAAATCAGAGCACCCGGAGGAAACCCATGCAACCACGGGGAGAACGCGCAAACTCCCGCAGACACAGGCCCAAATCCATGTGTCAGCACAGCAACAGCGATAGTCTCTGAGCTGTCATGTTGCCCATCAGATGGTCCAGTTTAAGCATACACTGACGACGTGAAGCACTAGGCAACTCCTGAAGCAACCTCCAAGAGCAGCTCTCGCACGACATGCCGCATGCATGCCCCTTGTTGGTCAACAAGGTGGACCGAATTGCCTGCGGAAACAAATAAGACTTAATTAAACATGCTAAAAAAAAACTAAGACATTCCCGAGACGAAACTAAAAGATAGTCTACTACTATTTGGTCCTCCTGATATTCAAACAGTCCTGCTATATCCCTCTATCTGCAGACCGCTCAAGTGGCTGTCCAAGAGACCCTTAAACAACCCTAGCGTGCCTGCTCCCACCACCTTACTCGGCAGTGCATTCCACACCCCCACTACCCTTTGTGTGGAAAAACTGGCCTCTAATATTCGTCTTATACATAGCCCCCCTCACCCTGAGCCCGTGACCCCTCGTTCTATCCATTTCTAATGGTGGAAAAAGCTTACCACCATTTACTCTATCTATACCCCTCATAATCTTATATACCTCTAAAAGATCCCCTCTCAGCCGACGTCTTTCAAGGGAAAACAACCCCAGTGTTTTCGATCTTTCCTCGTAAGACAGCCCTTCCATACCAGGCAGCATCCTGGTGAATCTCCTCTGCACTCTCTCCAGGGCCTCTACATCTTTCCTGTAGTACGGCGACCAGAACTGGACACAGTACTCCAGTTGAGGCCTAACCAATGATCTATACACCTGCAACATCAGACTCCTACTCTTGTATTCTATACCCCTTCCTATGAAGGCTAACATACCATACGCTTTTTTTACCACATTCTCCACCTGTACTGACACCTTCAGAGACTTGTGAACTTGCACCCCCAGGTCTCTCTGCATCTCTATACTCCGGATAGTTTTACCTTTTATCCTATAACTCCCCTCTACATTATTCCGGCCAAAATGCATCACCTCGCATTTATCCGGATTAAATTCCATTTGCCATCTATCTGCCCAATCTACCAGCCTATCTATGTCATGTTGTATTGCCAGGCACTGCTCCTCAGTACCCGCCAATCCAATCATCTTAGTGTCATCAGCAAATTTGCTGATCACACCACCTACCCCCTCTTCCAAGTCATTTATATACACCAACATCCCTAGTAACCCATGGTTCTCTAATCCTACCTTTCCCATACTTCCTCCTTACCGGCACGTGTCTATCCTGCAAAAATTTTAGTTTTCTCTTGAAAGACTCCCACATGTGCAGCGTCGACCTACCCTCGAACAGCTTATCCCATTCGGTATCCCTAAGATCCTGACTAATCTGGCTATATCTAGCCCTCCCCCAGTTTAACACCCTCCTCTTAGGGCAGGATTCATCTTTTTCCATTAATACCCTAAAGCAGACAGAGTTGTGGTCACTATTAGACACATGCTCTCCTACTACAACGTCAACCACCTGCCCTGGCTCATTCCCCAGAACCAGATCCAGTATAGCCCCCTCTCTAGTCGGGCCATCCACATACTGCTCCAAGGACCCTTCTAAAACACACTGTACAAATTCCTCCCTGTCCGCACCTTCCGCTCTCGACACCTTCCAATCTACCCCAGGGAAATTGAAATCTCCCATTACAACTACCCTATTCTTCCTACACTTATCTAAAATTTCCCTACGTATCCCTTCTTCCACGGCCAGTGGACCGTTGGGCGGTCTGTAGTACACACCCAACATAGTAACCTCTCCCTTCCTATTCCTCAACTCCACCCATAGTGACTCAATTCCTAACTCAGCCATACCACCCTCCTTCTGCACTGCTATGATGTGATCCTTAACTAATAAAGCCACTCCCCCTCCTCTCCTCAAACCACCTCTCTCATGCCTAAAACATTTAAACCCCGGAATATTCAATTGCCAGTCCTGCCCTTCCTTTAGCCACGTCTCAGTCACCGCCACCACTTCTAACTTCCTCTCGAACATTATTGCCTTCAGTTCATCTGTTTTGCCAGTCACACTCCTCGCATTAAAACACATGCACTGAAGGCCCTCAGGCACTCTCTGATCTTCCCTCCTACTCTCCGGAGTTACCCTGTCACCAATCTCTCTCCAATTCCCAGTTCCCTCTATCTCCCCACCCCCTCTCCATATTAGTTTAAACCCTGCCGAAACACTCCAGCTAACCTCCCAGCTAAAATATGGGTACCCTTCCCAGACAACTGTTCCCCATCCCTCTTGTATAGATGCCCCTCCCCCCTGAAGACTTCCCAATGGTCTAAGAATCTGAATCCCTCCACCCTACACCAATCCCTCAACCACGCATTCAGTTGGAGCACCTCGTTGTTCCTAACCCTGTCATTCCCAGGCCTTGGCAGCAGCCCAGAGAATGCCACCCTGGAGGCCCTACACTTCAGCCGAGCCCCCAACTCCCTGAACTGCCTACGTATGTCCCCCCTGCACTTTGTTCCTACATCCTTCTCTCCCACGTGGACTATTACATCAGCCTTAGCTCCTCCACCCTTCAAAATTCCCTCTACCCTCTCCGTAACATCCTGAACCCCTGCTCCAGGGAGGCAGACTACCATCCTGGAGTCCCACTTTTGCCCACAGAACCGCCTGTCGATCCCCTTGACCTTCTCATCCCCCACCACTATCTCACATCCCTCACTCCTACCGTCCTCCGGGGCATTTAGATCCCCCTCCCTTGCACTCTCTACCTCAGCTGTTGCCCTCCCCTTGATGTTCTGGGATGCCTCCTCTGGGGTGATCTTAGTGCCGTGACTCCTTTTCTTTTTCAACTTCCTATCTGTTACCCACCCATCCCTCCTCATAGGCCCTGGGGTCCCTTCTGGACTGTGGTCCCTGTTCATTAGCCCCTCGTTCTCTCTGACTATAAACATATCCTCCAGTCTCAGCTCCAACTGCCTCACCCGAGCCCTCAATCGTTGCAATTCCAAACACTTTGTGCATATATGGGCTATCCTGATCCTGTGAACTAATTCTCTCAGCCAATGTCACATCTTTAATACTAAAACCTATAGTTCTGAACTGAACAGCTCAATGTTCAGGATATAGACATGGTTCACCAAATGAATTGTTGTGTTCATCAAGGGGTAAATAATTACTCGGCAATTCAAACTTCTGGTTTGACTCGATATCAGAAAAGAACAGAAGAGTATAATGTTCCATATCATCTTTGTAAGTCCTGCTTATGTCAGTCAGTGATACTGGCAGCAGTAATTATAGAACAATAGACTGTTTTCCAATACTTAGAAACGGATACAAGGTGCACCATCTTTTCACAACAAGTGCGTGACGAGTTTTGTCCATTCATCTCAGATCAGTGCTTAAATATCATGTGAATGTTAGGTAAATATCTTTTGTAATTGCTGCACTGCTGGTGTTATCTTTGCAGAGTCATTCATATTTCAGAATTAATTGTCACATGGTCAGGTAAGTATTCCTTCACATCAGTCATTATAATAACTTATTTGCATGTCATCACCAGAATTAGTCAACTTAACCCAAAGCAGTAAGCAAACATGTCCCTACCTTCCTAAAAAGAAACCTCGGCTTTGATAAAATGAAATTGATATTGTAAAAGAGAGTTTAACATTTGATATACCTGTCCTGCTCCTGGATATAATGAGTGGGTGAGAATTCCTTGCTACAATTAGCCCATCACTTCAACTCCAATTAGTTGACAGCCCTGTAATCTCTTTCTCATACTAATTATTGATTTTTTGCATACTACTAAGATTTTTGTATTTATATAATCCATCTGTTCATCCTGCAGAAATTCCACCCCATTTTGAATTGCAGTGACTGTCTGAACACAGACACACAGCAGGTACCGTGCTCACAGGAATGATCCAGACACAATAACGCAATGCATGGCCGGAAGGATGCAGGGAATGCAGGGAAGGATGGTAGCTGAGGGACTGGGATAGCAAGATTTAACCACAAATGTTAAAGTTTATTTATTAACATCACAAGTAAGGTTGACACTAACACCGCAATGAAGTTACTGTGAAAATCCCCTAGTTGCCACGTTCCAGCACATGTTCGGGTACACTGAGGGAGAATTTAGCATGGCCAATGCACCCTAACCAACATGCCCTTTAGATTGTGGGAGGAAACCAGGGCACCCGGAGGAAACCCATGCAGACACAGAGAGAATGTGCAAACTCCACACAGACAACAACCCAAGCTGGGAATTGAACTGTGTCCCTCAGCACTGACCCTCTGACAGTGCGGCACTCCCTCAGCACTGACCCTCTGACAGTGCGGCACTCCCTCAGCACTGACCCTCTGACAGTGCGGCGCTCCCTCAGCACTGACCCTCTGACAATCCTTCAAGACTGTATTTAATCACAGGTTACATGCTCACATTGTGGAGTGTGAGCTATCAGCTATCCCAGTAAAATTCACGATCAGAAATGTAAAATTACGTCATATTTACAGCACAGAATCTGGCCATTTAATTCATCATTTTGTTCCCAAAGACCTTCCTCCCACCCTCTTCACCTCAGCGGTAATTATTACAGTAATTTGCGATTTGCTTTTAACCAAATTATATCTTTGCTCTCAAGCAGATTAGTTCTGGTGAATATTTTCGATATATTTCAAGTGAGGCTGGCTAAATACTTGTGACAGAGAGGAAGGGCAGGAGATGCTGATAGATCATGGTAGAGAATGTGCATCAACCCCAGAGGGACCAGCTGAGCTGAATGATGGTATTTCTGACCTCCAAGTAATCCTCTGCAGGAAGACTTGTTCCAATCCAATCCACCTTATCCTCACAAAAAGAAATAATGACCTTTTTTCTGTTCAGTTCATGATGGTTCAGTTTAATGTTAATTATTACTCTCAATTTCTTTCTTATCTCTGGCTAACTCTCCATGGTTCCGAGCAATTAATGAAGATTGTTCCTCAGTGCATCTTCAATCCTTCGCCACTGAGATGAAGAGTGTGTTTATTAACAATGATGGAGTCTAAGTGTTGATAGATGTGTAGTTTAAGGTGGATTGGATGTGCTACATTGATCCTTAGTGTCAAGGGGGTTAGCAGGGTAAATATTGGGGTTTTGGGGATAGAGTCTAGGTGGGATTGTTGTCTGCAGGCTCGATGAGCCAAATGGCCTCCTTCTGCACTGTAGGGATTCTAGGATTCTATGAATGTGCCAAATCAGCTATCAACTCTGGCAATCTGCAACTCACACTGCATCCCTGAATCCCCGATTATCTGTCATTGTCTCGGCTGAGAGGGGAAGTGGATCCTGAATTCCTTCACTCTCTGCCGGCTCACTCTGCTTTTGTATATCACAGGAAAGTTGATCCTTGATTGCTGTCAGGTGACTGTTGGGGTTATGGGTTTGATATGAGGGAGATATCTTACCTTTAACAACCTAATTTCTCTCATGGCAATCTTTTTCACCATTTTGTCATCATCGTCCTCCAGGAATTTTTTGATGGCCACAATTCTTCCGTTTTCTTTGTTCCTGCATTTTATTACAATTCCATAACTCCCTTCTCCTACCAGTCCTAGGTGTTCATACTTCTCCATGTGGATTCGCATCAGACTGTGGGCTGGAAGTAAAGGAGCATTAAGATGTCGAATGACTTTTTAAAATATATTTTAGTTTTTTTCTACAATGCACTTTGCTTCATTTCTACAGGGTTAGAATTAGAAAGGAAGGATGTTAAACTTTTGCAGTACGATATCACAGAACAATCATGGCACAAGATGCAAAATAAAAGATTTACAAAGATGATGTTCAGAACTGAGAACTTCTAACTACCAGAAAGATTGAACAAGTTGGGGCTTTTTCCACTGAAGGAAAAGATTGAGGAATGACCTGATAGAGATCTGTAAAATGATGAAAATGTTTGATTGAGTAGATATGGAGATAGTTCCACTTGTAGGGGAGACCAGAACCCCACAATAATTTCAAATAGTCATTAATAAATCTGGTCATGAATTCAGGAGAAACTTCTTTACTCAGGGAATGGAGAGAATGTGAGAGGGGACATTGTCATCATTTTACAGATCTTATTAAATTATTCAACACCTCCAATGTGCCAACTTAGCTTTTGACCAATTGAAGAAGAGTATTAACGACCAGGATCTCAAAGCTGAGGTCAGGCTTTAGCTAGCAGCTGCGATCCTCCAACCCACAGCAGACACATGCAAGCCCCAGAGAAATACCACCAGCGATGCTTTCGCTGCATTCACCAAATCTAGGTGCCATAAAGGATGGTCTAATAGCAGCACCCTCTCCAACATACCCAGCATTGAGAGGTTAATCATTTAAAACTAGTCCCATTGGGCAGGTTTAGACTCTCAAAACAACTGCTTCACCTGGAACGAGGTCACAGCAGGAGATTCCCAGCAGATGAGCAGAAACACTCCCCAAATCATCTCCAAACATCCCTGCTGACTCTGAGGAGACCCTGACTTACAAACAACCAAAATGGAAAAGATTCATTAAGACACCAAACACAGAGAGAGGCTTCACAGGAACGGGAAGAGATGAAGTTGGGGAATTGGAGGAAGCGCTCAAACCTGCAATCAGCTAACCTCCCCTCTGAACTTCACTAGCCCCACAGGCGACAGAACCTGCAGATCATGCAAGAGAGGAGATTGCAGAGCCTCTGGCTCTGATCTTCAGGTCCTCGTTGGTTACGGGTGTGGTTCCGGAGGACTGGAGGATGGCGAATGTGGTCCCATTGTTTAAGAAGGGGAAGAGAGACCTTCCTGGGAATTATAGGCCAGTGAGTCTTACTTCTGTGGTGGGCAAGGTATTGGAGAGAAGTATTAGGGATAGGATTTATAGTTATTTGGAGAGAAATGAATTGATTGGGGATAGTCAGCATGGTTTCGTGAAGGGTAGGTCATGCCTTACTAACCTCATTGAGTTTTTTGAGAAAGTGACCAGAGAGGTTGATGGGGGTAAGGCGGTTGATGTAGTATATATGGACTTTAGTAAGGCGTTTGATAAGGTGGCCCATGGAAGACTTCTACAGAAAATGCAGATGTATGGGATAGAGGGTGATGTAGCTAATTGGATTAGGAATTGGCTGGCAGATAGAAGACAGAGGGTGGTGGTTGATGGGAGATATTCATCGTGGAGTTCGGTGACAAGTGGTGTACCTCAGGGGTCTGTTTTGGGGCCCCTGCTGTTTGTAATTTTTATAAATGATATGGATGAGGGTATTGAGGGATGGATCAGTAAATTTACAGATGACACTAAAGTCGGTGGAGTGGTAGATAGTGAAGAGGGGTGTTATAGTTTACAGAGTGACTTGGACAAGTTGCAGAGATGGGCCGAGAGGTGGCAAATGGAGTTTAATGTGGAAAAGTGTGAGGTAATGCACTTTGGCAGGCACAATAAATGTGTAGAGTAGAGGGCTAATGGTAGGGCTCTTAATAGTGTTGAGGAACAGAAGGATCTTGGTGTATGTGTCAATAGATCCCTGAAAGTAGGCAGTCAAGTTGATAAAGTTGTTAAGAAGGCATATGGAGTCTTAGCTTTTATTGGTAGGGGGATTGAATTTCGGAGCCGCAACGTCATGTTGCAACTGTACAAAACTCTAGTGCGCCCGCACTTGGAGTATTGTGTGCAGTTCTGGTCCCCACATAATAAGAAAGATGTGGAGGCATTGGAGAGGGTACAGAGGAGGTTTACCAGGATGTTGCCTGGTATGGAGGGCAGGTCCTATGAAGAGAGGTTGAAGGATTTGAGGTTGTTTCGTTAGAAAGGAGGCGGCTAAGAGGGGATCTTATTGAAGCATATAAGATGATTAGAGGTTTAGATAGGGTGGACAATGATAGCCTTTTTCCTAGGATGGAGAAAGCTAGCACGAGGGGACACAGCTTTAAATTAAGGGGTATGAGTTATAGGACGGATATCAGAGGTAGGTTCTTTACTCAAAGAGTGATTAGGGAGTGGAATGCCCTGCCTGCAGCTGTTGTAGACGCGCCAAGTTTGGTGGCGTTTAAGAGGTTAGTTGATAAGTATATGGAAGAGAAGGGAATGGTTTAGTTTGGAGGGGCATTGCTTTTTATTTGGTCGGCACAACATCGAAGGCCGAAGGGCCTGTTCTGTGCTGTATTGTTCTATGTTCTATGTTCTATGTTCTATGAATCTATCAGCTATCTCAGAACCCAGCAAACCAGCCTCGATCCTGATGGACAGCCCAAGAAAGAAAGAAAATGTAGCAGCCAGCAGCCAACCGATGCATAACGTAGAAAGATAGAAACTAGAAGCAAGAGGAGGTCATTCAGCCCTTCCAGTCTGCTCCACCATTCACTTTGATCATCAAATTCAATATCCTGATCCTCACTTCCTCTCATATCCTTCATCCCTTTTGCCCCAAGAGCTATATTTAATTTCTTCTTGGAATCAGACAATGTTTTGGCCTCAATTACATTCTGTGGGAGTGAATTCCACACATTTACCACCCTCTGGGTGAAGAAATTTCCTAAAAGGTTTACCTCTTATCCTCAAACTATGGCCCCTCGTTCTGGACTCTCCCATAAGCAACAACGTGAGACTGAGCAGATTGTCATTTTGTTCCATTGTTTTATTTGTTCATACACTGGATATGGTCAACTGGCTGGGTCATTGCCCTTGAGAAGGTGGTGGTGAGCTGCCTTCTTGAACTGCTGTAGTCCATATGGTGTAGGTACACCCACAGTGCTGTTAGGGAGGAAGCACAAGGATTTTGACCCAGCGACAGGGAAAGAATGGCCAATATATTCCCAAGTCAGGATGGTGGGTGAGTTACAGGGAAACTTTCAGTACTAATTACAAGCGGCTGCTGCTGTAATTAGCAGAAAAATGTAATATATTTGAATAAGATGTGTAATTTAATCCAGACCTTGCTAAAAGAGCAAAATATAAGTCTCAACTTTACATCACAACTTGCACTTATACAAAGATTTTAATAACATCTCCCAAAGGGAGTGGATTGGGTCAAAATTTGGACACTGAAGTAAATGATGAGACTTTAGGACCAGAAACTTAATCAAAAAGACAGATTTTAAGAAGTGTCTTAAAGGAAGCGAAGGAAGTAGGAAGAGGCAGAGAGGTTTCAGAGATGATTCAGGAGAGATGGGTACAATTTTGTCTTTTCAAAAGCTGTTTGACAGTTACATAGATAAAATGGGTATCGGGGATATGGGCCAAACACGGGCAACTGGGAGAAACTTAGCTGTTAAAAGAGGGCGGCATGGATAAGTTGGGCCAAAGGGCTTGTTTCCCTGTTGTAAACCTCTATAACTCTAAACTTAGACCCCAGACATGTAGAGGCAGAGCTGCCATTGGTGGAATGATTAACATTGGGAGTGTTTAAAAAGAGCCAGTATTGGTGGATTGTAGAGATCTCAGAGGTCAGGTTCACTGGAGGAGATCACAGAGTTGAGGAGGGGCGGCTATGGAGGGATTTGAACCCAAGGATGAGTATCAGAAATTTGAGTTTTAATAATTTTAGGAGTTTGAGATATTTCACAGTTGAGGAGCTTCAAGGTTTAGCTTCTCATTTGGAAGAATTGATGATTTGCCACTCTGCTACAATGAATGAGAATGTTTGCCCTTTGTAGAATATCACAGATACAAACTGGTGTGAACTGCTCAGATGTACATAATGTCTGTTTTGAAAGACATTCCTGTCACTGGATCAGAACATGCTCGCACAATAGGAACCTGAGCTTTGTTATAAAGAGTTTGATGGAATTACAGACATCAACACTTTGAAACACCAGTCACACACCCCGAGTATTTTTCTTACAGCTCAGCACAACAGATTATGTTGTTGTTGAGAGTGAGGTTTCTGTTTTAGTGTCATGTTTAACTGTCCTCCCCTGAATAATTCCCCAAAACACCTCTCAATCTCAACTCCTCCCAGCAGGAATGACAGCAGCATCAATCTCAGGCAGATGATTATTTTTGTCAGTGGGTTATATGAGACTGAGAAAGAATAATTTAATAGTTTAGAACAAATCATTAGAAGTGATAATGAACTCCCACATTAACAATTAACCACACGTAGATTGTTTTCTGACAGTCAGCTGAAGTTCAGCATTTCAGTGAAATCCCTAGAGTGCAGAAAGAGGCCATTCGGCCTATTGAGTCTGCCCTAGCCATAATCCCACCTAGCTCTATTCCTGTAACCCTACATAATTTACCCTGCTAGTCCTCCTGACACTAAGGGGCAATTTTAGCATGGCCAATCAGCTTAACCTGCACATCTTTGGAGTGTGAGAGGAAACCGGAGCACTCAGAGGAAACCCACACAGACATGGGGAGAATGTGCAAACTCCACACAGACAGTGAACCCAAGCCAGGAATCGAACCCAGGTCCCTGGCGCTGTGAGACAGCAGTTCTAATCACTGTGCCACCCATTCTACACAGCATTAATTTGAATCCTGAGAAAATAAATAGAATAATGTTGCCAACCCCTGGAAATGGTTGAGAATGAGAGCCAGCATCCACACAGCGACACATTTCCTACACAGCTACACATGTTCCTTACATAAACAGCTAACATCAACAAGACTGTGTTAAGAGGCTATAACCTCTGCTAGGAATTGAGCACATCACCCAGGCAGGTATTCACAGTGCAGCACTGTCAGAGGGGGCATTCTTCAAATTCAGGCAACATCTGCACTCTGAGCCAGATGTAAAAGATCTCATGCCCTTGAAGAAAAGTGAGGGAGTTCTCCTCATTGTCCTGGTCAATATTTATCCCTCAACCAACATCTCTAAAAATAGATCATCTCGTCATTATCACGCAGCTGCTTTTGGGATCTTGCTGTGCACAATTTGTTGTGCTTTCTACTTTATGACAGTGGCAACATTTCAAAAATACCTCATTGTCTGTGATGCTCTTTGGAGATCCCGAGGTTGTGAAAAGCGTTGTGGAAATGTAAGTCTTTCTTCCTTCTTACATGTGGTTCCTGTCCAAAGTCTTCAATGTCTCACTCCTCCCTCCATCCAGGGAGTAGTGAATGTGCAAACTTTGTTACCGCAGGAAGTAATTGAGGCCAAAACACTGTATGTTTTCAAGAAGCAATTAGATGTAAAATTGGCGGCGAAGGGATGAAAGGATGGGGGGGGGGCGAGGGAGGAGCGGGATCAGGCTATTGAATTGGATGATCAGCCATGATCATAATGAGTGGCCAGCAGGCTCAAAGGGCCGAATGGCCTCCTCCTGCTCCTAGTTTCTATCTCCATTGCCCTGATCTCTCTGTTTTCCTTTTCAAGTATTTATCCAATTCCCTCTTTATTATTGAGTCTTCTTCCACTGTCCTTTCACGCAGCACATTCCAGATCAGAACAACTCTGTATGAAAAAACTCCTCATTGCCTTCTCTTTTCCCAATAACCTTCAACCTGTGGCCTCTGTTTGTCCATTTTCCAGTTTCTCCTTATTTCTTCTATCACAATTCTTGACACAGTATTCCAAATCAATGTCTTATATAACTGCAACATCATATGCCAACTTTTATACTCTATGACCTGTCCAATAAAGGCAAGCATGCCATATGCCTTCTCCAAACCTTTTCCACCTGCGATGCCACCTTTAGGGATCTGTGGACTTGCACACCCAGATCCCTCTGTGTGTCTATACTCCTGATGGTTCTGCCATTTATTGTATAGTTCCCCCCTGCATTATATCTACCAAAATGCATCATTTCGTATTTATCTGAATTAAATCCTATCTGCCATTTCTCCACCCGATTTTCCAGCCTATCTATATCCTGCTGTATTCTCTGACAATGTTCATCACTAACCGCAACTCTAGCAATCTTTGTGTCATCAGCAAACTTACTGCTCACACCAGCTACATCTTCTTCCAAATCATTTATATATATCACAAACAGCAGAGGTCCCAGTACAGAGCGCTGTGGAACACCACTGGTCACAGATGCTTCCACTGCTACCCTCTGTCTTCTATGGCCAAGCCAGTTCTGTAGCCATCTAGTTAGTTCACCTTTGATCCCATGAGATTTAACCCTTTGCACCAGCTTGCCATGAGGGACCTTGTCAAACACTTTACTAAAATCCGTATAGACGACATCCACGGCCCTTCCCTCATCAATTGTTTTGTCACCTCCTCAAAAATCTCAACCAAATGTGTGAGGCACAACCTCTCTCATACAAAACCATGTTGTCTATCGCTAATGAGACTATTCAGCTCTGAATGCGTACAGAGTGCCTCTAGGAAACACCTCCATCTCCCCAACTTCATTCATTTCCAATGACAGTGTGTTTGAAACACTATTCTGATGCAGCCTAAACCTCGCCATCTTCCTTCATCATATCACTGCCTTCCTGCTGCCTGCTTCTAGAATCCTCAACCATTCTTAACATTTCCTTCAATGACACAAAAGCTCAAATTGATTCGTCACTGGAGAGGTTCCCACACCCAGCGGTTTACAGAGTCAGATCTTCCAGTTTCTCCCAGAATAGATCATTAGACTTGTCACCAGAGCTGGTAGGGAGCCATTGTCTATCAATGACACTCTCCTCTCACTGCCAGCCATTGGCGAGGGTTTGGGAGGAGTTTGCAGGTTGACACCCAGATAGTTTGGCACCGCTATGAATGCTCCTTCCTCGCACAGCAAGTCCTGGGGTGGGACTCGAACCTGCAGTTTCTGCCTCTTGTGGTTTCTGTGCCACAAGACCTCTTAATTTTGGAAATGCAGAAAAACAAAATACCATAAAAATATAAAATTTGGAAATTTCAATTACTTTAAATCAAATTTCTAAAAATTCAACAGATAGAAAATAAATACTGCCAACATCCCTGTTCCCAAAGTGAGATTGTTCCAATGGCAAATTCTTTCAACAGAAAAATGCCAATAACGTGGAGATGCTGGCATTGGACTGGGGTGGGCACAGCAAGAAGTCTCACAATACTAGATTAAAGTCCAACAGGTTTATCTGGAATCACGAGCTTTCAGAGCTCTGCCCCTTCATCAGGTGAGTGGAGAAGTATGTTCACAAACACGGCATATATAGACACAGACACAATTGCAAGATAATGGTTGGAATGTGAGTCTTTACAGGTAATTAAATTAAATTCCCAAAGATGGTATTTCTTCTGCAAACTTGGTCAACCTTCTCGCAATTGTTTTTCTGCGTCTTAACTCTCGAACTTATGGCGGGTAGAACCATCACAGTGCTTGATTCTGCAGCTCTCCAATTTGCAAACTATACATTTAATTATTTCCAGTACTACTCCCAAGTCTCTCACAGTGATTTTAACCATCGCTCCCTGCAATTTAATTCTGTACACAATTCTCACTGCAGTAATCTCCCTTTCTGTGATTCCAGGCTATTGAATTTCAGGTTGGTTTCACTAAAGTTAGTTACTGTACCTCCAGCAGTTCTGATACACACATTTCCTCCAGTCCAGCTCATCCACTGTCAAAGCACACCATTAATCTTCTGAAGAACACACACTGTCTCCTCATTCCTGAGCCCCTGGACTGGTGCGTGCGTGAAGCACTCACTGCCTGCTGTTTATTACTAAATGTGGAGCCAGTCAGATCCCTGTGACACTAAACCTCTGGTTATACTGAATGAGTTTGATGACACGGTGGTTCTTCAGCGAACGAGAGGGACAAGAACAGCAGACAACTGGCCAGGAGCCAGAGGGAGCACAATGGAACAGGAGTCTGTGTGATTTCAGGTTACTAACAGCAACAACATGTAGCGCTCGCGTCAGCTCAGAGCTGCAAAATCAGCCACTGTGATGGTTCCATCCCCCCATAAATTCAAGAGTTAAAACGCAGGAAAACAATTGCGAGAAGGTTGACCAAGTTTGCAGAACTGACTGTTCCATTTCCTTCAGAAAGGTTTTGTTGGAGGTGAGAAGCAACAAATAGTTTTTTTGCAAGTGGGTAAGTGAGGACAGAACAAAAATGTAGCTAAAGCTGGAGCTTTTAAAAAACTTTTCTCAAAGTTTCAGTCAGTGCAGAAAGGAAAGGGCCAAACCTTTCATCCATCTAACCTGCAGAAAATACTGAAATATTCAGTAAATGTGCAGAGAACACTTGACACAATGCCTCTGTTACAGAACACAGTGCCTCTCTGCTACAGAACAAACCATCTCACCACAATACTGCAGAATTACACAGTTTGAAAATGAAAGGATGAAATAATGAAAAGTAAATTGTAAATGTTTGCAAATGAAGCCCTCATTATCCAATAGTTATAGATTCAGCCAATTTTTATATTGTCAAGGCTTTTGAACTTTGTCAAATGGTCACCTGGACTCGAAACATCAGCTCTTTTCTCTCCTCACAGCTGCTGCCAGACCTGCTGAGATTTTCCAGCATTTTCTCTTTTGGTTTCAGATTCCAGCATCCACAGTAATTTGCTTTTAACTTTTATATTCTTAGCTAACTGTACAAAGGTCATTAAAGGTATTTGTTGTTTATCACAGCTGATGAAAGATCACTGACCTGAAACATAAACCCACTAAAGCTGAGATTTCCCAGCATTTTGCTTCTGATTTCAGTTTTCCAACTTTAGTTCCGTAACTAGTTATGGAACAGCGCAGTTGTGGATGCGCCAAGTTTGGTGGCGTTTAAGAGGTTAGTTGATAAGTATATGGAAGAGAAGGGAATGGTTTAGTTTGGAGGGGCATTGCTTCTTATATTGGTCGGCGCAACATCGAAGGCCGAAGGGCCTGTTCTGTGCTGTAATGTTCTATGTTCTATGTTCTATAACAGTTCTGACTTCTGCCTGAGTTTGAGACAATAACTTCAATCAGCGCCACTCACAGCTGTATAACCCTCTCCAATTCTTTCCAATTGATCCAAAGCTGGTGTTGGACTGGTTTAGATACGGTAAGAAGTCTCACAACACCAGGTTAAAGTCCAACAGTTTATTTGGGATCACGAGCTTTCAGAGCGCTGCCCCTTCATCAGATTTGGGGATAGGTTTTTATTCAGCTTGGGTAAGAATGAATACTTTACAGTATTTGAGTTGCAGTTTACAAAGTACTGATCCTTTGGTATAAGTCATAAACTGTCCACTTCCATTTTCTTCCTGAACTTCATCCTTATTCTGATTTATTCAGAGATGCGGATGTTCCAGGATTTCCCCCATTGGTTTCATAAGAACATAAGAACTAGGAGCAGGAGTAGGCATCTTCCCCCTCGAGCCTGCTCCGCCATTCAATAAAATCATGGCTGATCTTTTTGTGAACTCAGCTCTGCTTATCTGCCTGCTCACCATTACCCTTAATTCCTTTACTGTCCAAAAATGTATCTATCATTGCCTTAAAAACATCCAATGAGGGACCTTCAACTGCTTCACTGGCCAGGGAATTCCACAGATTCACAATCCTTTGTGTGAAGAAGTTCCTCTTCAACTCAGTCCTAATTCTGTTCCCTCTTATTTTGAGGCCATGCCCCCTTGTTCTATTTTCACCCACCAGTGGAAACAACTTACCTGCTTCTTATTTATTCCCTTCATAATCTTATATTTCTGTAAGATCTCCACAAATTTTTCTGAATTCCAATGAATATAGCCCCAGTATACTCAGTCTCTCCTCATAAGCCAACTCTCTCAACTCCAGAATCAGCCTAGTGAATCTCCTCTGCACCCCCTCCAGTGCCAGTAAATCCTTTCTCAAGTAAGGAGATTAAAACTGTACACAGTAACTCCAGGTGTGGCCTCACCAGCACCTTATACAGCTGCAACATAATCTCGCTGTTTTTAAACTCCATCTCTCCAGCAATGAAGGAAGAAGTTTCATTTGCCTTCTTAATTACCTCCTGCTCCTGCAAACCAACTCCTTGTGCTTCGTGCACAAGGATACCAGGTCCCTCTGCACAGCAGAATGCTGCAATTTTTACCATTTAAATAATGGTCCATTTTGCTGTTATTCCGACCAAAATGGATGACTTCACATTTACCAACATTGTACTCTATCTGCCAGACCCTCATCCACTCACTTGGACTATCTATTTACATCCCATCCCTATTTGCCTTTGGACTGAGTGAATAGGTGATTTTAGACGATGGTTAAGAATCAACCACATGGTTGTGGATTGGGAGTCAATTTAAGTCAGACCAGGCAGATTTCCTTCCCTAAAAAACATTTGTGAACCAAATTGAGTCTACAACAAACAGTGGCAGGTTCATTATTGAGTCTAGCTTCCAGTTTAAAAAAATTAATTAATTGAATTTAAATTCCACCACCTGGTCTGGTGAGATTTGAACCTGCACCGCCAGAGCTTCTGGATTATTAGTCTAGTGATATTATCACTATGCTACTCTCCAGGTTCTCACTCTTAAAGAGCTCAAAGCAGAATCTTTCCAAGCAAATTTTCCCCCATATTCCTCCTCACCTACACAATTTTCGTGATTTGCAGTATGAAGTCTCACAACATCAAGTTTATTTGGAATCACGAGCTTTTGGAGCACTGCTCCTTCTTCAGGTGAGTGTTGGTGATTATACAGATAGTGTTGGGACCATTCTTATGTCTGTCTCCAGGTTCCTAACACACTTGTTTGTAGTGTCCAATGGTTTAATCACTCTACTTATACCTGCTAACTGGAGTGAGAGAGATACAGAACTGACACCCTACAGAAGGTTCCAGAATCTGGGCTAAGAACAATGCATCTAGAAATCTTGTGATTGAGTTACAGTATTTTAAAATATTGCAAATAAGCCTATTGGAGAGCTAGAACTTGTATCATCTATGCATTTTTCCAAAGCTAATCAGATATAGAAGCTACATAGAAAACCAGCAAATAAATAATACTGTCTCCGGGCTAATGGCCAATCTTATAGACTTTCCAATGAGTAATTTTTTATTGGCTGTAGTTCAAATGCCGAAACACTGTTCCTGTTACTATTTTAATTGCGGGAATGAATGTAACTGTGGCCTTTCAAAACTAACGGCTTAAATGTAATCCAGCAATATTATCAGCTGACTAAACTTTTACAATAATGCGGAGATGCCGGAGTTGAACTGGGGTGGGCACAGTAAGAAGTCTCACTGCACCAGGTTAAAGTCCAGCAGGTTTATTTGGCAGCACTAGCTTTTGGAGTCTCAAGCTCCTTCATCAGGTGAATGAGGACTTGTGTTCACAAACAGAACATATAAAGATATAAACTCAATTTACAAGATAATGGTTGGAATGCGATCTTTACAGGTAAATCGAGTCTTAAAGGTACAGACAATGTGAGCAGAGAGAGGATCAAGCACAGGTTAAAAAGATGCGTATTATCTCCAGACAGGACAGTTAGTGAGATTTTGCAAGCCCAGGCAATTCATGGGAGGTTACAGATAGTGTGACACGAACCCAAGATCCCCGTTGAGACTGTCCTCATGTGTACGGAACTTGGCTATCAGTCTTTGCTCAGCAATTCTGCATTGTTGTGGTTAGAAGGATTAATTATACTGCACTCACATTGTCTGGACCTTTAAGACTTGATTACCTGTAAAGACTCACATTCCAGCCAGTATTTTGTAAATGGAGTTTGTGTCTATATATGCCCTGTTAGTGAACAGAACTCTACTCACCTGATGAAGGAACAGCGTTCCGAAAGCTAGTGGCTTTTGCTACCAAGTAAACCTGTTGGACTTTAACCTGGTATTGTGAGACTTCTTAGTAACTTTTTTAACAAACAAAAAGTGAGATAAGAAAGGCCGTAATCAACAGGAAATTTTTAAGATAAATTCGCTGTTGAATGGAAGCTGCAATTTTTAAATTCCTTCAAACTGGTTTCTCCAAATTCCCTTCAAATCCATTTATAAACCCAGAGTAATCCAGGAAGATTGGTGACACTATCTCACCTCACCCCACCTTCCCCCTCTCACACACACAGGGGGTGATATTAAACTCACCACCAGGATGGGTGTGAACCCGATTTACTTTGATTTGAATAGATTTAAATATAATTAATCCTTTTAAAGTTTATTTATTAAAGTTACAAATAGGCTTACATTAACACTACAATGAAGTCACTGCAAAAATCCCCTAGTCCCCACACTCCAGCGCCTGTACGGGTACACTGAATTAGAACTTTGTATGGCCAATGCACCTAACCAGCTTGTCTTTCAGATTGAGGGGGGAAACCGGAGCACCCGGAGGAAACCCATGCAGATATGGGGAGTACGTGCAAACTCCACACAATGACCCAAGCTGGGAATTGAACTTGGGTCCCTGGCACTGCATTGCTAACCACTGTGCCACCATATCGCTCTAACCTGCCCCCTCAACAGATATTAGCATCCTGTTGTGTGGTGACAGTGCACCAACACAATGTGAAGCTGTTGTGGATGTCTCCCTGGGGGCATAAAAGTAAATATAACCTGTGGGGGCAAAGGGACAAGGCCTGGCAGTGCCATACCCCTTGGCATCATGCCCATGTCAACTTGGCTATGCCAACTTGTGCCAAGGGGCAGGTCCCAACGGGAGCCCCATGGTGGGGGGTGGGGGAGGGCTCATTTAGATGTGGTGTTAGCCAGGCATGGATGGAGGAACTGGAGATTCTGGTGATGGCTGTGGGGGTGGGGTTGTTGGAAGTGGCTGCTGGCTGTTGGGGTGAGGGGGTGTTAAAAGAGGGCTGATGATTGCAGGCAGGGGTAGAACATACTAACTGTAATCAGGAGTGGGAAGGGGCAGACCCTGAGACCAGGGTGGTGGGCTTGTGGGGGAAGATTTACTCAGATTCCGAACAGAGTATCCTGTCTCTTGTGGTCTCCACCCACCTCTTCTCCCCATGACAGTATGAATCAGGTCTCTGATTTTGTTTTGCTCAAGTCGGGTAGAATCTGGAGAATCTCGCCAGAAAGAATACTGCCGTTTCTTGGTGAAATTCCCCAACAGACATATCCCCTTCCCAGATAATCCAACCAGCCCACTATCTGCTTCAGATTAAAACTGCTGCTTTGGACTTTGTAAAAAAATGTTAAATCCCACAACAGGGTGGAATTACAAAGCACCATCTACTGTTGTGGAATGCAATAACAGCAAGAAACTAAAAGCAGGAGGCAAAGTAATGATGCTCATTTTCACTGTGGTAATTAAATCTTAATGCAGAATCTTCATTCAACTTTCTCCCCTAGTGCTACAGCACAGCCAACTACACACAAATTCACTTCCAACAACCTGCATCTTCAGGTGCTTTACAGGAGCCTAAGTTGGACACAGACTCCCCAGAAGAGATATTAGGACAAGTGATCAAAGCTTGGTCAAAGAGGTAGAGCTTAAGGAGCAGGATAGAGAGAGAGAGAGAGAGAGAGACTGAGGTGGAGACATTTAGAGAGAGAATTCTAGAGCTTAGGGCTCCACCAGGTAAAGGTGTGATTGCCCAGGGCAATCAGGACATGCGGGAGACAAGAATTGGGTTGTAGGGCTGAGGAAGGTTATGGAGATAGGGAGAAACGAGACCATGCAAAAATCTGAATCAGGGAGGCGATGGCCTAGTGGTATTATCGCTGGACAATTAATACCGAAACTCCACTAATATTCTGGGGACCAAAAGAGAAAATGCTGGAAAATCTCAACAGGTCTGGCAGCAGCTGTGAGGAGAGAATAAGCTGGCATTTCGACTCCAGATTACCCTTTGTCAAAGCTAATGTTCTGGGGACTGGGATTCAAATCCAACCATGGTGGAATTTGAATTCAATAAAAATACCTGGAATTAAGAATCTACTGATGACCATGAAATCATTGTCAATTGTTGGAAAAACCCATCTGGGTCATTAATTTCATTTGGGGCAGGCAATCTGCCATCCTTACCTGGTCTGGCCCAAGTGTGATTCCAGAGCCACAGCAACGTGGCCAACTCTCACCGCCTTCTTGAGATTGCCTAGCGAGACACTCAGTTCAAGTTCAACTGGGGATGGGCAATAAATGCTGGCCCAGCCATTGACATCCATGTCCCACGAATGAATAAAAACCTCAGCTCCCAACTCTTACCCAAGAGGATTCTTATCTCCTGTAATAGTGACATGATAAAATTCTCAGTCTTTGGCATTCTCTCCATTTCCAGTTGAAACGTACAGAGATATGGAATATATTGGAGTGACCTCACTTCAAGCAGAAAGCCAGGTTCATGAGAGCTGAATGGGAACCTGTCTGTGTTCTTATGTCTTTGCTCACAAAGGTATGAATGTTCAAAAATGATTAACAGGAAAATATGACCATTCCTGTCTCACATTGCTATGATAAATCTGATTAAACAGCCACCTCTCACTAGCAGTCCCACAATCCCAATGGAAATAAAAATATAAACATGGACAAATAGAGAGAAAAAATATCAGGATAATTCCGTTTCACACCCTAAATGCAGCACAGATCAAATAGAATATCAGGACCAATGGGGTTCAATCTTAACCAGTCTTGGCTTGTATTCTCTCAAGGTTAAAAGGTGATCTAAAAAGGCAGATAGAGAGAAACTATTTCTCTGATTGGAGAGAGCTGAACAAGAAGCCAAAATGTTGATATCAGCCAGTCAGGTGCGATGTCAGGAGGTATTCCTTTACACAAGGGGCGAGTGGGAATCTGGAACTCTGTCCCCAATAAAAACTGGGATTGAGAGTTTTGTGAAAAGTGATGATATTGAAGCAGTCAGAAACAAAACCCCTCCACTTTCCTTCCTCTCCTGAACACACTTCTTAAAACCAACTTTGATCATTCATATATTTACTTTTTTTAAATTCATTCACAGGATGTATGCGTCACTGCTAGGCTCCAGCCACGGTCACCCCTTAAGAAGGTAGTGATGAGCTGCCTTCTCAAACTACTGTGATGTAGGTATACCCACAGTGCTGTTAGAGTGTGTTCCAGGATTTTGACCCAGTGACAGTGAAGGAACGATGATATATTTCAAAGTCAGGATGATGCACGACTTGCAGGGCAGTGGTTTCCCAGGTATCTGCTGCCCTTGTCCTTCAAAGTAGTAAAGGTCATGGATTTGGAAAATGCTGCCAGAGCCCTCGGCAAGTATCTTGTAGATGGCACATAATGAGTTAATGATGGAGAGAGTGAATGTTGAAACTAGTGGATGAAGTGCCAATGAAGCGGGCTGCTTTGTTCTGGATGGTGTTGAGTTTCTGGAGTGTTGCTGGAGCTGCACCCATCCAGGCCAGTGGGGAGTATTTCATTATACTCCTAATTATGCCTTATTGATGGAGGACAGGTTTTTAGGGTGTCAGGAGGTGAGTTATTCTCTGCAGGATTTCCAGTCTCTAACCTATTCCCAGAGCCACTGTATTTATATGGCTATTTCAGTTCAGTTTCTGGTCAATGGTAACCGCATGGATGTTGATGTTAGATTTGATAATGGTCTCCTTTCCATTCCCTTTGAACTGTGCAGCACTGTGCCAACATCTCTGATGGACCTGTCCTACTGCTGTGATAGGATATAACATGGGATTGATTGGTCAGAGGTAGGAGAGGGAGGTTTAGAATGAGGATTTCAGACTGTTAGCTGCCTTCCTGTTGCCCCAATGCAGGAATCTGGGAGGCAGTTTTCCAAAAGGAGTTTGCTTTAGTCATCTCCACTCACCTGGGATACAGGCGAATCAGCTTGTGAAAGATGCAAATCCTCTGGTGTGAGATGGTGGCCAAAACCAAGATCAAAGACAAATTCAGCAATCAAATACTCAAGAAACAATATTAACTTGCTGGTTCCTCATTACTCTGCTTAGGAAATACGAGCTTCAAAAAGATACAACAGATTTAAACCACTGATAAAGATCAATAATATTGTCTTTATTGATGTAAAGACAATATCAAGGTTCAGTTTGAAGTTGCATTGTGTGGAAGCAATGCAACCAGGTGGAGGATATTCAGCCCATCAAGACTCTTCTGCTATTCCATTACATCAAATGAGTCACTAAGGGATGTTGGTTGCCCACTCCAATCTTATTCATCTGTATAGCCTTTAGATGTGAATGATGCTCAAACAACACTGGCCAGCTGCTATCCGTACACTTAGAACTATGTACTTGATAAAATTAATTCAAACACTAATATCTTATCAAAAACGATACATTAAAAAAGGCCAGTCAGAACAAGAAATTGAGTTAATTGTTATGCACAAACTCCGAATAATTAACCTTTATGTTCCAGTGACAGCAACGTTCAAAAATGATTCTTATGAGTGATAAAATGAAAGCAACATTTATGAAACCAGGCACATTACTTTGTTAAAAGTTCAACTGAAATAGATAAGGAACAAACTGACTGGCAAGCCAGCATTTAAGTTGTGCAGCTAGAGTGTCAGTTCTAGATCAGAGAAAACAAACATGTTTTGATATTAATCCTCTGGCAGAATAGTTTCTTTTCCATTAGAGAGAAGCCTTTCAAATTATATATCCACAGAAATGTACCCCTTCCCTAATCACTGCATCAACAATCTCACACAAAGGTTGCAGATTGACTGGAGTGGTAGTGAAACAATCATTCAATCAATATCCCACCACAGCAAAATGGAAAGTGAGCACCGAGTTTGCAAGCAAACTGGGAGCCATGCCAAATGCTGACTCATGTTGCGAAGATATATTAGCACTTTACTGTAAATATCCTCACCGATATGGCTGTCCTGCAAGAGAAACGTGCAAGTAACAGCTTGGCTCAGTGATCGCACTCACACCAGAGTCAGCAACTCAAATCCCATTCTCGATCTTAAATATCTACCAGGCAGTAACAGGAAGGTGCTGCACTGTTGGAGGTACTAATTTTCAGATATGATATCCAACTGAGACCCCACATGACGACTCCGCAAGATACAAAGAACAAAAAAGTCCAGCACAGGAACAGGCCTTTCAGCCCTACAACCCTGTATTGATCATGATGTCCTAACAAGAATTAAAAAAACCCCACCTACCCTTACTTGGTCCATATCCCTCTATTCCTTCCCTATTCATGTACCCATCCAGATGCCTCTTAAATGTTACTAATGTGCCTGCTTCCACCACTTCCTCTGGCAGCACTTTCTAGGCATCTACTACTTTCTGCATGAAAAATTTCCTCCGCACATCTCCCTTAAGCATTCCCCTCTTCACCTTGAACCTGTGGCCTCTTATTATTGACACTGCCAACCTGACTAATATCTGACCATCCACTGGAGTGTGCCTCTCAATTTTGTAGATCACTATCGGGTCTCCCCTCAGTCTCCATCCTTCCAGTGAAAACAATCCTAGTTTATTCAATCTCTCCCCACAGCCAAAGCCCGAGACTAGGCAACATCGTGGTGAACCTTCTTTGCGCTCTCTCCAAAGCTTCCACATCCTATGATATTGTGGTGACCAGAACTATATGCAATACTCCAAATGTGGCCTAACCAAGGTTTTGTACATGATTTGCCACTCATACTCAATGCCCAGTGACCAGCTGAAGAAAGCAAGCATGCCATATGCCAGCTTAATCACCTTGTCCATCTGAGGGACTTTAGGGAACTGTGGACCTGCACACCCAGATCCCTCTGTACGTTAATGTTCCTCAGGGTTCTGCCATTTCTGGTATAATTCACACCTAAATTTGATCCTCCAAAATGCATACCTTGCATTTGTCTAGATTAAATTCCACCTGCTATTTCTACGCCCAAATCTCCAATCTACCTATATCCTGTTGTATTCTCTGACAAACACCATCACTAATCAATTTTGCCAATCTTTGTGTCATCTGCAAATTTACTAATCAGGCCACACTTTCCTCCATATCATTTATATATACTACAAACACTACAGGTCCCAGCACTAATCTCCATTCTGAAAAACATCCTTCCACCACTACTCTCCCCCTGGAATTCTACTAATCTATCCACCAAGGAAACGCAGCACGCGAGGAGCAGACAACAGAAATTCCACTGACCTTAGGTGGTTATTTCCAGTCTCGCTCTAGTGAGACCTTAAAATCCCACCCTCTGCCATCTATAACCAAGCCAGTTTGGAATCCATCCAGCCAGGTCACCCCGAATCGTATTGATTTTAGTTTTTGTACCAGTCTGCCATGTGGGAATTCTTGCAGCCTTTTTAGAACAATCGGGAGTTTTCCTTGTCTCCTGGCCCACAATGTCAGGGAGTCCAGGGTTACGAGGAACAGGCAAGGAAGATGGAATTGAGGCAAAAATCAGACCAGCCATGACCTTACTGAATGGTAGGACAGGGTTAAGGGGCCGAATAGCCATCCCCCCCATCCTAGCGGTGTTCTTATGGTCCAAACATTCAAATCCTCAACCGCCACTATTCATCTGCTTGTAGGATCTTGCTGATCATATTAAACAGATTACTTACAAGAAGGGGAAAAGGAGAGATTACAATTCAAAAATGCACACACGGGTTGCTCAAGGACATGAAAGGTGCAAATTCTAAAATGAGACAGGAATGACAAGACTGAAGACCAATTTGAATGCTTCAGACATCAGTAGTTTATTGTATGTTTAGTCCAACACATTCAAAAAAATGGAAATCAAAAATGAAGATTTGCCACCTGCAACACGTGTAACTACTACTTGCTCTAACAGCAGAAGATGGCCAAACATATCAGCTTTTGAAGATGAAAAACCATTATCTATAATACCCACAGAAGCCAAGGTGGTAAAGTCCATCCCATTGGCAAAATGGAATGATATTGCTCGAGTACAATAATATATACCAGCATCTAGTGCCACCCAGTAATAACACTCAGTGGGAAAAGTCTACTAACTTTGCTTTTGGGGTATTATTGACTATTCTAGGGGATGGGGAAACAGGACAAGAGCACACAATTAAATTCAGTGAAAAAAAATCACAAGTCACCACATTTTGATGTTACCAGATTCTTGTTTTTTTTCTGTTTTGTATGTTTGTTCAATACTTAGTGAGTGAGAAGCAAGCTGGGTTGAGGGGTGGCTCACCTGCTTTTCTCAAGTTTACTAAACTGGTACGCAAGCACTTTCTGGGATTAGTGTCCATTCCCAGGAGTGGTTTGAAGTGAAGATGAAATTCAGTGCTGGTGAGGTGTAGCTATTAGTACAGCAGAAATCTGTAAAATTCTGGTAAACTGCTTGGCAATGAACTTGTGCAAACGATACTGAAACCAAGTTTTGTGTCCAAGGGCGAGGGTTTCAAGTAAGATTTGAGGTGAGAGGGGGATCGTGGAAGAAAAGAGACAGTAACCCTTCCTTGCCCAATGGAAACTTCAAGTACAATATTTCCAGGCCACATTGACAAATCTGAAGTAGATATCAGTCGGGAATAAGTTTAAACAAGATTGGAAACACAAAAACTACTAATGTATCCCAGAATTTGAGAAATAGTGCAAGACTACCATCAAAACAAGGAAGACCTCAGAAATTTTCAAACAAAAATCAAAACCAACAGACACATTTTTTTCTTATCCATCAACACCTAGAAACAAGTAAACTTTGCCGTGTGTCTGCCAGTTTTGCTGAACAGTCAACAAGGGACAGCCTTAAAGCTGTGCATGTAAACAAATCACTGCGCCACTGATAAATGTGCATTGCTGCTAGAAGCTGTGACTTAATGACATCACTCATTACAACAGCTTTCACCTGTACCAAGCTTGCACGGGTTATCCCCTCACATTTTATGCTCCTTCTTCTCAAGCTGTCATTCAGGTGAAGCCAAACATTGGCACAAATGGAGCACAAGAAGCTGCTGTTCCTGGATTGAAAGCTGCAGAATCCTTTATGTTGACCGCACTGCTGTTTCTTCCATTTTGTTTTTTTTCCCCAGAAAGAACACGCAGTAATCAGTTTGAATCTTTGCATAATGTAGCTTTCCCTCGAGGTTATACTTTATATATAGACCGGGTCAAAATCGTACAGATCAGCAACACATCTTTAAATAACCGTTATATGCATGACCATACTCTTTGCATATTTTTCATCAAGGTAACAGTAATGGGTTTGGATTTTAAATACCTAATTTTCCAATGTCAAAACACAAACATGCAAAAACAACCATCAGGTTGCAGGAATGATACAAAAAAAACACGTAGCTTGGAATAGATGACTGGATTGTGCAATTTTCTTCTTTCTTCAATTTTTTTTAATTCTCCCTGACTCCCAGCTCCCATACACCCCCCCCACCCTCCCCAAGCAAGGATGCTGCAGCTTTTCACATCTTTGCATTTTGTCAACACACTAGTGATTCCGTAAGGTTTTACAGCTGTTTGGCTTTGTACAACACAGCAGTTAGTACAATCCGTAGAAGAGTTGCCAGTGAGACTGGAATGACGTATCAATAGAAGGCACCATCATGCTCTTTACACATTGAAAGAACTAAAACAGTAAAGTTTAGCTATGATTTTTCGCTGCACATTCGTAACTGCACAGGTCAAGGGAAAGAAAAACTGGTGTCAAGCAGCGAGGCATCCCTGTATTGCAGTGGGGTAGATAGAAAAACTAGCAGACATGCCACCAAACGTGAGTTCAGGGCTGTTAATGAGTTCACAATTGCTTTTGTATTTCAATTTTTAGTTCAAGAAAAAAAAGTCCATCTCCATCTGAAACTGTTTCAAACATTGTCCATTACGGTTTACAGATGTGGGAAAATGTGTCGGCCGCAGCAAATATAAGATTCAGAGCCCACATCTGGTCAGTCATCCTTCCCTTGTCAAAGCAGACAGTGGCTGGATTTTCACCCGTCTCCTCCTGCAGTTGCCATGGCGAATGATGCTTTAAAGAGTACCCATTAGTGCATTATGATGAGTGCATGAACACAAGTTCTTGAGCCTAGTATTTCTAAAAAGAAAAATATCAAGGCAAGCTTCTCAAATTGCACCGATTTGATTGCCTCAATAGAACTGAGCAGAAACTTGACACATTTATAAAATAAAGCAGCCAAGTTGCACCAAAGACCCGAGGTTGTGTTTTTGTTTCGAAATGGGTGAATCTTCAGACCTTTAAGGGTTCCAATTAAATCAAAGCCATCTGTTTGGTTATTTTCCAGGAGCTTACACCATGTTTTTTTTTGCTTAAATCCTGTTCCAAAAATAGGGAAAATGATCACTTTGATGTAACTGGTAAAAAGAAGGCTTGTTTTCACAGAGAGATGAAAAACAGGCTGTGTCACATTCCAAAGCCAAAATTAACAATAACGCAAAGAAAGAAGAGAAAATGAAGAGTATGGTGTCACCAGCGAGTTATCAGGAGCGGTGGCTCTTAGCGACGGGGTCCAGCAAACCGGCCTTCACTGGGCAATCCACCTCTCCCGGGTCCAGGACCCAGCTTCTGTGCCATGCCACCTCTGGGTGGAGGTCCCCGGGAATCGCGGTCCCGCATCATCCCACCGCCAAGCATGCCCCGCGGACCAGAGCCTCTATCACTGCGGCGATTGTCCCTGCGGTCATCTCCGCCCCTGCGCTCTCCTTCACGGACTGCTCGCGTTTTCTTTTCTTCCACATTTAAGCGGACCTCACCTCGGAACATGACTGGCTGTGAACACAGATTTCAGGTTTAGTGGGCAGCTAAATGAAAACTCCACGTAACTTCAAAAAAAACCCTACATTTTTCTGATGTCTGCATCATTTCAGGTACGGGTCAGTTCAGTGGGTCATAGCTCACTGGTTCAACTCCCAACTCCAGACTTTAACACTTAAACGAGGCTGAAACCTCAAATGCAGTTTTGAGAGAGAACTGCACTGTCAGAGATGTCACAATTCAGATATGAAATTAGGGCTGTGTGTATTCTCTTAGGTAGATGCAAAAAGCTCTGCAATACTATCTGTGGAACAGGAGTTTTCTCCCCAAGTCATTATTTAACCTTCAACCACTGCACTGGCTACGTTATGTGCATTTAACTGTTTATGGGACCTTACTGTGCACAAAGCGGCTACCCAGTTTCCTACAATTCAACAGCAATTCCATTTCCAAAGCACTTCACTGGGTGTAAATTATTCTTCCCTCCTGAAGCTATGATATTAGTACCTGACTTTCTGTTTAACTTGATTACGTGAGCTGTTTAGGAAAGGACAGTTCCTTTTTCCTAGCCGAAGACCAAATAGCTACTTTTTCCAGCAGGCATGATTGGATGAGAACCCCCAGCTAATTTACAGTTACTGTTGTTTATGGGATCTTGTTGTGTGAGATATGGATGCAACATTTGTTATGTTGCAAAAGCAACACAGTTCAAAGGTTTCTCAGTGGCTCTGAAGCATGCAGGGATGTCCCGAGATTGCGAAAGGCACTACAGAAATGCAATTTTGTTAGTTCAGATGTTACCTTGGCACTCAAGATTCTTTGGACAGGATCTGGATCGTCAAACACCACAAATCCAAAATTGGGCAGCTTCCCCCCACTGCTCTTTGTGTTAATACGGAGCTCAACCACATTGCCAAAACCTAGACAGTGCAAAGACAAACACAAATATAAACTTTCAAATGCAGCAACAAGACTGACAATAAAAGAGACTTTAGCAGGCTGAATTACCATGCAGCTGGTTCTTACACTATTGTAGGTCACTCATCGCAGAAGATGCAAAGACTAAGAAACATTGGCGAGGTGGCAGAATAGCACAGTGGTTAGCAGTGCTATTTCACAGTGTTAGAGAGCCTGCTTGAGTCACTGTCTGTGTGGAGTTTACACATTCTGCCTGTGTACACATGGACTTTCTCTGGGTGCTCCAGTTTCCTCTCACAATCTGAAAGATGTGCTGGTTAGTTGCATTGACCTGAACAGGCACCGGTGAATAACAGAATTTCACAGTAACTTCATTGCAGTGTTAACATAAGCCTTATTTGTGATTAATAAATAAACTTTTACTTTATTTAGATTAACGGTGTTGCGAATCACTTACAGGAGCATGGAATAGACACAGAATTGCAATTACAATGAAAATTCAGCTTCTGGAACTCCATGTGGCCAGAACAACGTGTGGCTGTGAAAACTGGATCATCACAAAGAGTAATGAAGCTCGAATAAGAGCACTAGAAAGATCTCAGGTGGATGTTACCTGTGCTATGGACAGCCAAACATTCACAAAGCTGGTGTTAACAGGAATCTATTTGAGGCAGTATTAACTGGGAAGCGAACATGTTTTGGACATGTGAAGCAAACAGGAGGGGAGACAGGGGCACTGTGAGGTGAGAAAGCTCAGAATGTGTACAAAGACCCAAGATGGCATGGATGGATGGATAAGATCAGAACGTGGATTAGATTCTCTCAGCGAGGACAGTAGAAAATAGAAATCAGTGGAGAAAGATTGTTCATAGTGGGGCCAACCTTTGGAATGGGGACAGGTAAAAGACAAGAACATGGAACAACTGAAGCAAATGAACTCAGGAGGTTATGGACAAGATAACTTAGTTAAATATTTTCTTCCTGTGCGACAGTGGGTCTTTACTATCTTTGTTTTCAATTTATCTGATGGACAGTCAGAAACATGACATGGTTGATCCTCAATATTAGTTTTAGTTTCTTTCCCCTTTTCACTCCAAATGAATAACGTAGCAGCAGGCCCCAAAGAGATTTGGAGAGCTCTGAAGCTGGGATGATGATGCACAAGAGGTCACACACAACACCAGACCTCAAACATGTGTAAATGTGAAGCTGCAGCAAACTGCTGCCTGATTAAATATTGAGAGATTGAGATTTTCAGATGAGTACAGTGTGGCCCCATCATAACACGATGGCTGGGGTCCATAAAATGTTATGGTGAAAAAGCAGGGTCGTGCAAATCGGGGTCCTATAATTATGTAATGGACGATCTTGGCATCTGTCAGGTCGTTTATACAATCACTACATGCTTCATTACAAACTTTTTGATTGGCAGGTCCAGGCTAGTTTAAAACAGGCAATGGGGATTGTTTATTTACACAAACACTTTCAGGGTCCATTAACTGTGAAGTACTACTTCTTTTGAACAACTGTCTAATGTTTTTTTTCTAAGTGAGAACCCCTTTTATCTGAACTGGGCAGCAGGGGACAGCAAGTGTTTTCTGTCCTTTCTCAGGCAGATTATTTTCACTTTAGAAATAAATTGCAGTAACTAAAAATTTTTCAGTTCCCCAGAAAGAGCAAACAAAAAGGTCCCAATGATTCATCGCATTACATTTGAATTCACACTAAATTGAGGCACATAAAATCAGGGTTTCACTGTGTATGCTAAATTAATCTATCCACATTCTGTAAAGGACTACTCAAGCATTTTAAATTGGACTATAATGATCTTTGCTCACTCATGAAGAAGTCTTTCAGTTCATTTTCATCAATGTCATGGGGCAAGTTGCCAACAAAGAGCTGGTGACTATCTGGGTAACGAATGATTCTTCGGTTCTCAATCTCATTTGATTCAATATCTCGACCTGCAATACACAATAATATTCCTGCTTTAAACATGCCATCCATACCTGTACAAACAATGTTCACATTCAAAAAGGAGATGCAGTACTTTATTGCCCATGAGTTATCACGCTTGCAATATTCAGCTGTTGAAGTTTCTCTTCCCGCGCTGTATTGGCACCACAGGAGTCTGACTCTTCTCCGTGTCTATGCTGCAGCTTGGCAATGCCAATCACCGATGAGCCCAACTTCCAGATGTATGTCAATGACACGCATCTCTACCATCCCACCAATCCCTGTACACCAGCACCCCCAATCTCCATGCTGCCATTCTCATTGTCTAACATGCAGTCTCAGGTAAGTCACTGAGCTTTTGTGGCTACATACACCATTGTCATCTCCTCATTAACTCGATGGCGATCCTTGGCGACTATTTCACATGCTGCAATCTTCTCATTCTGTTTTGACTCTCTAACTCCAAATTTCTTCCATCACCTACTGCATCTCCCAACCTCCCTCCATTTGCTGCATGTCCCTCACTAATGCTGTCTCACCTCTGGACTGGAGCACTCTATTCTCTCTTGACTGGCCTTGTATTCTCCATCCTCTTAACTTTTGTCCAGAGCAAAGCTGCTGTGATTATTAAGCCTTGTACCAATTTGAACCAGCCCATCACCCAACTGTGATCTTTTACATTTTAAGATTCCAGCTATAGTTTGCTCTGAATTGTTGCCTCTTCCTGATATTTTTAGCAGTGTGGAAGGTAACATTTATTATATCAATACCCCAATCTCAGTATCAAGCATCCTCAGGACAGATAAAGAGCCACATCATCAACAGCAGTTATACTATCTTGTAGACTCTCTCATTTGAACAATATTGCCAACCTGATACCAAAATCAGATGCTTTTAAGCTGCTGCAGTACCGCATTGAGAATGTCAATTTCATGCCACACGCTGCTTGGGGAGACAGAGCCGACCGCCCTTCACGTCTGTTGGTGCTGAACCTAAATGCAAACGAGAAACGTGGCTAACCCATCCACTCAAGCCCCAGCTATCTGCTTCACTTCACATTTTTCTATAATTGATATTGAATTTACACCACAGAATTGGGGCATTTGGCCCAAACTGTCCATGCAGACTTCTACCTTATTTCAGTAAATCCTGTCATAAGCCTCTATCCCTTTTCCCCATGTGTTTGTCCAGCTTCTTCTTAAGCACATCTCCTCTAATTGACTCAATCACTCTGTGGTAGCAAGTCCCACTTTCTCACTACTCCTTAGGGCAAGAATGTCCTGTTGGGTTCAATTGCCATTATCTTATATCGATGACCTCTAGGTTTGGTCTCCCGACAAGCGGAAACACCTTTGCCCACCCTATCAAATCCTTTCCCAGGAAAATAGGCCCAGACTGTTCAATCTTTCCTGATAGTTATAAACCTGACAGTTCTGGCAATCTTTATAAAGTTCCACTTTTACTTGAAACACTGTTAATGAAATCCATACAGCTCACCTGTTCTTGGCCCTCGAGACATTAAGCCCATCCTCTCCCGGGGTCTCTGGTCACGAGGCCGTGGGGGCTGAGCTTGGGTTTCCGTTTTAGCTTCAGCTCTTGGCTGGAATTAAAAGTGGAGGAAGAAGAAAAGAAAATAATGAAGTGGCTACATTGGCTTTCTGCAACAAGTAACAAATCAAACACACGTTTGGAAAAGAAAGGCTTGTATTAACAACCTCCTGCCTAAAACAAAAGCAATCTTCCTCTAGTAATCAACCGACATTACTTTATCACAGGTATGTACCAACAATTACCAACACAAAGCTATGCTAGCAGTTCTTTCTTTATTTAATTGTTACCCAATCCAAATTGAAAAACACAACAGAATATCTAAGCTTTTCTTTTGAAGAAAAGCAATTTGAATTAATTGTTATATATATGCATGTCCATTCACAGATTACCTGTGAGGCTGGTGCTTTAACAACATGGGGAGGAATTCCAGAGGAAGGAACTGTACCACTAGGAGGCAGATTTTTACTTGTCACTGAGGCCCAGGAGAAAGCCTGCAGAGAATGCAACACATACCTATGCTACTATCAAGAAATAAAGCATTCCCTTAAATATAAAAATTCCTGAGCCTTTACACAGGGTAAGATTGCAGTCTGGCACCTTATTGGTGCTAATTATATCGGGTAGTTGCATTTAACATGTCTACTTCATATGGTCAAATTAAAACTGCTACAACTTACCATTTAGTTTGAACCTTTAGTAACTATGATTTAATATTAATATTGAGTTAGTTTACCAATCCAAACATCATTTTGCAGTCCTGTCTACACACAAAGTAGTTTTACTTGGAAAGCACTTTGCTTTTTTTTAAAATTAGGCTTATTAAAAAGTTACACCTGCCACTAAGAGTAAGCCACACAATGAGGATGACTCATATTAACCTTGGGAGCCTCTGGAGTTTGAGAAACTGGTTCCGCTGGGGCAGGAGATGGAGCCTTTTCCTCCAACTCTTCCACACTCTTTTCTGCCAACTCAGGTTCAGGTTTTGTCTCCTCAGTTTTGGATTCTGGTTCAGGTTCAGCCTCAGGAGCTGGCTCTTCCAAGGTCTCCTCTACACCATTACTTCAAAATTTTAAAACACAATGGTTAAAATCATTTCTACACAGCACGCCAAAAACTTGCTTTAAGAAATATCTCTCACTCCCAGTCTATCAACACTTTGTCTAATTCAGCCTTGAGTATACTCAATGCCCCTCTCTGCTGCTGCTCTCTGGGGAAAGGAAAATTCCAGCAACCCTCAGGAAAGTTGTAAATAAAGTGTGATGCAAAGAAAATGAAACTGCGACGCAACTGCACTTCAGTTTCAAAGGAAACGGGACTGGTGTGATTAAATAACGTAAACCAACAAAACTTTGTACAAACAGCATTGAAAGCAGCATCGCTACTGTTGGTCTAAGGAATTCTAATTAAAAATTGCATCCAGCAACAACAACCAAAATGACCTGCATTTCCCTCACATACTCAATCATTAGCACCAACTCTCAGGTGCAAATTGTAAACCAAAATCATCAGCATATCCCTGTTCTTCCTTGCTTGGTCAAGTGCAGCTCTAACCACACAAGCTGCTGGATACTATCAAGGACAAAGCAGCCAGCTTGATAGACACCCCATCACATTCACTCCCTCCATCATTAGCACATCACACTTATAGTATGCAACATCTACAAGGTGCAATACAGCATCTTGCAAAACTGCCTAGAAGGACAAGGGTAGTATGCGATTGTGAATACTATCACCTGCAAGCTCTCCTTTCCCTTGCCCCAATCCCTGAGTCACACACTGTCTTGACTTAGAAATATATCGCCGTTCCTTCACTGCTGCTGGGTTAAAATCCTGCAACTCCTTTCTTAACCACTCAATGGGTATATCTATACTATATTTAACATTTAAAGGCGGCAGCTCCCTGTCACTTTCTCAAGAGCAATTAGAGATGAGCAATAAATGATGGTTTAGCCAATGATGCTCACATTTCTGAATAAACAAAATACGTAGAAGGATTATAGCTTGGCAAAATACAAAAAAAACCATACTCTGGAATAATTCATCAGGCCAGAGTTTTCTAAGGAAGTCACGGGTATTCACTGCTCTGTATGATTTGGTATTCTGGGCATTAGTGCTAACACTGACCACTGCTGCCAAAGTAAAGACTCCTGTAAAAATAAATCCTAAAAATGTAAGAAATAGGAGTAGATTTCACAGCTCATCACGTGTGCTCAGTCAATGTCACTAGCTGATCTCCCTCAACTCCACCTTCCTGCCTCATTCCTGTGATTCCAAGAAACCAAAAATCTACTTCAGTCAACTCCTTTACTATTGACACTCTGCCCCAAATCCTGATGCACAATATCTTTTGGTTGCTTCAAAAAGGATGACAGCTCAGACAGATGATGTGCACCTCAATGGGTCCAGCAATAAGCAAACGATCTCATTCTTAACAGGTTGCTATAGGTAAATGACCTCTCATCACAGGAAACGTTATCTCTCTTTCGCTTTCCACATTTGTTGCTGAAGCAGAACATTCCCAGCATTTCCAGTTTGTATTTCAGATTCTCAGCTTCCACACTATTTAACTTTTCTATCTAATTTTTATTGTTGCTTTCAGCTGTGGTCACTATTCTTGTGTAATGTATTTGAAAGATTTGGAATGTACCTGACGGCGTGAGCTTCGTAATACGTGTTATTGGTATTTTCCTGCACAGGTTCAGGTGATGGTTGACGTTCCTCTGGTTCTTCCTCCACGTCCTCTTCAGATTCTGAAAGTGTAAACTGACTTAAGGAGGAGTTCCACTAACTTAGGCATTCATTTCAAGAATAACAAAACAAGAGGGCTCTGGTTTAAACACTTCCTAAGTTAAACACTACAGTACAAATAACCAGGATTACTGAGACTCAAGAACTAACAACTTGTCGAGCAGCAGGATTCCTCATCCAAAGCAAACACCACCCACTTCAGCAGCACCTGGAAATGCTTTGCGGTTCACAGCCACAGTCACAAGATAGAGACTGGTTGCCTCAGAGGAGGCTGAGGGGATGCAGGTGGCCAGAGAAAGGAAAGACCCAAGATGTTGAGAGTCAGGAATCAAAGAAAAGAAACAGACGTGTGGAAAAGAGTACAGCAATACAGAAGAGAGCATTGCTGAATTATGCTGGAAGGATGACAGGAGGCATTGAAGAAGTGGATGTGAAAGTAAATGAAGTATGCATGGGGCTGGAATGGGTGACGCGAGGCATACCACCCAATCATTTTTCTATCAGACAGCACAGTGGTTAGCACTGCTGCCTCATAGCACCAGGTTCAATTCCAACCTTGGGTCACTGTGCGAAGTTTGCACGTTCTCCCTATATCTACGTGGGTTTCCCCCAGGTGCTCTGGTTTCCTCCCACAGTCCAAAGATGTGCCGTATAGGTGGATTGACCGTGCTAAATTGACCTTTAGTGTCCCAAGGTGTATAGGTTAGTTGGACTGACCCGGCTAAATTGCCTTTTAGTGTCCCAGGATGTGTAGGTTAGGGTGATTAGTAGGGTTGGGATAGGGCCTGGGTAAGATGCTCTGATGGACAGTTGGTGCAGACCCATTGGGCCAAATGATCTCCTTCTGCATTATCAGGATTCTATTACCCAGCAGGAAAAGTTTAATTCCTCATCTTTCAGATCCATGATGGCACCGCTTTTAATTGGGAAAAAATAACTCAGGCATTGGTGACAGCCCAAAACTATTTTGTGACCCATAGCTCAGCCTTCCGGCACTGTGGGCACAAAACAAATGCTGTTATAGCTGACTCTGTGTGGGATTGTAGGAAGCTGAAAGAGTATTCCTTTGCCTCCCCATGACAAGGAGGCTACTGTTTCCTGAGGGACACCCAGCAATTTCTGGAAGAAACGCTGAAGCTCATTTACCACAGGTAAATCACATGTATGTGTAATGCACATTCTATCACATTGGGAATTTCGCTATCAGCGGAGCGGGGGTCGGGGGGGGTAATCCTCTGTGCAATTTGCATATTACAAGATGCCTCCTGCCTGAAAAAGGAGAACTCTCAGCCTGTCCATCTCAGAATGCTGCTTAGGGTGAAGCTGAGTGAACAAGAGCTGTAATCAATCCATTGCTAATTTTGGTTAGCACTTGGCAAGCCAAGTTAAAGCAGCCCCAAATATTTTGACAAATAAGTCAAGAAAAACCTGCAACTGACATTCTGGATTGGAAAGCATTAAAATTGACATTAAAAGCATATTATATATTTTCATTGCCAGTTATCTGCCTCCTCATTTCATTACCTTCTTCCAATTCTGCGTCTGAATCGAAAACCTCATCCTGGTAGCGGAATATATCATTATGGACGTAGAATTTGTTTGGAACAGAACCCTGTTTATTTTTAAGAACAGCAATAGCATCAAGTTAATCTCCATCAATACTGTAATAACCCTGGCTTTACTAGCCTCATCCATTCTACAATAACAGTAAAATCCATCACGCATCTATACAACTCTCTGTGCATTGCAAACTTAACCCTCTTACTAAGCTTCCTCTCAACAAATCTGAGTAATGCAATGTGATTCTACCAAATACCAATCTGAAACGCAAGCCAATACCGTAACTACAATCAGGACTTCAGCATTCAAATAATAGAGCAGATCAATTGGAGAATACAAATTGCATGACAGAACCCAATTCGAGTGAGCTTTACAAAACTGCAACTCAGTTAGAGCAGGACAGTCATTGTTATTGTTGGTCCAGGGGATAAACTCCAGTACGTTTTCTTCCTCTTTCCCTCTGTTGATTCACTTACATCTTGTCAACTCAGATCATTATTAGGGTCAAAGTTTAAACCTTACCCTCCCTGTAGGTTCAGTGAAACAACAGCCTTCCGGTATTGTGACTGTTTTAGCTAACATCCAGTGATGCTGTTATGGTAAGAACCTTCCACCAGTGTCTGGTGATGTAACATGTGCTTTCTGCCTCTTTTGCTGCTCTCTCTCATTTTTCCCCCACACCTTTTAGGTTTTTATGATGCACTTTTTTCCCCCCCAAGAAAACCCATAATTTTTGCCTAGATTTGCTTCCAGCTTGGGAAAGAAGAAACCTTTTCCTTCTCCAGCTAAAAATAATCAAAGGCTGAGGGACAAACACCCTGGAAAGCCTCTCTATTGTGTCACTTGCAGCAGCTGGATTACATTACAATAATGACTGCATTTTTAAATACTTGATTGACTGTAGTGTTTTGGGACATTTTAACGTCATAGAAGTCCCAATTAAAAATGGAAGTTTTTCCTCTTTGTTTTACATGGAAACTTATATACTAACACGTTAGTAAAATGTTCCTTCTTCAGAGATCATTTGCTGATGAGCATGATTCTTCATGGAAACTCCATGTCACTGGTCATGGGCTCCGAGAGTACTGGCATGGCTGATGAATCCTATCCCAGAGCTAAATCTTTCACCACATGTCTGGCAGATGTTCCTGGAAGGTGGGTTCAGTCCTTGGACTCAAGATCACTGCATTCTTTTCTCAGACTCCTTTTCTGGACCTCCTCTTGCCTTTGAGTATCCTGGAAGAATTGAGTCCCTTCAATCAGGGGTTCTTCCAAGGAGATCACTTCTGTGCAAAAATCTCCCAGGCATTGACATTTCTGAAGGTAAACCTTCAGCATGTCTTCGAAAACTTTCCTTTGTTCTCCTCTTGCTAGGGATTCTTACTCAAGCTGGGTGTATAAGAGTTGCTTTGGCAGCCAGGAATCTGCCATCCTAACTACATAGCTAGCCAGTGGAGTTGGTTTCAGAGGATCATGCCTCGGTGCCCATGTTCTCTGTTCCTTTGAGGATGTGGCTATTAGCATGCCTGCCCTGAGCTGATGCGGAGAATTAATCTCATATAGTGTTGATGGCACCTCTTCAGAGTCACGAGATGCAGTCTGTACCTAATCTAGATTCCTGAGACACTTAGTCAGTTGAGCCTTCGGCCCAACTTGTCCATGTCGCCCTTTTTAAAGCCCAAAGCTAGTCCCTATTGTCTGTGTTTGGCCCATATCCCTCTGTAGTCACTTTCTAAATGCTTTTAAAATAACAAAATTATACCCACTTCTACTACTACCTCTGGCTGCTTGTTCCAGACATTCACCACCCTCTGCGTGAAAAAATTACCATTCTGGACACTTTTGTATCTCTCCACTCTCACCTTAAACCTACGCACTCTAGTTTTAGACTTCTCTACCTTTGGGAAAAGATATTGATTATTTAGCTGATCTGTACCCATCATTATTTTATAGACCTCTATAAGATCATGCCTCAGCCTCCTGGACTCCAAAGAAAAAAGTCCCAGTCTTTCCAGCCTTTCCTGATAACTCAAACCATCAAGTCCCGGTAATATCCTAGTAGATCTCTTCTGCACTCTTTCTTATTTAGAACCACAGAACATTACAGCACAGACACAGCCTTTTGGCCCTTCTTGTCTGTGCATTTTTCTGCCTAGTCCCACTGACCAGCACCTGGACCATATCCCTCGACATCCCTCTCATCCATGTACCTGTCCAAGTTTTTCTTCAATTTTGTGAGCCCACATTTACCACTTCATCTGGCAGCTCATTCCACACTCCCACCACTGTGTGAAGATGCCCTCCCCTAATATTCCCTTTAAACTTTCCCCCTTCACCCTTAACCCATGCTCTCTGGTTATTTTCTCCCCTAGCCTCAGTGGAAAAAGTCTGCTTGCATTCACTCTATCTATACCCATTATAATTATATAATTCTCTATCAAATCTCCCCTCATTCTTCTACGCTCCAGGGAATAAAGTCCTAACCTATTCAACCTTTCTCTGAAACTCAGCTTCTCAAGTCCCAGCAACATCCTTGTAAACCTTCTCTGCACTCTTTCAACCGTATTAATATTCTTCCTGTAATTTGGTGACCAAAACTGCACACAATATTCTAAATTCGGCCTCACCGATGTCTTATACAACCTCATCATAACATTCCAACTCTTATACTCAATACTTTGATTTATAAAGGCCAATATATCAAAAGCACTCTTTACGACCCTATCCACCTGTGACGTCACTTTTAGGGAATTATGTATCTGTATTCCCAGATCCCCCTGTTCTACTACACTTTTCAGTGTCCTACCATTTACCTTGTACGTTCTACCTTGGTTTGTCCTTCCAAAATGCAACACCTCACACTTGTCTACATTAAATTCCATCTGCCATTTTTCAGCCGATCCAAATCCCTCTGCAAGCTTTGAAAATCTTTCTCACTGTCCACTACACCTCCAATCTATGGATCAGCAAATTTGCTGATGATACGATTTATCACATGGTCATCTATATCAATGATCTGGATGATAAACAACGATGCACCCAGCACTGATCCCTGTGGCACACCACTAGTCACAGGCCTCCACTCAGAGAAGCAATCCTCCACTACTACTCGCTGGCTTCTTCCATTAAGCCAATGTCTAATCCAATTTACTACCTCTCCATGTATACCTAGTGACTGAACCTTCCTAACTAACCTCCCATGTGGGACCTTATCAAAGGCCTTATGAAATCTATGTAGACAACATCCAATACCTTCCCTTCATCCATTTTTCAGGCAACCTCCTTGAAAAACTCTAATAGATTGCAAAAATATGACCTACCTTGCACAAAGCCGTATTGACTCTCCCTAATAAGTCCCTGTCTATCCAACTATTTGTAGATCCTATCTCTTAATACTCCTTCCAATAATTTACGTACTACTGATGTCAAACTTACCGGCCTATAGTTTCCCAGATTACATTTTGAATCTTTTTTAAATGATGGAACAACATGAGCCACCCTCCAATCATCCGGCACCTCACCCGTGGACACCAATATTTTAAATATATCTGCCAGGGTCCCTGCAATTTCAACACTAGTCTCCTTCAAGATCCGAGAGAATACCTCGTCCAGTCCTGGGGATTTATCTACTCTGATTTGCCTCAAAACAGCAAGCACCTCCTCCCCTTTAATCTGTATAGGTTCCATGATCTCCCTACTTTTTTTTTATTTCCTAGACTCCATGCCAATTTCCTTAGCAAATACGGATGCAAAAAACCCATTTAATATCTCCCCCATTTGTTTTGGTTCCATACATAGCCCTACCACTCTGATCTTCAAAAGGACCATTTTTATCCCTTACTATCCTTTTGCTCCTAATACACCTGTAGAAGCTCTTAGGATTATCCTTCATCTTGACTGCCAAAGCAACCTCATGTCTTTCAGCCCTCCTGATTTCTTCTTATATTCCTCAAGCATCTTATTTGTTCCCTGTTACCTATACATGTCATACATCTCTCTCTTCTTTATCAGATGTGTAATATCCCTTGAGAACCAAGGTTCCTAATTCTTATTCACTATGCCCTTAATCATGACAAGAACGTACAAACTCTGCACTCTCAAAATTTCTCCTTTGAAGGCCTCCCACTTATCAATCACATCCTTGCCAGAGAACAGCCTGTCCCGATCCACGCTTTTTAAATCCTTTCTCATTTCTTCAAATTTGGCTTTTTTCCAATTTAGAATCACAACCCGAGAACCAAATCTATTTTTATTCATGATCAAGTTGAAACTAATGGCATTATGATCACTGGAACCAAAATGTTCCCCTACGCATACTTCCATCACTTGCCCTAACTCATTTCCTAACAGGAGATCAAATATTGCATTTTCTCTAGCTCGTATCTCTATATATTGATTTAGAAAATTTTCCTGAACACATTTTACAAACTCCATCCTGTCTAGACCTTTAACAGTATGGAAGTCCCAATCTATATATGGAAAATTTAAATCCCCCACTATCACAACTTTATGTTTCCTGCAGTTGTCTGCTACCTCTCTGCAGATTTGCTCCTCCAATTCTCACTGATTATTGGGTGATCTATAATACAACTCATTAACGTGGTCATACCTTTCCTGTTTCTCAGCTCCACCCATATGGCCTCGGTAGATAAGGATCTAATCTATCCTGCCTGAGCACTGCTGTAACATTTTCCCTGACTAGCAATGCCAACCACACCCCACCCGACCCGACCCTTCACCCCTCTGTCTCTATCACATCTGAAACACTGGAATCCTGGAACATTGAGCTGCCAGTCCTGCCCCCCCATAACCAAGCTTCACTAGTGGCTATAATGTCATAATTCCATTTAGGTTTAATAATATCCTTTCTACAATAGGGTTATTTGGAAGAGCTGGGACGATGGCACGTTGTACATGAGGACCTGAGTATCAGCACAAATGTTAGTCGAAGACTCTCATCCTTAAGTATTAGAAGCCAGCGCTTGCAGACTGGATACGATGTTGGATTTCCACATCAATGATGCTCAGCCTCAGATGAGAAGTGGCTCTCCAGGTAAGGGGAATGCTCCACTTCTGGGAGCATTTCCCCACTGATCTTGATGGAGGGAGAGACTGGATCTTGCCTGGCACGGATTGGTAAAGGGCTCGAGTCTTCTCGAGGCTGAGACCGTTTCTTCAGCACGCTTCCACCAAGGCGTCAAACATGGCTTGGCGATCCTCCTCTGAGAGCGCGGAGAATAAAATTCAAGGTCCTCACTGCAAGCAACAATTGAATGTTTCTTTTTTATTCATTGGAGGGACACGGGCATCGCTGGTTGGCCAGCATTTATCGCCCATCCCTAGTTGTCCTTGAGAAGGTGGTGGTGAGCTGCCTTCTTGGATCGCTGCAGTCCACGTATCTGTTCTTTGAAATTTTTGACCTCAGAAGCTATGAATGTTTATATTTAAGGCAGAGGTGAATAGGTTTTTGGACACTAAAGGGAAAAATATGGCAAGAGTTGAGGAAGGTGGAGTTGAGGTACAAGATTAGCCACTTTTCTGTTGAATGATGGAAAAGGTTCGAAAGACTGTAAAGCTGATTCTAGCTCCTATCATGTATTCAAATACAGTGAATTCAACATCAACTCGCACTGCCTTACAACAAACATTAAAAACAAATTATTTTTAATATTATAAACTTACCTCTGGCGCCAAGACAAAAGTCTGCATGAACTTCCTCATTGGCTGACCACTGTTTGACAGCTCTCCCATCACCTGTACCACCACCCCATCACTTAGCGTAGCATGTGCATCCACGTGGCGTATCTTTGTGTGACAATCACTAAACTGAAGAGACATCACCTTTTTGTGGATTTCCTACCAAAAGAGACGAGAACAATTCAGAATTGACAAAATTTTATAAACATTTGGAACTTTTGCTTTGATCTGAACAATGATTTAAAAATATTGACCATATACTTAAGCAGGCTAGTGCAGACACAATGGACCACATGGCTCTTCCAGTGCTCTTACAATTGTGTAATTCTGCATAATTTTACACAAGTCTTTGAGAGTAATGAAAAAGCTCTCTTTGACAGTAAGGTTATAAATGCAAGTTGTAAGTAGAACTACACCTGGCCATAGTCTTCTGAGATTAGGGTGAAAATGTATTCTTGTGTTAAACACTGTCCAACAACTGCTGCTCTAAGACTGGGGCAGGACCAAAAGTTGGGTCACAGGAGAGAGATGGAGTGAGAATAAGAAAATTTGAGAGAAACGTGGATCAAACATACACTCAGGGAGGGGAGTGAAGAAAGTGACAGTTTGTTTTATTTGATATCTTGGATGGCACATCTTGAACATATAGTGCTGTTGTGTATGGATAGAAGTCTAAGCTGTGCACAAAGACAGAAATATTTGTACATAGTATTATACAAATCACAGAAAAACATCCCAATAATCTTCTCAGCAATGTAACATTACACTTTGATATTAAAACTGAAGCATCTTGCTTGCAAGAAAAAATATCTTATTTACTTACAGCTTGACCATAAACTGCTTCTGCAGGCTTCCCATTACCATCCAATCCACCATGAACATAAGACGAGGTCCTGCCATAAAACCTGGATGCACAAATATCCAAGGAAAGCCACCCATTAATAAGTAACCTTAAAGATTTATGCTCTGACTGTTTGTCATCAGCACTAGATATTCCAACATCAGAAAATATAAAAAGTGCATTTCTTGGCAATCTTAGGTTGCAATATATTCAGAAAACGATAAATGCCAAGTTAGTACATCAACAACAGACCAGGCTCTGGGAACAGAAGCAAAATCTACTGACAAAGGTTAGGAGGAGTCATTGGAACTTGCTACCCTCATAAGGTAGTGGGAATGATCAACAACATCAAAAGGAGGTTGGATAAATACTTAAATGAAATAAACTTTGAAGGCTAAGGGGATAGTGATAAAGAATGGACTGACTGGATTGTTCTAGAAAGCTGACATGGAGTTAATGGACTGAATGGCCTCCTTGCGTCATTGTGATTATATAATAGCAGACCCAGCAACAGACACTATTCAAAGTACACAGAAACATCTAAAAATTAACATGGACCTGTATAAGATAGTCTTTCAGAGATTCAATACTCCAAATGGCCTTATTCTGCACCATAGGGATTCTATGATTCTGTTGTTTTATTGAGGCTGAAATGTTGGTTGCTTAAACATGGAGATAATAACAGTTGGTTCTAAGTTCGCAATGAGGAGAAAAAGTCTCCCCAAACCCAGAAAGGTATTAACAACATTAAATTGCAAACCGGTACCCATCTCTTTGTTTCTAACCTGGTGTTGTGAAACCTGTTACTGTGCCCACCCTAGTCCAACGCCGGCAACTCCACATCTTAAAAACATTCAACAAGGTCATCTCAACTGCTTCACTGAGTAGGGAATTCCACAGATTCACACCCTTATGGTTGAAGAAGTTTTCCTCAACTCATATTTCTTGTTCCCCCTTATTTTGATGCTATGTCCCCTAGTTCTGGTTCACCCGTCAGTGGAAACAACCTCCTTACTTCTATCTTATCTATTCCCTTCATACTTTGTAATTAGTGAAAACAGATTAGCACTTACAGTGGGATATAAAGCTAATGTGTTTCCCATTGCCATGGAGAAAAGGATAGAGGAAGCCCTTTTGAGATCAGATTACAGGTTTCACTTAGAGGTTCCAACTGCATTCTGAGTGGTAGACGACAAGGTGAACATTTTCTCTGCTTAAAGTGCAGGATTGGCGAACAACTATCTTTTACTCTCCTTTTAGGTTTCTCTGCAGAACACATAAGCCCTCACACTGTAACATTTCTTTGTAAGAAATGGTACACAGGAAAACAACACAGATTACACTTTCACAAGGAGCAAAGAGAATTAGGAAGCAGGATAGGATTCCAGTGTCCAGAACTAACCTCCATCCAGTCAGCTCTTCATATTTGATTTTAATCAATTAGTGACAGTCATGACATAAAACAGGAAACATAGCCAGATAAATTCACCCGTTTTCAAATTCTTGGCAGCAAATCTGAACATGTAGTTTTTGTGCCTCAATTTTGCTCAGTCAGAAACAGCCTTGTTGGGTCACAATGAGTTTTACGGTTGATTTCAATAGTGCAATTCCAAAACAAATCTTCACAAATGAACAGAAGTCTGCCATGAATTGAACAGATGCAACTTCAATTATACTTTCAGTCACTGCCTGCATTTTTGCAAGTCAAATTTATAATCCAAGTACCAGCCCTTTGGTATTCCAAACTGACACAATGATCAGTATGGTAATAGAAATGGAATGAGTCACTGGACTACTCAAAGTTTATACAAACAAGGGCCTGATCAACAAAAGGTACCATATCAGAAGGAGCCTGACTTTACAATCCATGCATTTCTGATATCAGATCACTCAATGGTAAGTGGGATTTAATTTAACCTCCTCCTTTCATTAAAACTAGCTATTCGCAAATGGGCAGACAATATTCTATTCCAAATTTCAGACCAAATTTCCGATGTAATACTTCCCCCATAAACTAATAAAGACATCACGATGCTACATTATTGAAATTATGTGCACAGTGCCATCAAACACATCATTCTACCTTCAGAAAGCAGATCATAGAATCCCTAGTGGCCATTTGGCCCATTGAGTCTGCACCAACAACAATCCCACCTAGGCCTTATCCCTGTAACCACACATATTTACCCCACCACATGCTTTAACCTGCGCACCCTGGGACACCAAGGGGCAATTTAGCATGGCCAATGCACCTAACCTGCACATCTTTGGACTGTGGGAGGAAACCGGAGCTCCCATTCTCATAGCCATAATTTTGTTGAGATGTAGAGTTAATTCAAACCAGGGCCCCACGGTATCACAGTGGTTAGCACTGCTGCCTCACAGTGCCAGGGGCCCAGGTTCAATTCTAGCCTTGGATGTCTGTATGGAGTTTGCACATTCTCCACGTGTCTGTATCCTCCATGTACTCTGGTTTCCCTTCACAGTTTAATGATGTGCAGGTTAGGTGGCCAAACTAGCCTCTTAATGTCCCAAAATATATAGGTTTGGGGGATTAGCAGGCTAAACATATGGAGTTATGGGGGTAGAACAGGAGAGTGGATCTGGGAGAATGCTCTGAAAGTCAGTACAATTCAGTGCGCCAAATGGCCTCCTTCTGCATTGTAGGGTTTCTATGATTCTATGGCAACCCATTCCGTTGCACCACTCAAGGGTCACAGCTAAAACTACCAAGTGGAGATGCTGGCTTCAATTGCTAGTAAGTGCATGCAATTGAGAAATATGACATAAGGATATAAGAATAGCATAAAAACATTCTGCAATAGCATTTTCAATAGACTACAGATTTCTCTGTGTGCTTGGGACCTCTAATATCTAGTCTGAACAAGGAAGGTATTTTCAGAAACCTTACATGACTCTTCCAATTCAGGTAAGAAGTTGGGATTGCTTACAGAGAGGGTGGTGGATGTAAGGGTTCAGTAATAACTTTACAAATGGGAATTGGATTAATACATAAATAAAAATTCCCCGACTTTACTGGGGAAAGAGCAGGGAGAATAGGAGTAACTGCAAGAATAGTTTCATAAGGCTGGCAAAGGCTTGGTGGGACGAATAGCTTCCTTCTGCATTTTTTTTAATGTCTCTAATGAGATTTGCTAACTTTAGCAACGGTAAAGAACTGTGTCACTGTGTGAAATGTCAACGCTTACAAGAGTGGTTTCACCTGCTGAAACAACAACAGTTTAACAGTATTAATCTGTCCAGGTCTAAGCAGCTGCGAATTAGATACACTAAAAAGGTCACAATAAAGGACATCGATAGCAAACTTCACTTAGTGAGAACTGCAAGATGCCAGTCTCCCCGAGTAGGAATTTTTCCATAAATAAAATCTCTCTAACCCAGAATAGCCACTAAGTTAACACAACACAATGGCCAAAGCTCTCGGTAGAACCATAAAGTTGGAGGTCATACAACCCATCATGCTGATGCTGATGGAATAATCCAATTAAATTTAGATTTCGGATAAGCAGTTACATTACAGATCCAAACTATAATTAGTGGTGAATCAAGACTTTCCTGTTTGGGTACCACTTGATTGCCGATTTATGCCTTAGGCACTACCTTTCAATATATGACATACAACGTCGTCAGGCAAGGTTAATCCTCAAAGGCATTAACAAACTGTGACAAGCTGCCCAAAGTCCTTATGGTTGCCATCTCAATCAAAACTAGAGGAAATCTGCAGATTCTGGTCTCTGTAATAGTAAGAGGATCCAGAAGCACAAGAAAAATGACTCTCAAAGATAAAACCAGTACTGAACGTATGGGTCTGTCAGAAAAGACTGGGGCTTTTCTCTAGAAAAGAGAAAACTTGAAAAATGACCTGATAAGAGATCTTTAAAATAATGAAGGAATTTGATAGGGTAACGGTTGAGAAAATGTCTCTGCTTCTGAAATCAGAAATTTAAGATAACCACTAAAATCAAACAAGGGATTCAGGAGAAACTTCTTCACACAGCGTATTGGGGAAGTAAAACTTACTGCCCGAGTCAACAAACAGAGATGCATTGAAAGGGAACTTAGGTAAGCACATTAGAAAGAAAGGAATAGAAGGATCGGGCGAGATGAAACTAGGTGGGAGGAAGCCCTTGTGGAGCATAACAACTGGTGCAGGTCAGGTGGAGATTTGGATGCTTGTCCAGCAAATATAAATGCTATACAAGTGAATATAACATGGAAAAACTTCAATTTTTGGGTAAATATAAGATTTCAGAAGAATCATAATCTACTTTAAGTCATAGATAGCATTATATATAAATCAAATATTTACATATATATATAATACACAATATTAGTGTATTAATACACAATTATTGTGTAATAATACAATTTTATTCACAATAAAATTTAATTTAGTAATTAACAAGTACACTCATTGGGTTTAGCAATATATAACAAGCAGTAGATTAATGAGACAATTTAGATACTTATTCTACCTAATGTGTGATGTTGTTTTACTGTCAGTGTTGGAGCTGAAGACATAAATTTGGTATGTCAGCTACGACTCTCACCTACTTTACAGATGCACCATGGAAAGCATCACTTCCAGATGTATCGCTGCTTGGTATGGCTCCTGCTCTGCCTAAGACCGTAAGAAACTACAAACGGTTTGTACAAACTACAAAGTCAAACTTTAATTTTAAGGTTATGAAAATAGCCCCGTCCATCATACAAACCAGCTTCCCATCCATTGACTGAGTACACTTCCTGCTGCCTCGGCAAATCAGCCAGCATAATTAAGGACCCCACACAGCCCGGACATTCTTTCTTCCACCTTCTTCATCAGGAAAGATACAAAAATCTGAGTCATGCACCAACCAACTCAAGAACAGTTTCTTTCCTGCTACCATCAGACTTTTGAATGGACCTACCATATATGAAGCTGAACTTTAACTGCATCCTAGCAATGACTATAACATTATATTCTGCACCCTCTCCTTTCTTCTTTCCTCTGTACTCTATAAGCAGTATGCTTTGTCAGTATAGCACATAAACAATACTTTACACTGTATAGATGACAATAATAATTAAATCACCTGGGCCATTTCTGCATTCATTTCCACAACCATTTTGAAAATTTTATGTACAAGTCTCTTGCAGTAATTCCTGTAAAAACAGTGGTTAAACTCTACAAAAGTAATTACCTGTGCAAGAAATCTGGTGCCTTGTTCAGCAGTGTGTAATACTGTCTCACAAACTCCCGCCCTACAAGCAGGGGACTTGGCTTCTCCATCACCATTTCTTTGGTACACAATGTTGCTTTCTGAAGGAGAAGGGATATGAGTGTTAATTATTTATTTCCTTAGATAATGGCTGGTTACAAGTGAGCACAAATAATCACCACTGCAGTCACCCACCGCCAACTAAGGCCCTATCAAATACATTCGGCACGAAGTAAGCAAGAGCATCCTACACGAGTATAGTAACGGGATCTTGATCAATTGAGCCAGTGGGCTGACAATTGGCAGATGAAGCTTAATTTGGATAAATGCCAGGTGATGCATTTTGGTAGACAGAACCAGAGCAGGACTTACTCAGTTAATGATATGGTATTAGGCAAAGTTACAGAATAAAGAGATCTAGAGGTAGAGGTTCATAGCTCTGTGAAAGTGGAATCACAGGTGGACAGAGTGATGAAGAAGGCATTGCACATGCTTGGTTTCATTGGTGAGAACACTGAATACAGGAATTGTAACGTCTTGAAGTCGTACAAGACATTCGTAAGGCCACACTTGGAATACTGTGTGCAGTTCTGGTCACCCTATTAGATAAAGGATATTATTAAACTAGAAAGAGTGAAGAAGAGATTTACAAGATGCTACTGAGACTTGATGGTTTGAGTTATAGGGAGAGGCTGGAGAGACCGGGAATTTTTTTTCTGGGGCATAGAAGGTTGAGGGGTGACCTTATAGAGCCCTGTAAAATAATGAGCAGCATAGATCAGCTAGATAGTTAATATCTTTTCCCAAAGCTAGCACAGTCTAAAACTAGAGGGCATAGGTTTAAGGTGAGGAGGAAGAGATACAAAAGGGGCTAGGGGCAATTTTTTCACACAGACAATGGTGAGTGCCTGGAACAAGCTGCCAGAGGTGGTAGAGGTCTTTTAAAAAGCACTTAGATAGTTACATGGGTACGAAGGGTATAGAGGGATATGGGCCAAATGCAAGCAATTTGGACTAGCTTAGGGGTTTAAAAGAGAGAGTGGCATTTACAAGTTGGGCCAAAGGGCCCGTTTCCATGCTGTTAAACTTCTGACTGGGTACAATGCTCCAATTTACTATACAAACTTTAAAACTGTCAATCTATGTTCTCTCCAAACACAATGCAATTGTCGCATAAATCGAGCACGAATTTGATATTTTTTGAGTTCAAAAATAAGCTAACCTGAACGAATCAACAATGTGGTAATACAACAACACACAAGCTTGAATCCTGCAACTTAGAGGGCTCTGAGATAAGTACTCCACCAGCTGGATTTTTAGCTACAACTTTTCTGAAATTTTACTATGTGACCTCAATTAGATAACACCTCGGTCAACATGGCAACAAGCGTTGTCAAAACACAATAAACATGGGGAGAGCAGATTACATGAACTACAGGACAGAATGCAATTTGGAATGTGCCCACATGTGAAAAAGTGTCAGTGTTTAACCTCCTGACCAAGAGAGAAACAAGCACCTGCACATTAGGAAGATGTGTAATTACCACCTCAATTTTGTTTGGCCAAGTTCTGATATTAAAGCCACAGTCTACAATACAGAAATTTGTCAGCAGACCCAGGCTCCAGCAAAATCTATTCAACTCGCTCCCAGAGAGCGGGGAGAACGTGGGACTCGCTCCCATGGGCAGTGGGGGAGAATGTGGGACTTGGAAGCACATTCGCCCCATACATTTTCTCCATCCACATTCTCACCACTCCCCATGGGAATGAGTTCCACGTTCTCACCACTCCCCATGGGAATGAGTTCCACGTTCTCACCACTCCCCATGGGAATGAGTTCCACGTTCTCACCACTCCCCATGGGAATGAGTTCCACGTTCTCACCACTCCCCATGGGAATGAGTTCCACGTTCTCACCACTCCCCATGGGAATGAGTTCCACGTTCTCACCACTCCCCATGGGAATGAGTTCCACGTTCTCACCACTCCCCATGGGAATGAGTTCCACGTTCTCACCACTCCCCATGGGAATGAGTTCCACGTTCTCACCACTCCCCATGGGAATGAGTTCCACGTTCTCACCACTCCCCATGGGAATGAGTTCCACGTTCTCACCACTCCCCATGGGAATGAGTTCCACGTTCTTAACACCCGTGCAGGTGACCAAAGAACAATGCAGCACAGGAACATGACCTACAGCCCACCAAGTCTGTGCCTCCGTAATCAAATATTTTCTTTCTTCTACACAGTCCATATCCCTCTATTCCCTGCCTGTTCTTGTATCTATCCAGATGCCTCTTGAACTTTGTTACAGAATCTGCTTCCACCACCTCTTCTGGCAGACGTTCCAGAAATTCACCCTCCTGTGAGAAAAACTTGCCTCTTACATCTCTTTTAAACTTGCCCCCCTCACTTTCAATCTATGCCCCCGAATAGCTGACCCTTTGACTCTGGGAGAAAAACTCTGACTATCCACTTTATCCAAGCCAGTCATAATCTTATAAACCTCTATCAGACCCCCTCATCCTCCGACACTCCAATAAAAACAATCCAAGTTTATTCAACATTTCTTCATAGTATATATCCTCCAAACCAGATAACATCCTGATTAATCTCTTCTGAACCCTTTCCAATGCAACAACATCCTTCTGGGAGTGGGTGACTAGAATTGTACACAAGACTCCAAACGCAGTCTAACCAAAGTCTTATACAGCTGCAACACGATTTTCCAATTTCTATACTCAACATCCCGACCAATGAAGGTCAATATGCCTTGCACCTTTGTGACCACCTTGTCCACCTGAGTTGCCACCTTCAGGGAACTATTGATCTGCATGCCTACGTTCCTCTGCTTGCTAATATTTCTAAGGGCTCTATTATTTACTGTTGACTTTCCTTCTACAGCAGACCTTCCAAATTACATCATCTCACATTTCTCCAGGTTAAATTTCCATCTGCCATATTTTGACACAGGTCTCTAGCCAACTTATATCCTGTTGTATCTGCTGACAATCCTCCTCACTATCAACTATTCCCGCAATTTTTGTGTTGCCTGCAAAGTTACTAATCAGACCACCTATATTTTTTTCCAGGTTATTTATATATATTACAAACAAGAGACCCTAGCACTAATCCTTGTGGAACACCACTTGTCACAGATCTCTAGTTAAAAAAGTACCTTTCCACTGCTACTCTCTGCTTTCTATATCCAATGAAGTCTCATAACACCAGGTTAAAGGCCAACAAGTTTATTTGGTAGCAAACACCACTAGCTTTCTAGTGCTACCAAATAAACCTGTTGGACTTTAACCTGGTGTTGTGAGACTTCTTGATGTGTTTACCCAGGTTCAACACTGGCATCATTCTATACCCAAGTCAGTTTTGTATCCAATTTATCAGCTCACCTCAGATCCCTTATGACTTCATCTTCTGTATCAGCCTGCCATGAGGAACCTGCTCTGGTCATTTTTTCTTGTCATTTCCTCAAAAAACTCAGTCAAGTTTGAGAGACACGACCTCCCTTTTACAAACCATGCTGCCTCTCTCTAATAAAGCTATTCTGTTCCAGATGCAAGTACATCCTGTTCCAAAGAATATCCTCTGATAATTTTCCCACCGCTGATGTAACGCTCACAGGACCTGTAATTTCTTGGATTGTCTCTTTTGCCCTCCTTAAACAGAAGAATAATGTTAGCTACTCTCCAATCCTCTGGGACCTCGCCTGTGACTAAAGAGGATGCAAAGATTTTGGCCAAAGCCTCAGCAATTCCTTCCCTCATTCCTCTCAGTATTCTGGGATAGACCCTACCTGGCCCTGGGGAACAGGATCAGCTTCTCTCCAATGAGAGTGAGCCCCACACTTCCCCACTCTCTGGGTAAAGAAATTTCTCCTGAATTCCCCACTGGGTTTATGATGTTGTTGCTTTGGGGAACATTTCCCTGATTTTTCTCAGTGTTGGAGTTCTCCATTCGGTTCTATGGGGTTGATACTGAGCCGCTGCTCCCTGTCTGCACACACACACACAGGCTGCACACTCCGCCAGGCCCCAGGACAATGGCGCCTCCGCCCTCCCAGCCCCCGGCCCGGTGATCAGGCCCCAGCCAGGAGGGGTCAAGGCCCACAGGCGGTGAGCCAGGCCCAGGGCGGCCTTTCCCCGGGCCCCGCAGCCTCTCTGTCTCCCCCCCGCCTGCTCCCCGGTACCTGCGAGATCCCAACAGCAAGCGGCCGCTCCGAGCGTCTGCCTCGCCGTGTGCGTCAGCCGGAAAGGTCCGGGCGGCGCAGTCTCACACTGTTTCCGATTCCCCCGGCAGTGTCACACTGTTTCCAGTCCCCCTCACCACCTGCGGTGTCACATTGTTTCCTGTCCCCCTCACCTTCCCTCCCCAACTCCGTGGTGTCACGTTGTTTCCGGTCCCCCTCACTCCACCCCACCCCGCAGTGTCACTCTATTTTTGGTCCTCCTCACCCCAGCGGTGTCACCTTGTTTCCTGTCCCCCTCACTTCCTCCCCCCACCCAAACTCTGTGGTGTCACTCTATTTTCGGTCCCCCTCACCCCAGCGGTGTCACCTTGTTTCCGGTCCCCCAGCACACATGTCTCTGTCTATTCGGCGGGGGGCGCGCCCCTGCAGAGTAAGCCGTGCGGACCCGTTCTGCAGGCCTGGGGCTCCCATTGGCCAATTGCTGGCGGCGCGGTGGCTCTGACGTCATGGCGCCGGTTAGGCCCCGCCTCAAGAGTGCGTTTCTATAGCGCCTGACCCATCCTGGGAGGATGGGCCCCATGGACACAGCAAGGTGTGGAGATACACAGGGTAACACACGGTAAACACAGGTTAAACACAGGGTAAACACAGTAAGAAGTCTGACAACACCGGGTTAAAGTCCAACAGGTTTATTTGGTAGTAAACCGCGGTACCATCGACACGGCAAACTGCCGGCTGTGAGTGGAGAGGATCACCGTGAAGATCACACATATCAACACAGACACCAAAGCTGTACAAAGATGCAAGAAAGCAGACAAGATACCAAAACCTACGCTTAATGTTATCTCCACTCACATTGTCTGCATCTTTGATTAGCTGTAAAGACTTGCATTTTAATCAATATTCTGTGAACTCTGTGTGTATGATCAGAACTCTCCATTCATCTGACAAAGGGGCAGAGCCCCAAAAGCTAGTGGCTTTTACTAGCTAATAAACTTGCTGGACTTTAACCTGGTGTTGTGAGACTTCTTGCTGTATCATGAGCAGTCACACAGACACCTGACACTACCACCGCTTTTTACTTCTGCTGAGTATAAATCATAGCATCCCTACGGTGCAGAAAAAGGCCATTCAACCTATCGAGTCCACACTGACCACAGTTCCATCCAGGCCCTATTCCCATAACACCATGCATTTGCCCTAGCTACTTCTCCTGACATTAAGGGGCAATTTAGCATGGCCAATCCACCTAACCTGCACGTCTTTTGGACTGTGGGAGGAAACTGGAGCACCCAGAGGAAACAGACACAGATACAGGGAGAACAGTTCAACCCCTCTTCTCAGAACTGCTCTTGCAACAGTGTAGCACCCCTTTAATAGGGATAACCAGCCTGAAATATGGTGCACAGATCTGGGGTGGCATGGTGGCACAGTGGTTCACACTGCTGCCTCACAGCACCTTGTAGTGTAAGAGACAATTGAAACGTACAAGACCCTGAGGGGTCTTGACAGGGTGGATGTGGAGAGGAGGTTTCCTCTTGTGGGAGAAGTTAGAACGCGGGGTCACTGTTTAAAAATGAGAGGTCACCCATTTAAAACAGAGATGAGGAGAATTTCTTTTTTTCTCAGAGGGCCCTGAGTCTTGGAATTCTCCTGAAAAGGCAGTGGAAACAGAGCCTTTCAATATTTTTAAGACAGAGTGAGATAGATTCCTAATAAGAGGATGAAAGGTTATTGAGGGAAGGCAGGGATTTGGGGTTGAAGTTACAATCAGATCAGCTTTGGTCTTATTGAATGGTGGAGCAGGTTCAAGGGGCCTCCTCCTGCCCCTAATTGGTATGTTTTATGCCTTCAGACTGTTCAATGGAGTGATAGATGCCACTGGGAAAATGTCATCATTAAATAGGAGTGTGCAGTGACATTGTACATAATGTTCATGTATTCCCCAGTGGCAAAAGGCTTCATTGTTCACCCAGAGGTCAGCCCTCCCTTGCTCAAGGTCAGTTTTGAGCTTGTTTGTGGAACTTGGTTTTCGTGTTAAGTATAATGAAAAGTATTGGCAAAGAACACAATTCATAACATTTAGAACATAGAACATTACAGCACAGAACAGGCCCTTCGGCCTTCGATGTTGCGCCGACCAATATAAAAAGCAATGCCCCTCCAAACTAAACCATTCCCTTCTCTTCCATATACTTATCAACTAACCTCTTAAACGCCACCAAACTTGGCGCATCTACAACTGCTGCAGGCAGGGCATTCCACTCCCGAACCACCCTTTGGGTAAAGAACCTACCTCTGATATCCGTCCTATAACTATCACCCCTTAATTTAAAGCTGTGTCCCCTCGTGCTAGCTTTCTCCATCCTAGGAAAAAGGCTATCACTGTCCACCCTATCTAAACCTCTAATCATCTTATATGTTTCGATCAGGTCCCCTCTTAGCCGCCTCCTTTCTAACGAAAACAACCTCAAATCCCTCAGCCTCTCTTCATAAGACCTGCCCTCCATACCAGGCAACATCCTGGTAAACCTCCTCTGTACCCTCTCCAATGCCTCCACATCTTTCTTATAATGTGGGGACCAGAACTGCACACAATACTCCAAGTGCGGCCGCACTAGAGTTTTGTACAGTTGCAACATGACGTTGCGGCTCCGAAATTCAATCCCTCTACCAATAAAAGCCAAGACTCCATATGCCTTCCTAACAACCTTCTCGACCTGACTGCCAACTTTCAGGGATCTATGCACATACACACCAAGATCCCTCTGTTCATCTAGACTACTAAGAATCCTACCATTTGCCCTATACTCTACACATTTATTATTTCTGCCATAGTGCATTACCTCACACTTTTCCACATTAAACTCCATTTGCCACCTCTCGGCCCAGCTCTGCAACTTGTCCAAGTCCCTCTGCAAACTATAACACCCCTCTTCACTATCTACCACTCCACCGACTTTAGTGTCATCTGCAAATTTACTAATTTGCGGATTTACTAAAATCCGCAATTTATTATTATCCGCAAATTTGCAGATGACACTAAAATTTACTAATTTTAGTGTCATCTGCAAATTTACTAATCCACATTTGTTTGTGTTGGCATCTCAAAAGTGAAGTCATTAGTTTGTAAGCACAGCCTATCAAATGTTCCATGAGGAGTGAGTGTCCATCTCCCATTCTGATCCTATCAGATTGTATCTCAAATAATTTATGTCTGGTCTCACTTCTCCAATGCAAAGTTTAAACATTCTCTTCAGGAGATATCTAACAAAGTTTGTTTTGAATGGATAGTATATGGGCCAATCTTCAACTACATAGAAAAATTATGAAAGATAAATTTATGACATGAGGCAAGATATTACTCTTATTTCAAGAGTTATGTGTATTATAATATCTATGTCATATGCTACAAAATTATATTGTGTATCATTAAGAAAACAAATGAATTTTAATCTTTTATCATTGTTATATTTCCTGTGAACTGGTGAGTAAGCTCTTCTGGATTAGTGGAAATTGGAGCATGAGACTAAGAGAATCTAAACCAACAGCAGATCCAAACCTACAGCCTCAGCCTTCTAGAACAGCAGATACATATGAAAAACACCTGGAGATTCCTCTCTTAGGTCACACATCATCCTGACCTGGAAATATATCCACCATCCTTTCAGTGTCACTGGGTCACTGTCCTGGAATTCCCTCCCCTACAGCACTATGGGTGTACTCACACTTCGGGGACTACAGCAGGTTCAACAAAGCAGCTCACCACCACCTTCTCAAGAGGCAATTAAGGATAGGCAGTGAATACTGGGGCTACATCCCAGAAAAGGAATTTTCTTAAAAGTTGATGATAAAAGACACCAGAAGAGGGAGAGGAAGAACTTGTTTCCAGATCAGAATGTTTAAATTTGTTTCAAAGTTTGAAGAAAGAGACATTGAAGCATTCTTTAGCTCAATTGACAGGGGAGCTAAACAGATGAAGGGACGTAAAGAAAACTGGACATTACTGTTACAGAGTCAGGTTGAACTGATGAAGCACATGTATGTCTGTCAGAAGAAATGTCTGGGGAATATGATGCTGTATACAATCCTTAACACATATGTAAGAACACTATCCTTAACACATATGAGTTAATTCTAGAGGTTTAAGAACAAAAATTTCAAAAAAGAGGAAACAAGTTTTTTTGAATTAGAGTCAAAAAAGTAAAATTGACAGATGGATAAAGCTATTAAAATACAAGGAACCTATTCTTTTGGAAGAATGTAAAGACTCTTTTCCTTCAATAATAACAACTCTGCAGGCATGAAGGATTAAAATCAAGCATCACAGTTAGAAGATTATGAGCTGGTCCATAGATCAAAACCTTTTTTTCAACATCCTTTTAAATCTGAGAAGGATAGAAACTGCGAATGTGAGAGGAAGAGAGGAAGCTGGAGGCTCTAAGGAAGTCTTTTCTAAGCAGGCATGCTGGCACAGTGGTTAGCGCTGCTGCCTCACAGTGCCAGGGACCTGGGTTTGATTCCCAGCTTGGGACAGTGTGTGGAGTTTGCATGTTCTCCCAGCTTTGACAAAGGGTCATCTGGACTCGAAACGTCAGCTCTTTTCACTCCCGACAGTTGCTGCCAGACCTCCTGAGATTTCCAGCATTTTCTCTTTTGGTTTCAGATTCCCGCATCTGCAGTAATTTACTTTTATTATGGAAGCAAACTTAAATATTTTCATTGTAATAAGATTAGCCAAACAAAGTCAATGTGCTGGGGATCATACGGTAAACCTGTTGGCTTACTCAAGACTGAGAAAGGTGCAGAAAAATCAGAGGAGTTAGGACAAGACAAATTGGTGGGATTGCAAGCACAGGTATTAACCAAAAGGGTGAAAGTGTATTCACAGCCAGTTCATGGGAATTCGAAAGGCAACCACAGACATGCTTAAAGATTTTATCTTGTGAGGAAAAAATGTTTTCATGTGAATGAGATGGAAGTGGCAAAGATATTCCAGCCTTAAGGGATACAGGAGCTCTTCGATCCTTAATGTTATTGGATAGCGAGTTTGCTGTTCAGAGGGAATTTTGCAAGCAAACATATTAGCAAGTGAAATTCAGGGGGAAACAAAAAAAATTCATCGTGTAAGGCAAATTTGAAAAGAATTTTGAAGATAGATTATAGGTATGGACAGCACAGTGGTTAGCACTGCCTCACAGCACCAGGGACCCAGATTTGATTCTCAGCATGCGTTAGTTCTGTGTGGAGTTTGCATGTCTCCCCGTGTTTGTATGGGTTTTCTCCAGGTGCTCCGGTTTCCCCCTCAGTCTGAAAGATGTGCTAGTTGGGTGTATTAACTCAAACAGGTGCCGGAATATGGCAACTAGGGGAATTTCAAGCAACTTCATTATAGCATTAACACATCACAAGTCTTACTTGTGACTAATAAATAAATTTTACTTTAATGGAGAAATTGCTGATTTCAGAATGGATATAACTTGGTCACAGATATTGGTGATCCTCCCTATTGTTGGACAGCCTGTGGAAAAGTAACCCATAGAAGTGTTGCCAGAGGAACGTACTGGTTTGTTTCCAGACTGTGTGGTAACAAGATGTGCAGATGCTCACCTGATGAAGGGGCAGCACTCCGAAAGCTCGTGGCTTGCGCAACCAAATAAACGTGTTGAACTTTAACCTGGTGTTGTGAGACTTCTTACTGTAGTAACAAGATCACAGACTCATTAGTCGAGACAGGAGGAGAGGAAGTTTACTGCACTGGACAAAGAGACAGAAGTGTGATGAGCTGACACTGTCTTTGATAAGATTGTTCAGGAAGAGAGACTTGAATAGAAATAGTTGAGCTGAAGTGTTGAAGCTCAGGGAAGTTAACAGAGTTACAGACATTCTTGTGTTTAAGTGTAATTCATTTTTTAATTTCTAAGCTTTTACTATAAAACCATCACAATGTCAGGGACATTTTTAATTACTGGATTACAGGACTACTCTTTGTACTGAACAAAATGCAAAAAAAACTTTTATTATCTGTTTCCATTTTCTCTTCTGGGATAAGAACATAAGAATAAGGAGCAGGAGTCAACCATCTGGCCTCACGATCCTGCTTCGCCATTCAATAAGATCATGGCTGATCTTTGTGTGGACTCAATTCCACTTATCCACCCACTCACCATAATCCTTAATTCCTTTACAGCTCAAAAATTTATCTTTCCTTGCCCTAACTTCATTCAATGAGGTAGCCTCAACTGCTTCACTGGGCAAGGAATTCCTCAGATATGTGACAGCTCTGTATTTATCATCAGCTGTGCCCTAACTGTGTGAATGCAATGTATCAATAACAAGCTTGCCCTACATGTTTCCTGTCAACTAAAGCTACTGGTCAGCAGTATAGAGTAAAACCCTGTGACTAGATTATAGTAACCACATTTATAAATAGTCACGATGACTCATTTAGGACTATGGTTGGATTAAAATATAATATTGCAACATTCCGCCAGCTTTTTCAATAGCTGTTTGGCCAGAACAAATTGTCGAGATCCAATATGTTGGTGAGGATATAATGTTTCTTCGTAGCGACATTTACAAATCTTGAAAAGAACAAGATTTAATTTGTTGAGACTTTTAGATGCCCAATATTTGAATTCATTTATTATTGTCACATATTGGGATACAATGAAAAGTATTGTATCTTGTGAGCTATACAGACAAAATGTACTGTTCACGGATGACATGGGGAGAAGGAAAGGTAGGGTGCATAATATAGATTTGGTTATTTCAAATGACTCATTACATAAGTCATTCAATTCAAAGCAAATCAATTCAATAAATCACTTTTGCCACTGAGAATTGTACAAGAAGTAGTAAGATATATCAACCTTGCTGGAAATTTAGCCTGTCTGACATTTAATTGCTCCACTCAGGCCTCTGGGCATTTCATTTCTGTGGAAATGTATGCATGTTCTCTTTGAGAATTGTGTGTAGAGCTACCATAGATGGTGGTTCAAAAAAAATATGTTTTGTGTAGGAAAGTAGATAAGTACATGAGGGAAGAGGGATTAGGGAAATGGGCTAAATGGCTGAGATGAGTCATTCTGAATGGCAGGAGACTCATGCAAACTGCAACGACGGGAGCAGCCTAGTTTGACTGACTATCCTTTTCCTAGGCTGTATCTATTTACGATACTATTCAGGCATTACCCTTTCCAGTATTGCATTAACTCTGCCCCTTCAAGTGAAGTAATATTGCAATAGTGCTGTCCCTTTTCATAGCAATACTGTGTATGTACTGCCCCTTTAAATGGGGCATTGCTTCATTTAGAGTGTCTATTTAAGTATAGAAGTCCTTTAAGTGTAGCAGCGTTGCATTATCAATGTACCAGTAAACAACAATGCCAGAACACTCTCCCTTTAAGATAGTGTTCCTTTAACACTGTCTCTTTAAATTGATCTATGCTATATTAACTCTGTTCCTTTATATGGAGCAACACTGCATTAACTCTTTCTCACGATAACATAGTGGTTATTCTGCTGCTTCACAACGCCAGGGACTCAAGTTTGATTTCCGGCTTCTGTGCAGAGTCTGCACTTTTTCCTGTGTCTGCTTGGGTTTCCTCTGAATGCACCGATTTCCTCCCACAGTCTTAAAGACATGCTGGTTAGATGTATTGACCATGCGAAATTCTCACTATTGATCCTAACTATGACTGTAACACTATTAGAAGAAGTGGCAGCAGAGACAGCGGATCTATTGGTTATAATATTTCAAAATTCCCTGGACACAGAAAAGGTTCCAATGCATTGGAAAAATGCTAATTTAACACCCTGACTCAAAAAGAGAAGGAGGCAAAATATGGAAAATTACAAACCAGTTAGTTTAACATCTGTTATTGGGAAAGTGTAGGATCAATTATCAAGGCAGCAATTATCAGGACACTTGGAAACTCAAAACGCTATCCATCAGAGTCAGCATGGTTTTATGAATGGCAAATCATGTTTGACTAATTTCTTAGAGATCTTTGAGGATGTAACAAGCAAAGTGGATAATAGGGATCCTGTAGATGTAGTGTACCTGGACTTCCGGAAGGTGTTTGATAAGGTGCTGCACAAAGATTAATTCACAAGGTTAGATTACATGGGATTAGAGGTACTTTATTAGAGTATATAGGTGATTGGCTGATAGACAGAAGATAGAGAGTTGGAATAAATGTATTTTTTTCTGGATGGCAGAAATTAATTAGTGGGGGTGCAACAGGATTCTGCCCTTGGGGCCCAGCTATTTACAATCTATATTAATGACTTGGATACAGAGATAGAAGGCTCTATAGTCACATTTGCAGATGACATAAAAATAGGTGGGACAGTAAATTACAATGAGGAAATAAGAACCATACAAATGGGTGTAGATAGGGTAGGAAGGTGAACCAAAATGTGGCAGATGGAGTTTAACATGGATAACATGCATTTTGGTTGGAAAATGGGAAGGTGACTTACTATCTAAATGGGGAGAGACTTTGGAGTGCCCCAGTGCAGGGGGATCCAAGTGTTCTTGTTCATGAGTCACAGAAAACTAGTAAGCAGTACAAACATCTCCAACCTCTCTTTGTAACAATCTGAGGTCCCTATCTGCTTCAAGAAGGTGACTATCATCCCGGTACCTAAGGAAAAACAAGCAGCATACCTTAATGACTATAGCGCACAAGAAATAATTCTTTTCATTTTAAATACATGGGACAATAATAAATCAAATCAAAAAGCAGATATTAAAGAAAGCAAATAGACATTTACAGCTAAATAAATAGAATATAAAGGGAAGGAAATACTGTTGCAACTTTACACATCATTGGTGAGGTCGCACCTGGAGTATTGTGCTCAGCTTTGGTCCCCTTATTTGAGGAAAGATGTAGTGGTATTGAAGGCAGCCCGGAAGAGATTCACTAGATTGATTCGAGCAATGAGGGAAAAGTCAGATGAACAGAAATTGAACAGTTTAGGCCTATACCCTCTGGAACTTAGAAGAATGAGGGGAGATCAAATTGAGGTACACAAGATGATAAAAGGTGTGGATAAAATAGATGTGGAGCAGATGCTCCTGCTGGAGTGGCATTCTAGGAAGAGGGTCATAGTCTTAGCAAAAGGAGTAGCAAATTTAAAATGGAGTTGAGGAGAAGCTATCCCCAAATGGTTGTAGATCTGTGGAATTTGCTACCCCAAAGTGCAGCGGATGCTTGGACAGTGTGTAAATTTAAGGAGAAATTAGATTTTTAATTGGTAATGGTTGAAGAGTTATGGGAGAAAGCAACAAAATGGGGTTGGGGAGCATATCAGCCATGCAGAGCAGACTCAATGGGCCAAATTGTCGAATTCTGCTCCTATATTTTATGAATTATATTCTGCGTTTTCTCTTTTCCTTTTCTATGTATGGTATGCTTTGTCTATATAGTATACAAGAAACAATACAGTGTATACCATACACATGTGACGATAATAAATCCAATCAAATCTAAATTCTGAAACCAAAAGAGAAAAAGCTGGAAAATCTCAGCATATCTGGTAGCATCTGTCAGGAGAGAAAAGAGCTGATGTTTCGAGTCCAGAAGACCCTTTGTCAAAGCTCTCTGAGTGTAGCCAAACAGGTGCTGGAGTGTGGAGGCTTAGGCATTTTCACAGTAACTTCATTGCAGTGTTAATATAAGCCTACTTGGGACACGAATAAATATATCCCCTTAAATTGAACATGGCTTCATGAACAATGTCCCTTCAAATGGAGCAATGCAACGTTAGTATTGCCTCTTAATGTTTAACAGTGTTGCATTAATATCTGTTTCTTTAAATGGATCAATGCTGCATTAATGCTATCCATTTAACTTCTGAATGGACGCTGTCTCTTTAACTGGTGCTGTGCTGTCCCTTTAAGCAGGTGACGCGGGACTCAGTGGCGACGTGTGCTGCCACGTCGCCGCGCAGGTGCAGTGAGTGGAGTATGCGGTGCCGGCTCGCGAGTTCCACCTGTGCGCAAGCGCAGATGCCGGCTGCCCTCTACCTGCCTCTGTGTGCGCAGGCGTAGATGCCGGCAGCCCGCCCTCTGTCGCTGTGCGCGCAGGCTCAGATGCCGACAGCCCGCTCCCCGGCTCTGTGAGTGCGCAGGCGCGGGTGCCGGAGGCCGGCGCTGCTCGGATAGTGACCGTTGGGCGAACATGAACTTCCTCCGCGGGGTGATGGGCGGCCAGAGCGCCGGGCCCCCAACCAGCGGCGCCGAGACCGTGAGTAACGGCGGCAAGCATTCACTCTACCGTTCACTGACCGCTTCCCGGGCCGCCGCTAGCCCGCCCAGGCCGCTTAACCCGGGGACTAGGCCTCAGGCCTCGGCCTGGATTAGTTGGTGAGGCGGCTGAAGAGACGGCTTGGCCGGAGCCGGGCTCTGGCCGAGCGGCACCGATTCTCTCCGAATGGGAGTTACGTGGGTTCAACTCCTACACAAAATTTATATTACAAGACTGAGGGAGCGCCGCACTGTCAGAGAGTCAGTACTGAGGGAGTGCCGCGCTGTCAGGGGGTCAGTGCTGAGGGAGCGCCGCACTGTCAGAGGGTCAGTACTGAGGGAGTGCCGCACTGTCAGAGGGTCAGTGCTGAGGGAGCGCCGCACTGTCAGAGGGTCAGTGCTGAGGGAGTGCCGCACTGTCAGGGGGTCAGTGCTGAGGGAGTGCCGCACTGTCAGAGGGTCAGTGCTGATGGAGTGCCGCACTGTCAGGGTCAGTGCTGAGGGAGCGCCGCACTGTCAGGGGTCAGTGCTGAGGGAGCGCCGCACTGTCAGAGGGTCAGTGCTGAGGGAGCGCCGCGCCGTCGGAGGGTCAGTGCCGAGGGAGCGCCGCGCCGTCGGAGGGTCAGTGCCGAGGGAGCGCCGCGCCGTCGGAGGGTCGGTGCCGAGGGAGCGCCGCGCCGTCGGAGGGTCGGTGCCGAGGGAGCGCCGCGCCGTCGGAGGGTCGGTGCCGAGGGAGCGCCGCGCCGTCGGAGGGTCGGTGCCGAGGGAGCGCCGCGCCGTCGGAGGGTCGGTGCCGAGGGAGCGCCGCGCCGTCGGAGGGTCGGTGCCGAGGGAGCGCCGCGCCGTCGGAGGGTCGGTGCCGAGGGAGCGCCGCGCCGTCGGAGGGTCGGTGCCGAGGGAGCGCCGCGCCGTCGGAGGGTCGGTGCCGAGGGAGCGCCGCGCCGTCGGAGGGTCGGTGCCGAGGGAGCGCCGCGCCGTCGGAGGGTCGGTGCCGAGGGAGCGCCGCGCCGTCGGAGGGTCGGTGCCGAGGGAGCGCCGCGCCGTCGGAGGGTCGTGCGAGGGAGCGCCGCGCCGTCGGAGGTCGGTGCCGAGGGAGCGCCGCGCCGTCGGAGGGTCGGTGCCGAGGGAGCGCCGCGCCGTCGGAGGGTCGGTGCCGAGGGAGCGCCGCGCCGTCGGAGGTCGTGCCGAGGGAGCGCCGCGCCGTCGAGGGTCGGTGCCGAGGGAGCGCCGCGCCGTCGGAGGTCGGTGCCGAGGGAGCGCCGCGCCGTCGAGGTCGGTGCCGAGGGAGCGCCGCGCCGTCGGAGGTCGGTGCCGAGGGAGCGCCGCGCCGTCGGAGGGTCGGTGCCGAGGGAGCGCCGCGCCGTCGGAGGTCGGTGCCGAGGGAGCGCCGCGCCGTCGGAGGGTCGGTGCCGAGGGAGCGCCGCGCCGTCGGAGGGTCGGTGCCGAGGGAGCGCCGCGCCGTCGGAGGGTCGGTGCCGAGGGAGCGCCGCGCCGTCGGAGGGTCGGTGCCGAGGGAGCGCCGCGCCGTCGGAGGGTCGGTGCCGAGGGAGCGCCGCGCCGTCGGAGGGTCGGTGCCGAGGGAGCGCCGCGCCGTCGGAGGGTCGGTGCCGAGGGAGCGCCGCGCCGTCGGAGGGTCGGTGCCGAGGGAGCGCCGCGCCGTCGGAGGGTCGGTGCCGAGGGAGCGCCGCGCCGTCGGAGGGTCGGTGCCGAGGGAGCGCCGCGCCGGCCCGTCAGAGGGCCGGTGCCGAGGGAGCGCCGCGCCGGCCCGTCAGAGGGCCGGTGCCGAGGGAGCGCCACTCGGATGGTGCGCCAATAGAGCACCACAGTGTCTGCTGTGTTTTGAATGAGATAATCTCCCCAGTTGTTGCGTTGAGACAGTTGCAGGGATGGAAAAAGTGATGAACAAAGTTTTCTGTTGTGTTTGCTGAGATGGAAGCTCAGTTCTGGATGGGATGGAATTAAATTCCCCTAATCTAGGTCTTCTGTCCAACTTCGTTACAATTTTTAAAAAAACTTTGTCACTTTTTCCACCGGACAACTGTTTGCCCTCTTCAGATCTTTGCCCAAGCTCATCACCTTTATGGCTTCTAACTGGTGAATTACTCCCCTTCCTCTCTTCCTTATTAGGTGCCTTGTTTTCACTAATCTCTTCAATCTGACATTCTGGTGTCTATTTCCTTGTGTAAGATCTTCAACTGGGACAAATCCCATTCCCGTATTGAACCTTCTGAATGCTATCACCCTATACCCTTGCATAAGTTGAAACCCTCCCTGAGTTTCCTTCTGACCCCAGTAAGTTCCTTCTAGAAGCTGTTCCCCAATTCCATGTTGTCCTTTGCAATCTTAATAACCTGGCTACAGTACTAGCAGACTTCAGCACTCATTGGTACAGGATCTGCACTATTGCTGTGCCCCACAAAATTAGCCCAGCTGCTGCCGTACACATGTTATTTTTCAGACTTTAAAATCTTGGTTGCCATCTTGCCAGTTTTTAAAGACAAAGTTAAATGTTTTTTGATGAAGCAGGTATTTAATAAACAAGCTGGATTACTTGTCCATGCAATATTTACAAAATTTGAGTCCAGGCATACTGTTTCAATGCCTGAAATTAAAGGAATGTCATTTTAACGGTTACCATAAATTGGTTCCTCACTTATGTGCACAAAGTAGAGAAGCATCCAAATCACTCTTAGCAATGCCATCCAATTTTTACTGCATTCCTACAAGCAGCCACAATAGAAGTTCTTTCTAACTACCTTGATATTGAGTTGGCATTGAGTTATCAGATAGTATGAACCTTGTTCTGTAGAGGGATTAAAGATAAATGATCACAGATGGCCATAAATTGAACCGTTTGAAGAAAGCATATAGTGTGTTAGTCTTTATAGGAAGGGGTATAGAGTACAAGAGCTGGCCTTTAATGTTGCAGTTGTATAAAACATTGGTTAGACCTCATTTGGAATACTGCGTCCAGTTCTGGTTGCCCTACTACCGGAAGGACATGGAAACTCTGGAGACAGTGCAGAGGAGGTTTACCAGGATGCTGCCTGGTATGGAAAATCTGAGTTACACGGAGAGATTAGGCAAATTGGGACTGTTTTCCTTAGAAAGACGTGGGCTTAGAGGAGATCTGATAAAGGTGTACAAGATTATGAAGGGTATAGATAGAGTAAACAGGGTTAAGCTTTTTCCTAGGATGGACTCGAATAGCATGAGGGGTCACGGGCTTAGGCTGAGGTGGGTAAGGTATAATTTGGACGCTAGAGGGAGTTTTTCACACAGTGGTGGGGGTATGGAATGCGCTGCCAAGTGGTGGAGGCAGGTACTCTGGAGTTATTTAAGAAATACTTAGATGGGCACATGAACAATGGGAATGGAGGGATATAGAAAACTGATTTAAAATAGGGATCATGAGCCTTGGGAGTCCTTGGGAAGTGTGTAAATAGATGATGATATTGATGTACTTGTTTTTATCCTACAGGTGCTTTGGTCCACCTTGTTGTCTAACAAAGGGCATACACGCGATGGGTCATGAGAGGGCTGCTCTTGGATTTTTTTTCAAGAGTATACTAGTGCCTCACGTCGTTAGTGTACGTTTGACCTGGACCATTTGATGGGCAACATGACAGCTCAGTGACTATCGCTGTGCCGTGCAGATACATGGATTTGGGCCTGTGTCTGTGGGAGTTTGCGCATTCTCCCTGTACTTGCGTGGGTTTTCTCCGGGTGCTCCGGTTTCCTCCCACATCCCAAAGATGTGCTCTTAGGTTAATTGGCAAAACAAATTCTCCCTAAATTGTCTCAAATTTGGTTTTAATCCATAGATCTATAAACATGGACAGGGATCGTGGGTAGAGGAGGGAACATCGGGGTGGCGGTGCGGGCTCGTTGGGCTGAAGGACCTGTTTTCCATGCTGTTTTGTTCTTTGTCTTCTTCAGCCTTTAACACAACTGTTAACATTCCATTTGCCTTGTATCCATGGGATCATTGTAATATCTCTCCCTGCTCCTACTTATCCCTGACCTACTTTGTATCACCTTCTCTGTAACAATGTAAAATCCATCACATTGCTCTCTCTCTTTAACACTGAAGGGTTATAGGGACTCAAATTTGTTTTCCCTCCATAAGCTGCCAGACCTGTTGAGTTTTTCAAGCATTTTCTGTCTTTAGTTCAGATTTCCAGCATCTGCAGTTTAGATGTGATTGATCCTTCTCCAGTTTAACTGATCAAAAAATGCAGTACACTGTTTTCGCATAATCTAAAATTTGTTAATGGGATGTTTAATATGTTGTGGTTTTGTACCACTTCTCCCCGCGCACACTCAGTGAAGAGCACAGTTTTGTTCTGTCAATGAAATATTGGCCAAATGATTTAAATTGTCAGACAGAGAATCTGAAAAATGGACATTGCTTCCATCTGTTTTTTAAAAATGTGCTAATTTTTCGGTATCGTAGACCATACGTCACTTTCTGACTGAGGGGAAGGTAAATGATCTGCTTTCCTATTAGCACCAAGTTAGCAACTGAAAAGTTCACAGACAATCCAAGTAGATTTGCTTTAATGTCTACATCAACACGTGGCAAGATCTGACATGCTGTATGTCTTTGTATTAATATCAGGAAAACGAAAGCAGTCATGTAGTTAAAACAAGAAGTGCATGGAGTTGATTTGGAGATGTGGTTATTTGCTTGAATTTTATGACTGTCTGTACAAATCATTGACAGGATCTCTAACCTGATGTTTGTTTCTTAATTCCTAAATGATCTCCAGTTACTATGCAGATATAAATGGAACATCCACTCTGTTGCACTCCAGCAAATATTATTTTATTAGATATTTATATGCACAAGGAGTAAGATTAGGTCATTTAGCTCCTCGCATCTGCTCCACCATTTAATAAGATCGTGGCTGATCTGATAGTAACCTCAGATCTGAGTTCTGCCTATTCATGATAACCGATCACTCCGTTGCTTACCAACAATCTACTCAGATATAAACAATCTACTCAAATATACAAGCACTCTGCTTTTGCTGTTTGTTCAAAAAGATCATTCCAAAGGCATTCGATACACTGAGTGAAAAGATTGCTCCCCAATTCTGTTTTAAATGGGTGACCCCTTAATCTTAAACATTCTCTCACTAGTTCTAGATTCTCTCATAAGAGGAAGCATCCTCTTCACATTCACTTTATCAATACCTCTCAGAACCTGTGTTTCAATTAAGTCACTCTTATTCTTCTAAACTCCCATCAGATAGCCTGTCCAACCTTCCCTTATAAGACAACCTATCCACTCCTTGAAGGTATTACTTTGTGAACCTTCTCTGAACTACTGTCAGTGCACTTACATCTTTAAAGATGACTAGTACTGTACAGTGTACTTCAAATGTAGTCTCACCAATGCTCTGTATAATTCAAGCACAACTTTCCTACTTTTGGATTCAATTCCCCTCACAATAAATGGTAACCTTCTATTAGTTTTACAAATTATTTGCTGTATCTGCATGCTAACCTTTTGTGATTCATGCACTAGGATGTTCAGATCCTTCTGCACCTCAGAGCTCTGCAATCTCTCACTGTTTAGATAATATGCTTTTTTTATTCTTCCTACCAAAATGGACAAATTCACAATTTTCCCACATTATGCTGCATTTGGCAGCTCTTCGTCTACACACTTGATTTATTATTGTCACATGTATTGGGATACAGTGAAAAATATTGTTTCTTGCACACTACACAGACAAAGCATACCATGTGCAGAGTGAAGGAGAGAAGAGGGTGCAGGATATAGTGTTATAGTTATAGCAAGGGTATAGAGAAAGATCGATTCGATATAAGATCAACTTAATCTACCTATATTTTTCATAGCCCCCTCGTGCCCTCTTCACAATTTACCTTATCTATCTTCATGTCATCAGTAAATTTGGCAACCAACTCTTCAATTCCTTCATCCAAATTATTTACATAAATTGAAAACATTTGAGGTCCCAGCTCTGATCCCTATGGCACACTACTCATTACACCTTACCAACCTCCAATCTTAAAAAAAAGTCCTGTTGTGTATTTCCTGTTAGCCAGCCAATCTTCTATCCATGCAAATACGTTACCCCAATGACCTGAGCTTTTACTTTCCACAAAAGCTTCTGAAATGGCATTTTATCAAATGCCTTCTGACAATTGAAGCACAGCACATCACTAGTTCCATTTTATCCACAGCACATCACGTCCTCAAAGGATTCCAATAAGCTGGTTACACGTTATTTCCCTTCCACAAAACCATATTGAATCTGTTTAATTATCTTGAGCATACCAAATACTGTGCTATAATTTCGTTATCAGTAGCTTCTCACATTTTCACTGATAGGTGTTAAGCTAACTGGTCTACAGTTAGGCATTTTCTGTCTCTTTCCCTTTTTGAATAAACATTTGTATCTTCCAATCTATTTGGACCTTCCCCACAGCGAGGGAGTTTTGGAAAGTTAATACCAGTTCACCAGCTATCTCATTAGAAACTTCTTTTAAACACTATAACATTATCAATTAATCTTGTCTCATTGCACAATATCAGATCGAATATAGCTGGTTCTCCGTTTGATTCCAGTACACGCTGTTCTTAGAAACTAATCTGTAAAACCTAACATGAAGTCCTGGACACTGCTAATTTTGCCCAAATGATTTTTCTGGTCCACATGCAACTTTCTGACAAGCTTCCATTATCTCTCTAATGAAAGACTCCGGCTATCCATTCTATCTATGCTTCTCATAATTTTGTGAACTTTTGTCAGGTTTTCCCCCTCTTTCTCTCTCATTTAAGTGAAGCAAGTTTGTCCAATCTCTGCTCGTAGCTCATCCCTTCCAAATCAGGCCTGTACTGTTCAAAATCTTCACAAACATCTGGTAGTGTGGCAACCAGAACTGTGTGCAATTCTCCACACATGGCCCAACTAACGTTCTATACAGCAGCAACCTGACTGGCCAGGTTTTACACTCTGTGCTCCCACTGATGAAGGCAAGCATGCCGTATGCCTTCTTGAGCACTTAATCCACTTATGTTGTCATGTTCAAGAAACTGTGGACCTAAATGCCAAGATCCCTGTGTGTGTAAACAATTCTAAGGATTCTGCCATTTACTTTGCATTGGTGTCAGATGTTTGGAATGGTGCCTGTGCTGAGGAGTTTGATAAACAGCTTTGCTAATCACTTCTTTCCCTGTAATCTGATGTTCTTTAGCAATTTCTCAAATCCCATCAACTCCTGCTTTACGTGAATTGGTAGCCACTAGTGCATTGTCCACCTCCCCTTGTGTGTAAAGGTTTGATAATCTTACTGTTGTGGTGCAGTTTTGAGAGATTGCATCAGGATTGTTTTTATTGTCATTGCTCACCTTCCCTGTGGGTCTATATCTTTGAGCTTAATAGGAGTTGTGAAGCAACAGAGTCCAGCTTTGGCTGTTGGCCATTGATGTAGTTGTTGCTCAACTGTTCCGAAGAAGGAGTTTCCATGCCTTTTGCTTGTCAATGGATTCAATGGTCTCAGTTATTTCCCATCATCTTATGAAGTGTGCTTCCTCAAAGGACTCAATGCTGTTGTCACAGAGTCTCCATCTTTCCAGTGTCGTTCAAGGAGCCATTCACTTTCTGGGATCCAGCAGAGGCTGGAGTTTTTCTGAAGCCGCAGGAAAGAAATTAGGTGGCTCCCAGTTTGAGAAGTTGAGTAAAGCCATATAGTTTTTGGGTAGGGATAGGATTTGTGTATCTGCTGTAGATATCCTAGTCGCCCATTCACAGATTCTGTCATACTTTTGATTTGGAGTTTATGGATCAAAACTGATGTCAGAGTGTGATGCTGGGAATGAGATAAGATGGACAGTTCTTGTTGGAAGTTCATCAGGAGTCAGCTGTTGCTGTTGTAGGTCATGAAACAAGGATCATGACTTTCTATCTGATGGAATGGCTGTTTTGCATTATGTACAAGTTCTTGGTCATCAACACAAGCCCAGTCTAACAATTCTCTATTATTGTTGAGGTATTCCAATGTGTAATGTTGGTGTTGAAGTCATTAGTATAGGTGGTTGAATCTATTGTAGGCTGTATTATAATGTTGAGTCCAGATCAGTTAGTGGCTTAGAAGACATTTGTGATGGTCGGGTAATCTACGTTGGAAATGGAGTGGGTGGTCATCTGATTTTGGGTCTGCTTGTCTTTGGTAAGACTTTGCTTGATGTAGGTGGCTGGTCACAAACTTGTTTACGATAAATCAGCAGCCAGAAATATGGGTTAGATGGCTGAAGCAGTTCATGAGTTGTATTTCTTGTAGGGTGACGTTCCTGTAAAAGAATTCCTTTGCAAGTAGATGACATTTAGCCCAAGATAGGCCTTCAGTATTGAGCTCATAGAATCCTATAGTGCAGAAAGAGGCCCATTTGACCCATTGAGTCTGCACCGACTGCAATCCAGGCCCTACCCCCATATCCCTATATATTTTACAGGTAATCCCTCTAACCTAAGCATCCTAGTATACTAAGGAGCAATTTTAGCACGGCCAATCAACCCAACCCAGACACCTTTGGACTGTGGGAGGAAATTGGAGCACCCAGAGAAATCCACGCAGACACAAAGAGATTGTGCAAACTCCACACAGGCAGTGACCCGAGCCAGGAATCGAACCCAGGTCGGTGAAGCTTGAAGCAGCGGTGCTAACCATTGTGCTATCGTGCAGCCAGAGCTGTTATGTTCTTATTGATGGTTATTGTCTGAGAGCAGAGATCATTATTTGAAAAGGAAAGAATTGCAGAACATGGGGCCAAAAGTGGAGACATAACAGTGTGATTTTCTCATTCAGAAGGCCAGCACAGACATGATGAGTTGAATGGCCATCTCCTCTACTGTAGCCATTCTTTGATCCTGTGACAGTCAAGTCATAAAAGCTGATCTTAACTGGATTTTAGCAGTGGCTTCCAATCCTTGAATGACACTTTTGGATAGATTAACATTTTTGTCATCTTGGCAATGTTTGATCACAATGTTGTTCTTTCATTATCTGTAACAGGTTCAGAAACTGTGTGACCGAGTTGCCTCTTCAACACTATTGGATGACCGCAGGGATGCTGTCCGTGCACTCAAAGCACTATCTAAGGTATATAATTAATTTTTCCAGCCATTCGGTCCCTTGGAACAGGCTAATTAGCCCCTTGAACCTGCTGCCCCATTCAGTTAGATAATAGCTGATTGACCTCAATGTCATTTTCTTGCAGTATCCTAAAATCCCTAATTTGAGATGTGTGATTTTAGTGATTTAGTTGTTGGTTTCCAGAGGCAGTGATTCTGCAGCCTGCAATTTGAGCTAATGCATCTCAATGAGGCATATTAAATAAATGATCCAAATTAAATAAAATATGCATTATATAGTAATGTGTTTGAAACAATATCAGTGGAGGCGGATGAATTAGCATTGATCATGGACTTGCATCTATTTAAAATTCTACTGCATAGAAATGAACATTGTGGAGCAGTAAAGATCTTTGTCTTTACTTATTATTCAGATATCCTTATCCCACCTTCCTTTCATCCATTCTTGGGGTTTCTCTGACCCTGTCAACATATTCTTCTATTCTTTATTCTCACATATTTGTCTACATAAACTTTAAATAACACCTGTGTTGTTTGGCCAAACTAATCTATGTGGTAGTGTGTTCCACACTCTCTCCACTCTCTGGAGGAAGAAGTTCTGAGTAGCTGGAGAGGTTATTAGTGTCTATTTTATATATGACCTCTAGTTTTGGACTCCCCCACAAGTGGATGCATTCTCTGCATCTTCACTATCATACTTCATAATTGTGAAGACCTCTATTAGGTCACTCCTCTAGCTTCTCTCTTTTTGACAAAAGAACCACAATCTGTTCAATATTGATAAGAACTTAAGAACTAGGAGCAGGAGTAGGCCAACTGGCCCCTCGAGCCTGCCCTGCATTCAATAAGATAATGGCTGATCTTTTTGTGGACTCAGCCCCACTTATCTGCCCGTTCACCATAACCCTTAATTCCTTTACTGGTCAAAAGTTTATCTATCCTTGACTTAAAAATATTCAATGAGGTATCCTCAGCTGCTTCACTGGGCAGGGAATTCCATAGATTCACAACTCTGTGTGAAAAAGTTTCTCCTCAGCTCAGTCCTAAATCTGCTTCGCCTTATTTTGAGGCTATGCTGCCTAGTTCTAGTTTCACCTGCCAATGGAAACAACTTCCCTGTTTCTATCTTACTAATTCCTTTCATAATCTTATATGTTTCTATAAGATCTCCTCTCATTCTTCTGAATTCCAATGAATATAGCCCCAGTCTACTTAATCTCTCCTCATAAGCCAACACTCTCAACTCCAGAATCAACCTAGTGAATCTCCTCGGCATCAACTCCAATGCCAACCTCAAATATATTCTGAGGTATATTTCTCAGAATATACCTGAGAAAGTATATTCTTTCTCAGGTAAGGAGACCAAAACTGTACACAGTCCTCCGGATGTGATCTCACCAGCATCTTGTGTCGAGTTCTAATAATTTCTGTGAATCTTTTCTGCACCTTCTCCAATGATTCCTATATCCTTATTGTTATATGACCAGAAATGTGCACAGTGCTGCCAGGGTCCTGCAGAAATTTAACATTATTAGAATTCTGTTGGAAGCAGCTGGGAATGTTACGGCCTGATGTATAATATGGATATCAAATTAATCCTACTGCATTGGTTTCCATTTCCACCCTGGCAACAATGGAAACTTGAAAATCTTTGAAGTATATAGCAAAGTAAATTGGAAGTGCAGCCACTGACTTTATTCTGATTAATTATCAGTCTAAAAATGTAGAGTATCTAATAGTTATTTTGTTATGCATTTACCTTGTAAATCATCCTAGGTACTTTTTTTGCATTTTTATAGCTTTGCTAACATGCAGCAGCTTGTAATATTTCATTCTGTACCCTCAATCTCTTTGTTCTTCCATCCTGTTTAGAATCTTGCTTTATTCCTTATTCATCTTAATCATTAAAAAATATCTGCAGGAGGACATGTTGAGTATTTTTAATCCTCAAAAATGCTTGTTTAATTTTTTTCTGTTGTTTAGAAATATCGCCTTGAAGTGGGCAGTCAGGCCATGGAACACCTCATCAATGTGCTGCAGACAGACCGGTATGTATCTATTCCTGTACATGGGAAAAAACACACAAATATATGAAACTTGTCTCAAGCAACAAGCATTAAAAAAGGAGTGACTAGAAATTGTGCCTTTTTATATTTGGAAGTTAATAAAGTAAAATTATCTAAATTAATGTGTAAATTGAAACTGGGAGAGCTATTCTCTCTCAGCAATTGAGAGATGACTGATGATATTGCTATATTAACACTTATTTTAAATGTAGATTGTGTTCTATTCAGATTGTAAGGCAAGGATGCAAGTCACTAATGTGACAAATTTTTACAGCTGAGTTGTGATTGGTTTTTTCATGTAAGATGCTTACCAACTATTTCCAACATTTTGTGTTTTGTTTAGTTTTGACTATTATGTGTTGATTTGTCTCCATACTTTTTGGAATTCTGAAGCATGACGTTTTCCTATCAGTACCACTGTGATCTATCCAGAAACCATTGCTGCCTACTTTTATACTTTGACCCTGTCAGTTTTGAGTTTGGTATAGCATTCTGGAATCTTATCTGGCACTATTACTGTTCTATGGCTGAGGCAGCAAGATGCAAGAGCAGACTAGCACTACATCATAGATAGTAGCCACAATCAGTGTAAGAAATCTAAAACCTGTTGGAAGCAGCTGGGAATGTTAAGGCCCTGATGTATAATATGGCTGTCAAGTTAATCCTAATGCATTTGTTTCAAGTTCCACCATGACAACAGTAGAAACCTGAAAATCTTTGAAGTATATGGCAAAGCAAATTGGAAGCACAGCCACTGACTTTATTCTGATTAATTATCAGTCTGAAAGTCTAAAGTACTTGATAGTTAGCTTAATATGCAGTAAAGTTGTCCATGTTATTCTGTTGACAAAAACATAATTATTTTAGTAAATGGAAACTGGATTATTGGATTTTTCCTCTTTTTTGAGACAGAATTAAAGAAACTTTACACTATATCACAGCTGTACTCCGGGAGACACCTCAGAGGGCTTTTACAGAGTAAAGCTCAGGAGTAGGAAAGGTGTAGTCACAACGTTGAGGGTTTATTATAGGCCACCCAACTGTCAGTGGGATACTGACAAACAGATATGTAGGCAGATTTTGGCAAAGTGTAGAAGTAACAGAGTTGTTGTGGTGGTATATCGATTGGGACTCACTTAATGCTAGGGGCATGGATGGGGCAACGAGCATCCAGGAGGATTTCCTGAAACAGTATGTAGATAGTCCAACTAGGGAAGAGGCCATACTAGACCTGTATTGAGGAATGACCCTGGCCAGGTTATTCAATAGGGAAGCAGTTCGGAAACAGTGACCACAATTCAGTAAGCTTCAAGTTACTGATGGATAAAGATGCGTGTAATTCTCATGTAAAGGTGCTAAATTGAGAGAAAACTAGTTACTGCAATATTAGGCAAGAACTGAAGAATGTAGATTGGGGGCAGATGTTTGAGGGCAAATCAACATCTGGCATGAGGGAGGCTTTCAAATGTAAGTTGATAGGGATTCAGGACGGGCAGATTCCTGTAAGGATGAAGGATAAGTGTGGCAAGTTTTGGGAACTTTGAATAATGAGAGATATTGTGAGCCTAGTCAAAGAGAAAAGGCCAGGAGGCTAGGAACACACAAAGCAAGTGTGGAGTACAAAGAAAATAGAAAGAAACTTAAGCAAGGAGTAAGAAGGGCTGAAAGGGGTCATTAAGATTGGCTAACAGGATTAAGGAAAATCCCAAGGCTTTTTATATATAAAAAGAGCGAGAGGTAACCAGGAAGGGGATTGGCTCACTCAAGGACAATGGAGGGAATCTATGCATGGAGCCAAAGGAAATGGGCCAGGTATTAAATGAGTACTTGTGACAGTATTCACCAAAGAGAAAGACTTGGTGGATGATGAATCTGGGAAAGGATGTGTAGATAGTTTGAGTCATGTTGAGATTAAAAAGGTGATGGTATTGGGGTTCTGAAGAAACATTAAGGTAGACAAGTCCCTAGGGCCTGATGGGATATATCCCAGAATACTGAAAGGAAAGGAAAGAAATTGGGGCCTTGAAAAAAATATTTGTTAAACATCTCTAACTATGGGGGAGGTCCCAGAAGATTAGAGAGCAGCCAGTGTTGTTCCTTTGTTTAAGAAGGATAGCAAGAATAATCCAGGTAATTACAGGCCAGTGATCCTTACATCAGTGGTAGGGAAATTATTGGAGAGGATTCTTCAAGACAGGCTTTATTCCCACTTGGAAATAGATGATGTATATGGAGAGGCAATATGATTTTGTGAAGAGGAGGTCATGTCTCACGAACTTGATTAAGTTTTTTGAAGAAGTGACAAAGATGATTGATAAGGGTAGGGCAATGGATGTTGTCTACATGGACTTCAGTAAGGCCTTTGACAATGTCCCTCATGGCAGACGGGTGCAGAAGGTGAAGTCGCGTGGGATCAGAGGTCAGCTGGCAGGGTGAATATAAAACTAGCTCGGTCAAGGACGACAAAGGGTAGCAGTGGAAGGGCGAGTTTCTGAATGGAGGGCAGTGACAAGTAGTGTTCCTCAGGAATCAGTGCTGGGACTTTTGCTGTTTGTAATATACGTGATTTGGAGGAAAGTGTAACTGGATTGATTAATAAGTTTGCGGACAACACAAAGGTTGGTGGATTTGCGGAAGGTGATGAGGACCATCAGAGGATATAGATCAGTTGGAGACTTCGGCGGAGATATTGCAGATGGAGTTTAATCTTGACAAATGTGAGGTAATGCTCTTTGGAAGGTCTAATACAGATAGGAAATATACAGCAAATGGCACGACCCTTTAAAAGTCTTGATAGGCAAAGGGATCTGGGTGCACAGGTACACAGGGGTCAATGAAAGTGGCAATGCAGGTGGAGAAGATGGTCAAGAAGGCATACAGCATGCTTGCCTTCATCAGCTAGGGTATTGAGTTTAAAAATTGGCAAGTCATGTTTCAGCTTTATAGAACCTTAGTTAGGCCGCACTTGGAATATTGTGTTCAATTCTGGTCGTCACACTCCATGTGGAGGCTTTGGAGAGGGTACAGAAAAGATTTACCAGGATGTTGCTTGGTATGGAGAGCATTAGCCATGAGGAGAGGTTGGAGAAACTTGGTTTGTTCTTACCAGAGTGATGGAAGTTGAGGGGAAACCTTATAGAAATCTACAAGATTATGAGAGGCATGGACAGAGTGGATAGTCAGAAGCTTTTTCCCAAGGTGGAAAAATCAATTACTAGGGGTATAGGCTTAAAGTACAATGAGCAAGGTTTAAAGAAGATGTACGAGGCAAGTTTTTTACACAGACAGTGGATGCCTGGAACTTGTTGCCAGGGGAGGTAGTGGAAGTGGATATGATAGTGACTTAGGCAGCATCTTGACAAGTACAAGTAAATAGTTTGGGAATAGAGAGGGTTTTGTTTCAGTCAGACAGCATGGTCGGTGCAGGCTTGGAGTGCCGAAGGGTCAGTTCCTGTGCTGTAATTTTCTTTGTTCTATAATTTTTGTATTAACTGCTGTAAGGTAAGTTTAAATGTCCAGTGTGAATGTTAGTGAATGAGTCAGTAGCTAGATGGGTAGTGGGATGGCAAGGTAAGTTGGTAGATAGGTCAAGGTAGTTAGATCAGGTTGGGAGAGTGATTTGGTTTTAGAGGTTAGTCATGTTAGGTTGGGGAGGGACTGATCAGGTTGGTAGGTTAGGACGAGGATTGTTGCTCGGTCAGGAGGCCAGGGAGAGTGATTAGGGTGGTCAATTATGTCATTTCCCAGAATTTAGCCTTTGGGTTTTTTTTTCTTTCTAACACTTCCTGGGTAACTATTCAGGCAAGCATGTCAGAAGTGTCCAAAGTCTCTGAGTCTGGCTTGGCATTAGAGATTTTTGTGGTGGACCCCAGGAAGAAATGCCAATTGGAAGTAGAAACTCTCAGGGCAGTTCCCACAGAGATCAGCATTTTAAGATCTCCACAGGGTCCTGATGTGCACCTTGGATCATATATCCACTCTCCAGTGGTCCAGAGATCAGAAGATCTGAACCAACATAGTTAGGAAACCATCTCTGACCTGGGAGATAGATTGGAGGTATAATTCCACAGAAATGTGCTTCAGCTAGTTTTTGTTTGGAATTTTTCCAATATAAGTTGGCTTATAACTTCTACAAGCAGATCACAATTCATAAACTTATCCTCCTCAACACTATCGCTGAAAACGTGCTATCGTTCATGCTGGAGAAATCTTATAATCCTGCCGATGGTGCATCCCCTCCGCGAGTTTCCCGGAAGTGAGGAGTGTGTTCAGGAAATGCTGTTAACCATGACAGGACCATAATGTCCTGCTTGCCAGCGAGCACCATGCTGCCTCCTGATTGCTCCAATTGCCTGGAACAGCTGTTCTAAGCTCTTTCACGTAGTGGAGTTACTTGTATGAAAATTCAAATATTAGCAGGTTAATGACAACTGATCGCTGCTGGAATTTTATGGGTCTCCAATGGTTTCCTATACAAGGCAGTTCCATAATTTTCCTTATTACAAAATTATTTTAATTAATACACTGTCAGGAGGTGTTTAAAATGTCTGTCAGTTTCAGATTGGTAATGGATGTGGGTGTGTTGATATTTGTGTTATTGAGGATGTAAGCTTGTCAAGCTATGTGAAATGTCCAGATCCTGTTACTATTGGAAGCCCAAAGTTGAGGTAGCACTCGAAGGAGATAATTGTCCAACCGGACTGAGAAGATGCCCTAATACAGCACAACAAAGGACGTAGAGATTTACTGCCATCCATCAGAAAATAACTTTTAAACTATTTCTATTGAATCTTGCTGAATGGAAAAGTTGTTAAACATGTTTCAACTACTATATCTTTTGCCATAGGAAAGCACGTTTCTTGTGGAAGAAGAATCTGCTTCTATGCTGTAAACTTTAGTGGTTCAAAACCAAATTTAAAAACATCTTGCATTTGTGCTTGGTTGATTTTGGTTTTGTAATTTTCTTTTCATATGTTTGTGAGATTAGTGCTTCTGATTTAAAATAAATATGTGGAGCTGTTGGTGCTAACAGCCCTTGTGCATGTGGCTGAGTGGAGTTGTGATCCTTTTACAAATGGATGAGTACTTTTGATATAGTACGCTAGAAAAGAATGAGAGAGAATCTGTTGAATAATTGTAGCATGTGTTATTTGGGCCAGCACAGGCTTGTACTTGAATCTGCAAGGAAAGCAGATCTTGTGTTTAATTATTCCAGAGAAATGGTTCCTGCATTATATGCATCTGCTAAATGACTCATTATTGCCTTGATGTCATGGGTGGCTGTGCTTGTGCGATGAAAGTGGGCAATTGATATGTTTTTTTCCTTCTGTTATAGTAAACTGTTTTAAAGGGTTTTTTTTCCCTAATGGCAGCCCGTACGTCTGGGGGATGGGTTAGGACAGGAGGAATGCACTTCAGATGTTGGGTAAGCAGGATAATTATTCATTTTAGTCATGTGTGCCGGAATTCTGCCACCCTGCCCACCATGGAATGGGAGCAGGAGAGGGACGGATAATGGAAATGCCCATTGACCTTGGGTGGGATTTTCTGGTCTTGCCTCAAGTGAGGCTATAAATTCCCACCCATGGTGTTGACTTAGGAGAGAACTAGTAGATTTTAGTTTTAGAAAAAAAATCCCCTGGGGTTTTTTGGCCATGCTAAATTCTCCCTCAGTGTATTTGAAGAGGCGCCGGAATGTGGCATTAGGGAATTTTCATAGTAACTTCTTTGTAGCGTTAATGTAAGCCTACGTGTGACACTAATCAATAAATAAATAAGGAAAATGGATTTAGATATGCAGGGTCATGTGATAATGTAGTTAATAGAAGGAACCAGGTATGTAGCATAGAGAGAACAGCTTTTGAGTTCTGGCTTGTGTTTCTTTAATGATGAGGTTGGCAAGCTGCGCTTCAAGGCTGTTTAAGCTCATGGTAGCAAGTATATTTATGGTTGCTAACTCTATTTAAAGTTGCATTATAAATTTTTGTCAGAGAAATGTTGCTTATTAGAACTGAAACAGCCATGAATTAGAAATTAGAGTTGTTAGTTTTCATCTTGAATTATTCAACGGATAATAGTTGAGCCGCTTCATTTTTTAGAATTGTAGTTAAACTTACGAAATTTTATTTTACTATAAAAGATCCCGAATTTATCAGCGGAATTACTGCCAGAGTGAAGCATCCTATCTTCACATTTAGGCAGAACTTGAAAAATTACTGAGGTCTAGTCTGGCATCCTAATGTAGTTTGAGATTCTGGTCCAGGGCTCTAACACTTGCCTCTTGGCATCTTACTGCTGTTGAGGGTCAGTATTTGATGAGGTTTTGACTAGAGTGTTTTCGGTAAACTCGTTAGAGGTTTTGTTATGTGGGTATTTCTTTATGGTAATATTGCTAATTTCTTCAGTGCTTCAAAAAAGAGAAGACCAAGGATGAATGAGACATAACAGGGCATTTTTCTTTATCTTGTAGGTACTATAATCATAACTGGATATTTATTTCTGGATGTTTTTGAACAATGTTTTATATATTAATTAAAGAGCAAGATTTAAAAAACAGCAGTGTTATCAATAATAAAAACAGGAAATGTTGAAAACACTCAGCAGGTTAGGCAAAATCTACAGTGAGAAGCAGTTAACATTTCAGGTCGATGACCTATAGTCAACTGATGCCAGTTTGGTTTTGCATGTCTGGATTTGAAAGGATATAAATATCATTTCTTATCTCTCCAGCTCAGACTCTGAAATTATTGGCTTTGCATTGGATACTCTTTGCAATTTGGTCTCCAATGATGTTGAAGAGGAGGAACCAGGTACAGTGGAGCATTTCAAAACTCAATCACTTTCCAGCTAAAGTTTCTGTATACTCTGTCATTGTGTATAGCTCTTAATCTTCACTGATCACATTCTTTGAATTCAATGTGTGCTTTGCTTTTGAACTTGCTTCTTTCTAAATCCCAGAAAATGGACCATTTCGAGAGTCTTGATTTGAGCAAGGTCTGCCATGTGAAAGGGGATTAATGACTGGTACAATGATATCATTGAATAGCAAACCTTGGATCTGTACCATGGATGATTGAAATCAAGATGAGATTGATCTGAAAATAAATTAGGTTATTTTTATCTCGTATAAAATTTATCACAGCTGTTTCCTCATTTCTGTCTCAATTTCACTTAAATACTTTGAGGGAAAAGTACTGAATGAAGCTGTGCTCTGTAATAGGGTGACGGACATAATGTATCAGAGAAAATTTCAGAGGAAGTGTGACACTTGGATGAGCATATGATACATAAAACTTAATACATTGAGTAGACATGATATAGCATTTCCCCTGGTGAGTTGGCACTCCGATATGGGACATAGAGCCATTTGTGTCTGCATGACAAAGAAATGCGGTCCAGATCATTCTCACATCCCAACTTTTGGTCTTGTAACCCTGTAGATAATGGTACTTCTAAGTGTGTCCAAGTCTTATTTTTCTACCTCTTGTTATTACGTTATTATGGTTTCTACCTCTACCAACTGTTCACCCTATTTATACTTCTCTTAACTTTATAAACTTCTGTCAGGTTGCCCCTTCAGCCTCTGTCTTTCCAGGCAGAACAATTGTAGTTCATTCAATCCCTCCTCATAGCTAATACCCTTCATACCAGGCAACATCTAATAAACCTTTTCTGTACTCTCTCCAAAGTCGCCATGTCCTTCTGATAGTGTGGTGATCAGAATTGGACACAGTATTCCAAATGTGGCCTAACCAATGTTTCATACAACTGTAGCATAATATTGTTTATCTGTCCAAGTATGTAATGCACCAAGGCAGAATTTATCATGCTGTCTGCAGTGATATTAAAATCAGTTTTAAATATTTTTAGTTTTGTTTTTAACCAGTTTTTAAAGTCATGAATAAACCCCCTCATTGGCTAAGGCACTTAATGATCTAGCAATTATTATTTCAATACGGTATTGTGCTTTGAGTAACGGAATTTGTTAAAGACTTTGGTCGTTGTTTAACTGGCACAAAATGTTTGAGACTGTGGGGCAAGATGAGCTACAGATCTTTTGAAGAGGTGAGGATAGAGTGTGAAGATGAGAGAGGGTCACAGACTCTACATGGGCCCATAAAATGTGAGATGGTGGATCACTAATGGGAGTGTGAAGTTTTGTACTTGGCGAGTGGGAGACAGCCGCAAGGCTGATTCAGTAACGGTTAGGTTAGTGAGTAGAACCAAGCACTAAGTTTCAAGCAGTCACACAGGCTGGTGAGGATTGGATAGGGTGCAAGCAAAGGCCTAGGATGAGGTGGCTGCAAGCACATAGTGAGGGATGGGAGAATCCTGAGATTAAAAGCAAAGCAGCAGGTAGCTGTTGAAATGAAATATTTCCTGTTTTAAATGAAATCATCAAAGTTTTGGCAGAATTTTTGCATTTATAAACATTGACATATAACAATGACTCAATATCTGTAGGCCATCTTGCGCATAGCTGTGTTTCAAAGTAGAATAACAATTATTATACACGCTATTATCTAACTATCTGTAAACACTATCGGACATATATAACTCTTCAGAGACTGCTGTATTAGGAATTTTACTCATGATTTGTGGAAAACATCCTATTCATCCCTGCCCTTTATTCTTTTAAGTCATCTTTATATTTACTATTATGATTTGTATTTGTTCATGTTTCCTGGGTCTGTTGCCCCATTACTTAATGATATGAACAAAGAGCACAGAACAGGAACAGGCCTTTTGGCCCACTATATCTGTGCCAACATAGATGCCTCTCTAATCTAATGTTTTTTGCCTCTATTCCCTGTCTATCCAGATGTCTTTTGAACATTGTTATAGAATCCACTTCCATCACCTCCTGCGGCAGCGCATTCCAAGCATTCATCAGCCTCTGTGAAAGACTTATCCCTTACATCACTTTTAAACTTTCCCCCTCTTACTCTCAACCAATGCCCCTGAGTAATTGATCCTTTGACCCTGGGAAAAAGACTCTGACTATTCACTCTATCCAAGTCTGTCATAATCTTGTAAACCTCTGTCAGATCCCTCCTCATCTTCTGACACTCCGAGGAAAAGAATCCAAATTTGCTCAACCCTTCTTCATAGTCCATATCCTCCAAACCAGGCAACATCCTGGTAAATCTCTCCTGCCCCCTTTCCGATGCATCAACATCTTTCTGATAGTGTGGCAACCAGAAATGTACACAATATTCCAAATACAGCCCAATCAAAGACTTATACAGCTGCAACATGATTTTCCAATTTCTATACTCAACATCCTGACTGATGAAGACCCACGTGCCCCACACCTTCTTGACCACTTTGTCCACTTGAGTTGCCACCTTCAGGGAACTGTGGATCTGCACGCTTACATCTCTCTGTATGCTAATATTTCTAAGGCCTCTACCTTTTACTGAATACTTTCCTTCTGTGGTAGACTTTTCAAATCACGTCACCTCACACTTGTCTGGGTTAAATTCCAACTGCCATCTTTTGACCCAGGTTCCCAGCCAATTTATATCCTGCTGTATCCTCTGACAATCCTCCTCTCTATCTGTTATTCCCCTAATTTTTGTATCATCTGCAAAGGTATTAATCAGACCACTACATTTTCTTCCAAATCAATTATATATATTACAAACAACAGAGGTCCAACCCTGATTCGCGTGAACACTACTTGTCACAGACCTCCAGTTAGAAAGTACCCTTCTACTGTTTCCTCCACTTTCTATGCCTAAGCCAGTTTTGTATCCATTTTACCAGCTCACCTGAGATCCCATAGAACCATAGAAAATTACAGCTCAGAAACAGTCCTTTTGGTCCTTCTTGTCTATGCCAAACCATTTTTTGCCTAGTCCCATCAACAAGAAGTCATCCCATATGACTTCATCTTCTGTATCAGCCTGCCATGGGGAACTTTATCAAAAACTTTACTAAAGTCATGTATACAACATCCACTACCCTGCCCTGATCAATTTTTCTTGTCAAATCCTCAAATAACTTAAATCAAGTTTGTGAGACTTTTCCTTACAAAATCATGCTGCCTATTGTTAATAAGTCTATGCTCTTCCAGATGTGAATACCTTCTGTCCTTAAGAATCTTCTCCAATAATTTCCCCCCTACTGATGTAAGGCTCACAGGCCTGTAACTTCCTGGATTGTCTCTTCTGTCCTCCATAAACAGAGGAACAATGTTTGCTCTGCAATCCTCTGTTACTTTGCTCATGGCTAAAGTGAATGCAAAGATTTTGGCCATGCCCTCAGCAATTCCTTCCCTTACGTCTCTCAGTACTCTGGGATAGATCTTATCTGGTCCTGGCAACTTGTCTACCTTAATGGCTTTCAAACCCTGCAATATTTCCTCCCTTTCTAGGACATGTTGAGATAAAATGTTAACATCCTCCTTTCTAAGCTTGTGTGAAACTCAAACAGATCAATGGCTTATTTTTTCTGAATCCTTGCCAATTATGTCTGGGAAAACTCAAGTTTATTGCAAGGAATTTCTTAGCAATAGGTAGTTGCATATAATTAAATAATTGGTATATAAATATGCAGATCATCTTCAGTAATGCAGAATGGAGATTATTGATATTTTTTGGTATTAGGGTTTCTTGACTATCTCAAAGTGAAAATCCAAGATCAGTGAAGAGTAACATCAATAATGCCACCCACAAAAGTTAAATATTGCTGAATAAAGAGACATGTTGTCATTGTTTTTTATCTTGAACTCGTCAGGGCAGACACAATAATATCAAATTTCAAAGGAACCAACAATTTCTACTGTTTCTTAGCACACTTGGCAAGTGCTACCCATGTGTGGAAATGCATCTCACATGAGACAGTATGTTCAGAGTTTTGCAAGCAGATGTTGGTTGAATGCAGTCAGTATTCTGCCTATTCCAAATGAAGAAGAGCCATGATTTTTGATACAATCGACGTTTGGTTTTGTGACGTATGGCCAACATATCTGGCGTCACATCAACAATGAAATACATATTACTCATTTGTATGATAGATCTTTTAGGCACATCGGCAGCATACTGTCTCATGTGAGATGCATTTCCACACTTGGGTAGCACTTGCCAAGTGTGCTAAGAAACAGTAGAAATTGTTGGTTCCTTTGAAATTTGATATTATGTCTGTCATGACAAGTGCAAGATAAGAGTGGCAATATTGATGTTACTCTTCACTGATCTTGGATTTTAACTTTGAGGTAGTCAAGAAACCCTAATACCAAAAAATATCAATAATCTCCATTCTGAATTATTGAAGATGATCTACATATTTATATACCAATTATTTAATTATATGCAACTACCTATTGCTAAGAAATTCCTTCCAATAAACTATTGGTGAAAAATAGCACTTGTGTGAAATGGTTTCAGCTGCTGTTCAACCATTTGAGAAACTTTACCCTTCCAGAATAATTTGAATTAAACTGCGTACTTTCAGGTCCAACAGTTGAGACCATGGGCATGTTCCTGAGTATACATAGTACGCAGTGAGCTATAGTCCGACTGATTGGGTTAGTTATTATTCCACAGGATAGCTTTGATTTGCCCTATTTTAGCTGAGCAAAAGTCTTGGGTCTATTTACAGGATTGCTGTTAAAGCCAGTCTTGTAGCAAATGAAGCTGTAGAAATCCCAACAAATATATTGACCTAATTTCCCTTTGAAATTGCATGTGTCCTGAAGAGTGCAGGACAAAGCTTCAGTAGCATGTTCTTTTACAGCAATACTCAAATCATCTGATATTTGCCTGTACTTGATATAATTTGCGTATTTCTTTTGGTTTGGTCTTAAAAATTTGAGTCTGCATAAAAGACCTGAAGTTTTTTTCCCGAGGCTAATCTTAGTAATTTGAAACACCATGAACATAAATAGCAAAATTTGGAAATAATGTTTCTTTAAAAGTAGCATGATTTTCTCCCCATGTTCCTTATTTCTAAATTTCTATTATGGTATTTCATTGCCATACTTGTTTTGAGCATTAGCTTCTTGGCATGTCTGCTGCATATAGTGCTTTGCATTTGTAACGACCTGTTTCATCTTAGTTGATGTTTCTTCTCTTTCATGTATAATTCAGCAGATGAATCTGAAGGTAAAAATTTAATTTTGTATGGCACCGCTTCAAATAAATTTGCAAATGGAAATAACGTTCCAAATTTAAACAGCCTGCCCTGAATGCAAGCTTGGTAACTGGACTAATTGCTTTTATTTTTTGAAGGTCAGAGTGCATCTAATCCTAATAGAAAAAGCAGCTAATAACCACAATCAATGATAGTTCTAAATTGGTTTGCCTGCTACACACCCCACTCTGAAAATGCATGTTTTTTTCTCACAAACTAATACTCCTAGTTGAAAGGTCCATTGAGTTACAAATAATTTAGAGATGTTATCTTCAGAAGCAGCTTGATCACTAATCTTAAGGTAGAACGAGGTATAAAGAAGGTATAAAGTAAGTATGTTTTGAGAATGCGGCTTTGACATGACTGTCATCTCATTGTGTATCGTGACTGACTAATCATTTTTAGATGGTGTATATTGATATATATGCACAGGATGGCAGACATTTTGTGCACAAATTGAGTGAGCAATTTTGTTTTGGATTTGAGTAATAACAATCTGAAAATGTCCTGGCAATCCAATGCTGAAAGAGCTTTAGGAAGTTTCAGGTCTAAAGCCTGTAAAATAAATATTGACTTTATACAGAAATCTACTCAATCTAGCTGAGTATAGTTACTAGTATAAAAATCTACTTCAGTTGGGCAAGAGCTTTTCATTTGCAACTTTGTTTGCCTCACCTGATTCTTTAATTTTTCCCTTCACTTTATTTCTTAACCTTTCCATACTGAAGACCTTTACTATTGCTACAAATACTGGGCTAATCTAGCCTTGGTAGTATTCTGCATTTTTTTTACTTTGATCTTTGAAAAAGCACTAGAAATGCTGAAATTTACTATTACCTTGCAGGTAAATGTAACATCTTGATCCCAAGGCAGGAAGTTGGGATTGTGTAATTTTGAATTTGTGTCTCCGTTTTTAAATGCATGAAAGTCAATAGACCTGTGTAAACCTGAGGAGATTACACTAATGATCAGTGCAAACCTATGTACAATTTTATACAATGAGATGGCAAGCACTAAATCTATGAATAAAATTAGGTTTTATTGCCTGTTCACACTTTTAATTGGTAAATTTAAACGGTGGGTTTGTTGGTGGCTGTTACCAAATGTGCCCACAGGACTGGAGCATGCGCAGGTGGGAGAAAACCGGAGCACCTGAAGGAAACCCATGGAGACACGAGAAGAATGTGCAGATTCTGCACAGTGACTCAAGCAGGGAATTGAACCATGTCCCTGGTACTGAGGCAGCAGTGCTAACCATTATGCCAAGAGAGGGATATAAAAAATGGGCTGAGACTGCATAGGAAAAATAGTATGGAGTAACGTAGGGGACGTGAATCAGAAAATGGAATTGCTAAAGTGTGGCAAATTATAGGTACAAATTATTTGATACGAGTTATTCAAAGGCTATTCATTAGAAACTCTACAGGGCAGAAGGAGGCATTGAATCAGTCACACACAGACCCTATCCCCATAATCCCATATATTTACTTCATTAATCTCTCTAACGTACACATTCCGGGACATTAAGGAGCACTTTAGCATAGCCAGTGCACCTAACCCGCATATCTTTGGACTTTTTTTGTGTGGTAAAAGTGAAGCTTCACTAAATTTGAATGTAAAACTTGCAGGAAAGGTGAGTTAAAAGGTGGGACATTGATTCTGTAAACAAAGAGGATGGTAACAGTCTTCCCAACCTGAAAATTCAAAGATCTTGGTTGTTTAAAACCTGGTAAATGCTATTATGTATTTACAAAACTTTTTGATTGTTAACCCTTTAGTCTATTTCACATTGTTATGCTGGCTTTGTTTAATAATTTTCTATTATAACAGCTTCTTCCTTCTAACTGAATTTGCCCCATCGCTGGATTCTGGTGGCACCCAAGCAGAGTCTTCTGACTTTATATCAGCTGTGATTTCTTTTCCCTTCTGTATTTTTTTTCAGAGGAGAATGCCCAGAAGACTAATTCGGATGATCTGGCTGGGCAGTTCACAGAGATTTTCATCAAACAACAGGAAAATCTAACTCTACTCTTATCCTTGTTGGAGGTCAGTTTCTGATTCCATTTCAACACTGTTGTAGATTAAGAACGTCAGATGAGTGTGAAAATACCGAGGAGATTGATCCATGGATTCATTGTATTGCTTTTTATTTCATCGGGATGTTTAACAATGGGAGAAAATGGTGGACTGACTGAGTGCAGAGTGGGTTTTTGACCAGTGGATAGAACAGGATTGGAGAGTATGAAATGCCAGCTTAACTGTCCTCCAAGCTACATAGAAAAATCCTGACTCCAACCTCACTGCTTCTCTGAAGCTCTGTCACGAACCAATAAGATTTCAAACATCCTATAATTTTGAGTCTGTCTGTCAATTGTAGAAATTGCTCAATGGAATCAGAGAATTGATTTACTTCCAGTCTTATCTGTGATTCTATGCTGAATTAAGAGCTACTGTATAGGTTAGGTCATATCCAAACTATAGTTGCCTTCAGTGCCTCAGATTAATATAAGAACTAGAACCCAGGCTTCCTGCTCCTGATCCCTTTCTGGTGGTCCCTATTGGGATGGATACATTCCTAGTCCTGTAACCAGCAATTGAACAGCTCCAGCAAGGAGCAATTTCTGTGGGGAAGGGTTAAGGAAATTGACAGGGAGATTGTAGGTGCCAATCAATAGTTTGATTTTATTTGAAGGGGTCAGAGTACAAAATAGAACATAGAACATTACAGCACAATACAGGCCCTTCGTCCCTCAATGTTGTGCCAAGCTATGTCCAATCCCAAGATCAAGCTATACCACTCCCTATCATTCTAGGGTGCTCCATGTGCCTATTCAATAACCGCTTGAAAATTCCTAAAGTGTCTGACTCCACTATCACAGCAAGCAGTCTGTTCCACACTCTAACCACTCTCTGAGTAAAGAATCTACCTCAGACATCTCTCCTATATCTCCCACCATGAATCTTATAGTTATGCCCCCTAATAACAGCTACATCCACCTGAGGACATAGTCTCTGCATGTCCGCTCTATCAATCCCCCTCATCATCTTATAAACCTCTATTAAGTTGCCTCTCATCTTTCTCTGCTCTAAAGAGAAAAGCCCCAGCTCCCTCAACCTTTCCTCATAAGACCTACCCTCCAAACCAGGTAGCATCCTGGTAAATCTCCTCTGCTCTCTCTCCAATGCTTCCATATCCTTCTTATAGTGAGATGACCAGAACTAAACACACTATTCCAAGTGTGGTCTCACCAACGTTCAGTATCGTTGCAGCATAACCTCACGGCTCTTGAACTCAAACTCCCTGTTAATAAACGCTAACACACTATAAGCTTCTTCACAGCTCCATCCGCTTGAGTGGCAACTTTCAGAGATCTGTTAATATGAACCCCACTCTCTTCAGAACCCTGCTGTTGACCCTGTAATCCGCAGTCAAGTTTGCCCTTCCAAAATGAATCACCTTGGACTTATAAAACATTCTCATTCCTGATCTTACAATGGGACAAAGATCATTGCTGAAGCAGCTGAAGATAGTTATCTGAAGTGGTGCCTTGGGATTAAGGAAATATAGCGTATCATCATTCATGCATCTAATTTTAAAACACTGAACTTGTAAATTGCTTCCCCTCAATTTTACGCAGTTCTGACTACTGCAGTTTCTCTTTACCCATGGAATTTATTGATTGGATTAGTCTACCTGTTTGCTGTTAAAGATGGGTAGAGAGAAGCAGTTGCATACTTTAATATACATGAGGAATTGTGATTCTTTCAGGAACGAGAGCTTGGTTATCTGACAGTGTATTGTAGAGTATGTATATTAAAAGTTTATCCCTTGTGGGGATACTTAGGTTAATGTTTCCCATGAGAATTTCTCCAATGTTGTTGTCTGTGTAAACTGATATTTTGAATGTGCTGCTGTGAAATGCACCATATTTCCTTTCTTGCCATCACCTGCTATTTTATTGCTGCTTTTTCTCTTGCCCCACTCCAGATCCCACTCAGCACCTCCTCAATTGGATCTAATTAAATAATCTACGGCATTATAGCTGGTTGCAGACTCAGATTAATATTATCAGACTACTCACTGTTTAGGTTTCGATTTTATCTCCTTATAGACTTTACAATGGCAGCTGCACTTTGTCATACATTGCTTATGATTTTTAAGTGTCAAACTTAACTTGTCTTCTTTTCAGGAGTTTGATTTTCATGTGCGTTGGCCTGCATTGAAACTTCTAACTGCGCTTTTAAAAAACCAAGGTCCACAAGTTCAACAGATTATTCTTGTTAGCCCAAGGGGTAAGAACATGGCTTATTCTGAACATTGCATAAGAGGGAACAGTTGAATAAGCTGGAAGTACGGTATGAAAGAAGCCTCTGAAACCCAGGACAAAATTAAACTTAATAAGGGCAACAGTTAATATCATCCATATTGATAGCCCAAATGTGAAGAACGTTAAAATCCACTCCATGCCAATTTAATCCTCTTGTATCATGGATTATGGCGTCAGAATTGTCTTGTATATTTTTTAAGGACAAAATAGGGTCATCAAATATTTAGCAAACATAAAACAGCCCCATGACTCTTATCTAAAATGTTGTATATTTTAGATTACTATCTGCTGATTTATTTTAATATAAAGTTATAGTTTTTTTGCTAAATGATATATAGTTTGTTTCATAATATGAAGTTAAAACCTAGATCTTGCAACTTGTGATTGTAAAAAGCTTAAATTCTTGTCTGCTCATGGATTCTGTTATCATCAACTCAATGCCCATGAAGAGAAAATGTTTCAACACTCTGAAGTTAGACATAGATGCAACTTGTGGGTGAACAGGAATGTTACACTTCAAATTTGTCAGCAAATCTGCCTTATGGAGCCTAATCACAATTCTGTTATTGAGACCAGGACAGTTTCACAGTAACATGTCTTTACTTAGAGTGGACTGAGGGTTTATATTTCCTGGCAGACAGCATGGAGCTGGTACAAAAGATTATGAAGAATGAGAAAAGTAGCTTGAGAGAAACAATAAATTCAGCACGGGGCTTTCATATTGAGAATCCAGGACCTACTGAATGTGACAACAAGATTCCATATGGAAGATTGTTGGACTCCCTGAACCTATTCCCAATGGGTCCAAAGCCCCAAATTGCTTACTTGCTGATTGTAGCCAAAGACTCTGAAAAGTTGAACAGTGGCAATCCACTCCTGGTGAGAATTGTCCTTGACGTCGAGCAAAGAATTGCCACTTATTTCCAATTCCAGTCAGAGATCCCTCAGAGTGTAGATGTCAGATAATGGGAAGTGGGGTTAAATATTCCCCAGTAGTGCATTTGAGTGATCATCTTAAGGTGGGGCAGAATAGAGGGAGCTTGATCACAAATTATGCTATTGCAGGATAAATACATAGCTACAACTCAATTATATAGAAAGACATATAGCTATGCACAAGCACATGCTTCTAAGGCCATCAAAAGAATCCTGAAAGAAGCTTAATGACAGCTATAAAATAAAACTGGATCACAGACCATATATTGATGAAGTAATTTGAAACATGATGAAAAAAAAATTACAAAGTTAGATCATATTTTAAGATTCACAAACAAAAATTGGACATGCAGAGGGGTGTATGGTGGGCCCACTCAGGGTGGGTAGTTGGGGAATTGTCCCTAGCAATTTGTTGCCTTTGAAGATGCTGTACAATTTTGCATGAGGTATGGAGTAACTGATTTAGTGTTCAGAGAGTATTGTTAACTGTGAATATTAATACACAGGTGTGTCCAGGATGATGGATTTGCTTGCAGATTCTAGGGAAGTGATTCGTAATGATGTGAGTATCCTTTTCTTAAGCCATCTTCAGCATATCAGGCAAAAATGAAAAATCATTAAAGAATGCAGCCACTAATGTGGATTCAGAGTAACTTCCTTTCCTAAGAAATGGGGTTGACTGGTGTAAGAGATTTATATTTGAAGTACTGACAATGGATTGAAATTACAGAGCAATTCTATTCGATGCTTTCAAACGGAAGGTTAATTTATTTAGCCTGACGCCTTGCGTCATCTGTTTCTGAGGAATCTACCAGTGATGCACTAGTTTTGACCACAACTTTTGGATTGCACAAAGCCCTAAGCCAGATAAGTGCAAACTAGAATCAGCAAGATTATAAATAAATATGAGGCCATGTTGCGATAGAGGATTGAGTACACTATCCTTTCAAGCTTTGAAGGCACAAACCTCCAAGTTTTATTCAGGAAGCAATCTCTTCCCTGGAGATATCACAGGAAAAATATTTTGGTTTAGAAAGTTGAGATAAAACCATTGCTAAAATATTGATTTTAAAACAAAAGATAAAGTATAAATAACACCGAACACTTGTGATTGCATGCTGTTGGTATTTCAAAAGACTGAAAACACAGGAGCCTGTGAAATTTGTGATGAGGACCAATTATGACTTTTCCGCAAAGTAATGACAATCCATGCTTTCCTTTATTAGATGAGAACTATTTGTATCTAGTTTGAGTGAATCCATGTAAGCATATTTCAGAATTTTGTTTCAGGAGAGATGGTCATTGTTGCATCACCCATTACAATGACACATTCTTTAGCTATTTGCATTTGTTTTCTATTATGTGGATTATCAGGGTTTTATCTACGGTTCTGAAATTCATTGTTCATGACGAGATGTATTTACTCCAAGTTCTAATATACACTGTTTCTGAAGGATATTAATTGTGCTCCTTTAGAATTTAAAGGACACCTTGCAGAACACTGGTGGATTCAGATCCTAGTTTTTTTTTATATTTGGAAATCTGCTTTCAGAGTCGTGTTCAGTCAGGAATAGTTTATGACCAAAGTTGTAACAAATGTGTTGCTTTCAACTAACTCTAAGGTTTCTGACTACACACAAGTCATAGTCACGTGTGATATGTCGTTCAGTGTTTTTGAAATATTAACAGCATGCAATCACAAGTATTTGGTGTTATTTATACTTTATCTTTTTTTTTAAAATCGTCATTTTAGGAATGGTTTTATCTCAGCTTTTTAAACCAAAATATTTTTCCTGTGATATCTCCAGAGAAAAGATTGTTCCCTGAATAAGAGATGGAGGTTTGTGCCTTTGAAGATTTAAAGGATAGGGCACTGAATCCTCTATTGCAACATTGTCCTGTATTTATTTATAATCTTGCTGAATCCAGTTTGCACTTATTTGGCTTAGGGCTTTGGCAAATCTATAAAGTAGATATTGTTATTTTATCTTGAGGTTGATGGTGCTGCTAAAATAGCCAGTGGTGGGAGAGAATGGAAGATTTTAAAATAGGAAGATAGTAAAAACATCTTTCTTTCCCCCTCCCCAGGGTCTGCTTTTACTGCAACAATTAACAAAAGCTAATGCAGCCATTCAGAAGATTGTAGCTTTTGAAAATGCCTTTGAACGCCTGCTGGATATTATCACTGAAGAAGGGATGAGTGATGGAGGTATTCCTAAACCTAAACACAAACATTTAGTCAATTAACAATTTTCCTGCAAAGCAAAACCTGCTACAGGCATTTATTTTCCATTTGCATAGTTATAAAAATCTTGACCGTTAACATGCTGAAGTTGCAATATAGTTTGCTGGTGAATCTACTTTTCATTTCCAAAATTTAATTTAACAAAATAATTAAAAACTGCAAGACCTTCCACTGTGATGTATTCTTCCATTCATGTTTCATTGGAAAATTTCTGATTGATAATCTTGGCATTGCTGTAAATGTGACTTAACCCTGTCATTCTGTCAGTTGCATATCGTGATAACTAATTGTAATTTACCAGCTCTCAGAAAATGAGAGAGAAGAAACAAGCTCACAGAACAGACTGAAGGGATGGCAGGCACTAAATGGAAATTTTGTCTGGGCCTTTCTAGGTTTCAAATTGCAAGAATGTCTGAAATTGGTGTACAATTGTTGGTGGAGACTATTTATTTAACGATGAAGGGTGCTGATGAAGCAATTTACATTTGTCGGAACTTTGCTTTTTATATCCAGATAAATTGGAGGGAAGAGAAGAGGAGGACTTGACTATAATTTTCCAAAATTCTCTTGAAGAGAAACTGACATGCCTGTTCAATACAGGACAAGGATATGTCAGGAAATTCTTGGGCTAGAGTTACCAAGTATTTGGAGTGAAGTTAATTGTGATTAGCCAGCATTGAATTAAAATCTAAATGTTGGAAAAACTCAGCAGGTCTGACAGCATCTGCAGAGAGAGAAACAGTTAATGTTTCAAGTCCAGTACGACTTCCAAGCAGTATTTATTTTGAAAGACCATTTTGTGTGCTATGGAATAAAAAAAATGTAAAGTAAGTTTTAATTTTCAAAAATCACTTCAACCCACTCTTCACGAGATGAGGTGGCAAAGTGAACGTCTAAGATTTTATAAGATCTGTAAATTGTCATTGGTAAATTGCGTATATCCCATTATAGGAAAAATAGTCAAAATGCAGTGTAGATTGACTGGGATTTTACCCAAGGTAAGGAATTGCAGCAGAGATATTTCAGAAGTTAGGAATTTTTTCACTAGGTTGACGGGTGATCCGATATAAACTTTAAGATGGTGAAATGGTTATGGCTTCGTTATAGATTATGCTGGTGACAAGAGGGAACATATTTAAAATTAAAGACAGAATTTAAGATAAAAGCATACTTTGGTCAACAACGCAAGCACTTTGTTAATGACTTGTTTAATCTTTTCCACAATGTAGTCATCTAAAGTGATTACCTGGCTGGCAATCTGTGAAGTATGAGCGTTCTTTATCTCGTTAGTGACATTTTATATTTAAAAAAACAATTGCTTAGTAATCATAATGAAAACTGTTTGTTTCAGATTCTTGATTTCCACTCCCTAAAATGTGAACTTTGAAATGATTCATTTTGAAACGGGTAAATCCTCTACACTGCTAATTCCAATAATCTACAGATACATAATTCAGTACTTCCAAGCACTTTTGACCATTTGGATTCCTTTACTTAGGTGCAAATGCATATTTGCTCAATAGTGCAATTAATTTTAGTCAATGCTGAATAATAATTCAAGAAATTTTAGCCCCTTAATTTACAAAGTACCTACTGAGATTTTCTGACAAAAGAAATGCGAGTACTATGGGTTGAATTCAGTAAAATTTATGACTTGATAAATTGCCATTTCTGAATAAATATCTTGAACTATTTTGTGTGTTCCAGGCATTGTGGTTGAAGATTGTCTTTTACTGCTCCTTAACTTGATGAAGAACAATAGTTCCAACCAGAATTTTTTCAAGGAGGGTTCATACATTCAAAGGATGAAACCTTGGTTTGAGGTTGCTGAAGATAATTCTGGCTGGTCTGCACAGAAAGTGACAAATCTTCACCTGATGCTGCAGGTAAATAAATAAAACTTAATTGAATACGTATACAAGCATGATGCAGAAAAGTACTGCCAAGTCAATTGATTATTTTTCAAGTGTAATTATATTTTATCGTTGGTAAGTACAGCAGCTAATTTACCTTTGGCAAGATATCAAACAGTGGTGATACAAATGTGTAGTTAATCTATCAAAAAATGAATGTTGACCAAGATATTGGTAAAAGCTCCTGGCTGTTTGGAAAATGCCATTCGATCCTTTAAAGCCAACAGTGGGGCTTGGTGAAACCACTGTATTGGAAGGCAGTCTGTCCAACAATGCAGTCATACCCCTCCTTCTCTGGCTATTGGATTGTCCCATTTAGCTCTACCACTTTCTCGTAATCTGGGTTTTTGACCACTTAATTCTTGTTTCTGTTATGATACTAGACACTGAATTGTTCTGACTGATAACCCACCACTTTTATTATCTTGTCCACGGTAATGATGAAATTGGTTTCTAGTTTCATTATTTAATGAAATTGCTGAGTTCATATGAGCTGTGTGACCCCTTTCATCAATGAGTTTTCATGTTCCAAAATCTGCCAGAAACACCAGATATTGGTCTAATTTTTGCAAGTTGCAGTGATTTTGTTTTCAAAAAAAATTCATAAAAGACAAATTCAGGTCTTTGCAATTCTATATTGATTTTACTTTTAACCATTGATGTTTGAATTCTCTTAACTGAAGTTATCCTTGGATAGTTCAAAATATATTTGCCATAAAACCTTGTAAATTGGTGCAATATTCCCATGTTTCATAAAATTGAGAACTTTGGTAAACCTTTGTGGAAATAACTATAATATAGAATTTTTTAAAGAAGTGTATGCTGCTTTAAAAAATCTTTCCTTAATATCTGACTTTTAAAATCTGGTTGTTGCACAAATCTTCCTGTCACTAATCAGTCTTCAGAATATGAGAACCAAGCTTTAGTCTTGTGCTGATCCATTTTACTCAGAAAAGCTTTGTGCATCTCCTTTGTCAAGTGTCGTTTGGACAGATTCATTGCTGAGAGTCTCTCTACAGCAAGTTTGTTTTATTATCATCTCTGCATCAGCCACTTGTTCCACATTATGGCAGTGAAAATTTCCAAGTACTTTGCCTCTGTAACCTGCTCTGTTATAATTAGAAAGTGAATAATCACCTTATCACGCAGGATTATTAGAATTGCACAGCCTGAAAGTTGAATCTTAATCATGTTGCTCTTGGTGTTGGTAATTATAACAGATAATTACTGAAACTACAGTAGATATGCTTTCATACTATATTTATTGGAGGGAAGCACAAACTATGGTATTTGTTCACTCCATTCTCCTCCACTGTCTTGCTTTAGAGGACCTTTTTCATGGTGTAATGTTTACAAACCCATCCCTGGCGGTCTCTTGCAGTTGCACCACCTCAAACTACTTCTTCCTGTGTCTTTACAACCAACTGTAGAATCATCTTCTTTGCGCATCCTTTTGTTTATTCAATAAAATGAAATACTTGGATTTATATAGTCTCTATCATCATCTCAGGAAGTTGCAAAGCATTTTGCAACAAATGAAATACTTTGTGTAGTTACTGTAATGATGTAAGTATCACAGTCAGATTGCACACTGCAAGCTTGAACAAACAGCAATGTTACGATTGTTACAACAGAGATAGGAGGAGTGTGCAGATAATCTAGCCCCACCAATTCACAGGTCACACCATTAAGTTTAAAAATTTTAATTCACTCATCAAAGTGGCCAATTTATTTCTTTTTGCTGCTCTTAAATTGACAATAAAAAGAGGTTTTAATCAGGCTTCTTTGAATAAGCTCAATGATTGATTCATTATATTTAATGGGAGGTTCTTATCAACGATGCTTTGGATGGAGGAAAATTGAGCTGGATCAATCTTCTTCACCTCAGCCAAGTTGAGGATTCCCAGTTACATACTGCTAACCACTTTGTTTTAGGCAAGGGAAATGCAAGCTGGGTAGCTTTTCACTTTCTTTTCTCAATTCAGTCCCAACTGAATTAAAAACAAAACAAGTGCAAAACTTACAGCTCATCAGTTATTTGATTTCCAGTAATCACTAGTCTTTGCCTTTGAACCAGTTTTTTTCATTAATTATAATAATTGCTGTACAAATTCTCCTATCAAGTGCCATGCTAGACAGTTAACAGAGTCAGGTGGTTTCTTAAAAAAGGTATAATTGTCGACAGTCCAAGGTGAACTTATAACCTTTATAAAATAAATTCAAGTCAGCTTCCAAGTGTTCAGATAATGCAATGCTTTTCTAAATTTTAGAAAGAAAATATGTTGTCCTGAAAGAAATGATTCTAACATAATGACCAGATAATTTTTTGTGATGTTGACTTCAGATAGTATTATAGAATCTTTTACATTGACCTAAGAAGTGGGCGTTAATTTAACATCTCATCTAAAAAATGGTGCTTCTGGAAGTGCAGCATTCCCTCACTACTTGCATGTAGAGTCCACTTAGGTTTTTATGCTCAAATCATGAAGTGAGGATTAAACCCATAACCTTATGACTCAGATGATGAGTGCTACCAATGAGCCATGCCTCTCACCTATGCTATCCCCTAATTAAAATCACTTACCAAAATCGGGTCACCTTTCCCATGCACCCAACGGACTCTAACTCATTCTGTCACCTACTTTCCAGTAGCATGAGCCCTCACAGAAAATGCATTGTTTTAATATTGTGATAAGCTTCTCGAGATCTAGTAGAGGCAGTGGTGAGAATGGATTATCATGCTGGTATGTATGGTTGCTCCTCTAGTTGTCGGAGTTGTATTACATTACAGTGTTTGAGTAGCTGGAGTTTCTTGGCATCTAATTATATAGAATAGAAAGGGTTCTTTTGTTTAGCACTCCCTATGCTTTTGTCGTGACCAATGGGGTGGTAATGATGTAATGGTAATGTCACTGGACTAGTACTCGAGGTTAATATTCTTAGAGCATGGGTTCAAACCCCACCACGGCAGTTCAACTGATGTATTGGGCAATAGGGTTCAGGAACAGATGATTTTGAACTTTATGCTTCTGTAAAGAGATGTCATTCAGACTTTGAAAACTTGTTTGCATGGGAAAATTATTTAATTTTTAATTTGGGACACTGCTTACAACTAAAATTTCCAAGTATGTTCCCTGAGAGTTGCAAATGTGGTTGGCCTAAAGAGAAAATTCTGCTCACAAGAGTTCCTGAACAGTTCTACTGTTCTATTCCTGGATTCTATCTGCAGAGGTGATTGAAATTTCTTGTGATATTTAATCCTAGCTGGTGCGAGTGCTGGTGTCTCCTGTGAATCCTCCGGGTGCCACAAGTAGTTGCCAAAAGTCAGCGTTCCAGTGTGGCTTGTTACAGCAGTTATGCACCATCCTGATGGCAACTGGAGTTCCTGCTGATATTCTCACTGAGGTGAGTTACATATCATTTCACAGCATGCATTCAGCTCCTCAGTTGCACACCGAGAGTCTTCCCAATTTACTAAGGTCACTGGATCAATATATCGTTGTGTTTCTTTCTCCCTTACAATTGTGATTCAGATAATCAGATGATGAAGGCTTGAACTGGAGCCTAGTCTTTACGTACTTGCAAATCTTTATTTACAAAGCAGCATTTTATATATTGTGCACCTTCAAACAAGCAGTATCGATCTGCAACCAAAAGAGAAACTAAAAGAGAAAATGCTGGAAAATCTCAGCAGGTCTGGCACCATCTGTAAGGAGAGAAAAGAGCTGATGTTTTGAGTCCAGATGACCCTTTGTCAAAGCTATTGGTCTGCACCTACATGATCACATATGAATCCCCAGTAAAGCCTACAATGTAAAGAAGATTAAACTTCAATTATTGTTTTGCGCACACACACACACACACACACACACACACCCCCCCCCCCCCCCACCCAGCCAAAAGCATCTGAGAGATTCACCTCAGCTGAGTTCAGTGTGGAATTAATTCTGGGTGAAGAACTGTCTCCTAAATTCTTCATTGGATTTGTTGGTGACTCTTGGGTATTTGTGAAATCTTAGTTCTGTTCTGTCCATCCAGTTGTAACGTTTTAATGTTGACCCAGCCAACCACGTTCATAGTTTTATGGACCCAGAATCTCTGTCAGGATACATAATGCTGTACGAGTTAAATTAACTCGAATGTCTGGCAACATTCCTGAAAATTGCCAATGTTGGAGCAGTTTAACAAAAGGTTACTAGCAATGATGTTTATTTGTTGCGTGAATGTAATACTGAAACATTTCCCAATACAATTGAAGTTTTTTTGTGTTGTGAAGAGAAAGTACTTTTTTGTTAGTGATAGAACTGCCAAATTGAAGATTTTGCTGTTAATATTTTTGAGCTAACTGCTATTGCTGGAAGGTGTAACTTTAAAAGTGCTAATGTATTCCTTGAAAATTCCCAAGGGAAATGAAGGAAGAGAGCAGGATTCTATAATGAGGACTTGTTGAATACCAGTCCTGACAGCTTTATCGCACAGAAAATCAGTGTTCTAGTTCTCTTCTCCCTGAAGGCACGAGAGAGATGGAAGCAGCTGGGATAACCATTTTCAACTTGCTTTCAGGAGAAAAATGTTGGATTTTCATGGGAAAAGAAGGTCTCCAATTTTAAAGCGGGAGCAGATTGTCTGAATTCAGACCAGGTGAATGGGAACAGTACAAAAGAAGAGCAGGAGCATATCATCCTGCACGCTGAACCGGCTCCTCCACAAGGGATATCCTTTGGCTGTGAGAAGCGATTTGTGGGAACTCCCGTTTGCTGGTGACATCAACCCTCACGGAATGTTGCCACAATTAGTATTGCAGTTAGCTTCCTTCTCGACCACAATTTGTGGGGTTGGTTGAGAATGGATTTTCATATAATGCTGAATTGCTTTATAGGGTTAGAGTAGGTGGAGCTTCTTGGCATCTTATATTGTACTTGGCCTGGATGTATCTTGTATTGGGGCTGTGCTTGGAATAAAAGTATTCTTTTACTCATTACTGACATACATCACTTGGATTACAAAATACATTTTACAAAGTATGTTTAACAGTCTGGTTGTAGTGTAGAGTGTCTTAGCGTACTTGTGATATTTGATTTCTGATTTGACTTTCGTGTTTTTATAGACCATTAACACAGTATCAGAAGTCATCAGAGGCTCCCAGATAAACCAAGATTATTTTGCTTCTGTGAATGCACCTTCGAATCCACCAAGGTAAGCGCCCACATTCACCACATTATCTCTGTTCTCTCTCCATAGATGCTGTCAGACCTACTGAGATTTTCCATCATTTTCTTTTTTTGCCTCACAAGCTTAGTTTTACTGAGCTCATCTGCTGAAGTGTTTGAAGTAACAGTAACTGTCAGTTGAATTATTCAAAGACATTGTAAATATTCTGAGCCTGTGAAATGATTGCAATTTAGAGTTCATGTTGCGTCATTTTATGGACAGCACAGTGATTGATACCTTGCCTCACAGCACCAGGAGCCCAGGTTCAATTCCGGCCTTGGGTGACTATGTGCAGTTTGCACATTCTCCCTGCCTGTGCAGGTTTCCTCCGGGTGCTCCAGTTTTCTCCTGCAGTTGGAAAATGTGCAAGTTAGATTGTTTAGTCATGATAAATTGACCCTTAGTGTCCAAATGTGCAAAGTTGTGTCGGTTAACTGGATTAGACATGGGGTAGGATGAAGTGGTGGACCTGGGTAAGGTATTTGGCAGAGAGTTGGTGCTGGGTCAATGTGCCAAATGTCGCCTCCTGCGTTGTAGGGATTCTATGATTTTATCTATTTGCACATTGAATCTTCCTTCCTATAAGTTTTTCATTATTAATGAATGCAGTACAACTTATTTGTTTGCATTGTGACTGAAAGGTTAGTCAACTCACGTCTTATGTGCACTTTATTGATTTTATAACATGCTACCATTCTAGATGTACAGTATATTAATTAAATGAATTCAGATTGGATTGGTTTTGTAAATTAATAGTCTCATGGTCTTCTGTTACATAAAGAAGAAGATGCTTTGAAGTTTGAAGGACATGTTAATGAGTAATACTGATTTACTGCAGAATACATTTTGTTCTACAGTGGCAGTGTGATGAAATCTGTAACAATCTTAACTGTTAGTGACAGAATTTGGATATTGTCCTGATGAGTGCGAGATGAAAAATTTTGGCAACATGTATGTGTCTCTTTTCAGCAAATTAATACTTTATATTCATTGTTGTATTGTGCACATTTGAAATTGGAAATATAAGTTCTGGATGTCTGTTGAACTCTTGCCAGAAATGTCCTGACTGTTTGTACCTCACGAAGAGAAGGAAAACAGCGATGAGGTCTCAGAGAAGCCATGTATTACTAGAGCAGCTTTCTGCACTAGATACAGTTTGTTACATCCCAGCTACACTATCTGGCAAATGTCAACCTATATTTGATGTTTTAAAAGTTGCATTCTTAAAATCGCCTTTCCTGAAGTTTATACAATAATTCCTTTTCCAACACAGACCTGCAATTGTAGTGCTTCTGATGTCCATGGTGAATGAAAGGCAGCCATTTGTTCTGCGCTGTGCTGTGTTGTACTGTTTCCAGTGCTTCTTATACAAAAATCAAAAAGGACAAGCAGAGATTGTTACCACACTTCTGCCAGCAACTATTGATGGTAAGTTTTCCTGCTCGGACAGTTTCAAGGATACGTTGATAGCTGAGAAACTTCTGCATAGGTTGTGATACACATCTATGAAGTAACAGAACATTAGGGCAGGGATGGCCTAGTGGTATTATTGCTAGACTAATAATCCAGAAGCTCAGTTCATGTTCTGGAGACCTGGGTTGAATCCCACCATGGCAAGTAGTGGAATTTGAATTCAATAAAAAATATCTGGAATTAAGAATCCACTGATGACCGTAAAACCATTATTGATTGTCAGAAAAAGCCATCTGGTTCATTAATATCCTTTAGGGAAGGAAATCTGCCACCCTTAACTTAATTGTCTGACCTAATTGTGACTCCAGAGTCACAGCAATGTGGTTGACTTTCAACTGCCCTCCAAGGGCAACTAGGGATGGGCAATAAATGCTGGCCCAACCAGCAACACCGATGCAATTTTGAAAAAAACAAGTCGGCAAAACCTTCCTTTGTGGAAGGTGGGGGTGGGGAAGGAAGAATAAGGAGTCTTAAAGCTGCATCAAATAAAAATCAGAGAGGGTGCTAAGCAGCTATGTTGGATTATTATGCCCAGTTTTGAATATCCCTTTAGGAAGGATATCAGGGCTATAGGAAGTTTTAAGAAGAGATTCAGCTTGATGGTAACTGGGATGAGAGCGTTCAGTCATGAGGAAACCAGAAGAAGTGGGCCTCTTCCATTCATTGCAGTGCTAACGTAAGTCTAGTTCTGATACTGATTAAAAATAAGCTTATGAAAACATCAAAGTTCACAGGACGCACTTTAGAAGTGTTCAGAATTATATGGGATATTGCTTTGCCAAATAAGCAAAAAATTATTTCCACCATTTGAGAGGTAGAGTTTGAAATGAACATTGAAAGAGAAAAATTCAATAGAAATTTTATTACGTAGCAATGATCGAGATGCGTTGTCAGCAACAGTTAGAGAAACAGATTTGGAGGAGCCAGTTGAATATTTTTAAAAAGCTAAACCCTGAAGCGAAAAGACCAGAATAGTGTGCTGAATGGAGTGCGCTAATTAACAAAATCATTCTTAGAATGACAGCACAGAATTTAATTTTTAAGTTTGAAAATTGTTATTTGTGCATCCTGCATGTATAACAGAATTCACAGCAACAAATTTTTGGTCTCTGTGGGGTTTGAATATTTTGTCATGCATAAGAATTGTTTGCCAAAATTATTCCCCTTCAAAAATAATAGTATTTCATTTTATTTGTGTTTCATCACAGTTCATGATAATTTATATCTTGTTCAAATCTAACAAGTCTTTTTGCTTTTTTTGTTCAGCCAATTCCATCTCAGCTGGCCAGCTGCTGTGTGGGGGCCTCTTCTCCACAGATTCACTCTCTAACTGGTGTGCTGCTGTGGCCCTGGCACATGCCTTGCAGGATAACTCCCTCCAGAAGGAACAGTTGCTCAGGGTACAGCTGGCAACCAGCCTTGGTAATCCTCCAGTCTCACTGCTGCAGCAATGTACCAACATCCTGTCTCAGGTACAAGCTTTTTGATATTACTAACTACAAACTGAATTCTGGGCTCCTGAGCAATAGTCCAGATTAATTTTGAGTTTCTGATATCAATGTTCACCATTTTAGAAAATTGTAGAGTTAGTGTAGAACAGTGTGCTGACACTGCACCGTGTTTACTTCCTTCCAGATTAATTTCAATTTTGCTGCAGATTTCTGATCTCTCTCTCAAGTTTTTCCAGAGTCGAATCATTTCTCCATCTTTCCAAAATCAATCAAATTAGCCCTTTGGATTAAGCTGAAGAAACTGAGCGATGCTTGAGAGAGGAGTGAAGTCACTGGCTTGTGGAAGATGTTGTTCATAAATCACCTTCATTCCAGACTCCACTGTTATAAACAACAAAGAAAATTACAGCACAGAAACAGGCCTTTTTGTCCTCCAAGTTTGCACGGACAATGCTGTCTCTCTGAACTAAAACCCCCTATTCTTCAGGGGACCATATCCCTCTATTCCCATCCTATTCGTGTATTTGTCCAGGCACCCCTTAAAACTCACTATTGTATTTGCTTCTACTACTTCCAGCACCGAGGTCGAGACACCCACCACCTTTTATGTTTAAAAGAAAACTTGCCTCGTACATCTCCTTTAAACCTTGCCCCTCACACTTAAACTTATGCCCACCTAGTAATTAACTCTTCCACCCTAGGGGGAAAAAGCTTCTTACTATCCACTCTGTCCATGCTCCTCGTAATCTTGTAGACTTCTAACAGGTCTCCCCTCAACTTTCGTGGCTCCAGTGAAAACAAACCAAGTTTCTCCTGCCTCTCCTTCATACCAGGCAGCATCCTGGTAAATCTTTTCTATACCCTAGATTTCCATTTGTTTCGTTGCTAACTCACTTGAACCATCACTGTTCAGAGGGCAGGGCTGGAGATCAGCCTCTCTTTGACATTTTTGAGTTAAAATGACTGTTTTCGTATTGCTATAAAACTCCCCAGCTGTTGAAAATGAGAGAGTTTCGTGTGGCTGGTATGTGGGTTTGTGAGGATACAAATGATGGGTGTCTGTCACAGTGAATGTTACTTTACACTCGTGCTGTTTGGCACAAATGAGTGTAAACTGACAACTTGCACAACCATGGAGGCTAGAGAGATTGTTTCTGTTGGAGCAGAGGCTCCAACTTTTCAAAGGTTCAAATTTTTATACTGAAATTGTCTAATGTTTCTCAAGGGTGAGTGCGCTGGCACATTGTCCTTTCACTAGTGGGGTCAGAATTCAACACAAGACCTGAATAGTACTCTTCGCTCCATATACTTAACCTACCTAGAACACCCATTCTAACCAATCTACGAAAGGAGGGCTCCCCTTAATATATTTTATATGGTTTCTTTAAATGCTGTGTTCGTGGAATAAAGTTTAAGTTTCTGTAGTTTTTCTTCAGCCCCATCCCCATAACTAAGATAGTTGACCTTATTTTAAGGGCTGCAATTAATTGTAGTTGACATCTATGATTAACCTGTTAAATTGTCTTGGATTTTTGTTAAAGCCGTTATTGATGAATGTCGAGGTTAAAAATCTGCTATGCATGTTACCGAGAGTCCTGAAGTACTGGTGGGAGAAAGGACTATAAGGTTATGCTGCTAAGGTTACCTGACACAGGTTGGGAGAAAGCTCCTGATGCGTGTAACATCAGCATGAAGCAGTTGGGCTGAATGGCCTTCACTGTCCTGTAACGTTATGTAAGCTGCACAAAATGCACTTTACTAATAAATCCCAGTGGGAATACCAGAGTTCATATTACGCTTCCAGGTACTCAATCCATTTCCACAACAGTAAAAGTAACTGGCCTATAGATGGAAACTTTGAGTAATCTTGGTGTTTATGACACATTTATATCCAAAGACTCCTGGCATTGAGGTTTCCTTCTTTTGAGAAACCATCATATTGTATATTCATGATGGAAAACAGTCTTTGGTTTATGAATTGGCAATTTCTAGGTGCCTGTAATGTATTTTTGAGGTGAGTAAGATTTGGAGTTATTGTTTGTGCTATTTGTGTCAGTAACAGTTATATTTGAGGCACAAAATAGATAAGAAAGAGGCTTGCATTATTCTGTTCAGGACTTGGACAAGACAATTTTATTGCCAGTTTAAATTGCAGGGTAATAAAGAAGGAAGCATAAATCCCCATTTCCTCCATTAAATAATCATTTATTCTGCAGTTAAAAGCAATTTATAAACAATACCAGCAGTCCATCCAATAAAATTATTTCTTAAATACTCTTTTTGTTATTGCTTGTTATCTGTAAAGCTAACCATATAGGCATTTGGTTTACTTAACTGGATAAGGTTTAGTTTGTCAATATTCAAGTGACTAGCATCAAGGTAAAATGTTTCTGAAAGTCTGTGAGTAAGAGATGGATCTGGGAGTCCGGAGATGTTAATAAATGAGAAGGAACATCGGGGAATTAAAATATATCAGCTGAGTGAGAAGGGCAAGAAGAAACTCCCATCAGCTGAAGGTGAAGGTGGAACTGGGAGATGGGGAAAAATCAGTTCCAAACTGCCACCCACTGGCCACATTCTGAATTGTATTGTAGCAGGAGATCAGCAAATGGATTGAAACGATGAACATCATGTCAAAGACTAATGCAGAAATATGAATAAAAAAGGGACAAGACAGCAAGGGCTTTAGAAGTATATTTCTGCCATAATTTTAACTGCTAAATCTTAGTTAAAGTGTGGACAGCCCTCTGTTTATTTCATTCTATCCACATTTCTTTATTTTGTCCTGGGCTGATTCTAATTGCCGTTATCTACTGGCAATTTTATTTTGTTTTGAGCTACAGGTGACTGGTTAAACTTACCACAAGCTTAACGCAAACATAAAACACATGAACAACTCCTGGTAAACTTAAACAGTTTAATACATTTAAAGTCTTTTTTATTCAGTTGAGGTACTTTGTACTTCCTACTAGTCTAATGTGTGTTTGTGACAGGCAAAGTAATTTTATAAGGTGTGTTTCAGTTTTCCCCACTCAAACTAGTTACACTGTCTCCAACCTGTTAATTCACCTCTGTAACTAGCCCCAAGTTCTGATTTGTAGCCTGCCCTGTAATTCACTCCAGCATTATGTTTTGAGAGAAATAAACCTTACAGCAGCATTCAGTTATGTAATTTTAACCCCTTCCCTGCAAAGCCAGTAGGTTTGGATTGGAGGTGGTGGGGGGAAGTTAATAATGCTAAATTTGAAGCCAATCTGCCTTTAACAATTTTAATGGAGGAGTGAGGACAGACAACTGAAGACGACAAGTCAGTAGCTGGAATGTTTCAATGAGTCTGTCCACTGGTTCTATTTTTAACCATAGCCAGCCAGGTTTCCCTGCCTCCTTAGCTATACCACATTGGACTCTCCCTATCATCATTTCAACTCTGTGATCAGTCCCTGCTAATCCCCGCTATCCAACCGATCCTCCAATTTTGCATTTAGACTGTCAGTTATAGCAGAGATCACTTTTTCTGGTAGCCACCAATGTAATTGCAAAAGAAAAACTATCAATCTGAGGAATTATCGTCACTTGAATTGTAGCAATTTGCAGTGTCTAAAATTCAGCAACCAATTTGTGCATAGCAAGTTCCCACAAACGGCACTGCAACAATGACCAGATCATTATTTTAATGGCGTTTGAGATTTAATATGTCCTTGAAAATGCATCAAGTCCATTCACACGTACAAAAGTGCCCACTCCAGTACTGACTGAAGTTATTCATGAAGGCTTTTCTCAATTTTATCTCTCTGCAGTGTGATGATCCTCATATTAAATCAGCACCACTTGGTTCTCCCTCAAAGAGCAACCTCTGGTCATTTGGGACTATGATGATTTTACTCTTCCATTAGATCTACCCATCTGCACTGCGTACAACTGTTTGTTTTGATGTAATGCAGGCTACTGTCCAGTGCTTTTGTTAATTTGTAGGGCTATTAGTTTCTCTACATAGTTTTACCATGCTAACATAGTAAACTTGTCTCCAATAGCAGTCCAAAGGTGTTGATATTGGAGGCAACAATTAGCCCTCAAGTTTTATAGTTGCTGCCAATTCTGCAAGTGTTAGCTGATATAAGCTGAAAGGCAATGTGCACTTTCTGTGGAAACTGGCCAGTAAAATAAAATTAGAAAATGCTGAAGACGCTCTGCAGGTCAGGCAGCTTCTGTAGAGAGAGCATCAATTCCATCAGAAGGGTTCTGAAAGCTGAAGCATTTGGGAAATACTCTGGGGTCAAGTGACATGTTTAGAAAAGCAGAAAGCAACTGATCAGTGTTTGATGGGAAATTGGAGCAGGAGGCCATTTGGCCCTTCAAGCCCCATTCTACAACATTCAACAATAAAAAAGATTTTGGCTTCCAGCATCTTGGAAGTATTAGATGCAACATGAGAAAAAGTCTTTGATTAAAAAGTTATTTTAAGTCTCTCTTTTATATTCATTTTTGCTGTATGATTTACAGGGAGATAAGATCAACAGACGGGTAAGTTATTTGGCACAGAGACCATTTGCTTGTTGCAGCAGGGTTCCTTTCTCTTGCCTTGAATTGAGCTACATTCTCTAACTGCATTGAGTGATTGAAGCACTGTCCTGGGTTTCTCTGTGTTTTATGTTTAGGTTGTTTGGGCTCGATGTAACTGGGAGTTTACACTGAATTTCTTTTTGTGTACTTACGAGCTAGCTAGATTGTAAGAAAGAGGACTTGACATTCTCTCCTTTCTCCCTCCCCTCAAGGGGGCGGTGTGCAATAAGAAATGAGCGTTTTTCCCCAGTGTCAAAAGGGTTGTTGGATGATGGATCACAGGGCTGTGCAGGAAAGTGTACAGTAAGGGCCACATTGGACAGATCTTACAGGGGCATGACATGCCAAATGACCCTCCTCTGCTGTAAGGCCTGATCCTGTAGGTCACGGATGTTACTTTTCTCCCACCAACCCTCATCCCCCTGGCTCAGATAAATGGTACATACGCTTGATGCTGGGTGCTGGACTGCCCATGTCTGTACAATATAGACTTCATTTATCCTTATGCTCCTGTACAGCTAGACAAAATCAACACCATTGCTTCCATACTATATCTAAACGTGCAACAGCCCTGTGTATCATTCACTTGCATTCAGACTAAATCATACGGTGATTTAATAATAGTAACAACACTAACATAATGTGGATTTTTGGTGTTAGTCTTTCCTCCTGTTTGTGCTGCTTGTTCACTCAAGGTGCATGTTTGCAATCTAAATGTAACTACATCACTTATTACTAAACTCCAATCTTTTGCTTTTTTCCAATTCCCAGCACAGACTGGCCCACTATCAGGTGCACACTAGGTAGATTCAGTCAGTGGCTGGTGAGAGGAATGAAAGTGGGTTGCACTGTCCTTCAGGTTAATGCATGTTAAAGTAGTTGGCAGGAACAGTTCTTTGCAGCCCATCACATAATTGATATTCAGGTGTTTGATACAAATATGTAACATTAAAAAAAAGTATTGCATTCCTGCAGCATTAACATCCTCCTCAGGGTCATTTTTGCAGATTTTTAAAGTTAATTTATTTCCCTGTTCCCTGTGGCTGGGCATGCAATTGTAATGGTAAAATCATAGCTAATTTCAGTACAGCATTTTGAGGAGTCTATGTTTTTCTGTGAATAAATCTTTAGTGGCTGAATGTCAGTTGCGTGTGTGCTTGTGCTACAATCTTCTCTCCTGGGGAGTGGGTGGTTGGCAGATTTGTTGCTGCTTGTAGTTGGCATTGATGGTTACATGACTTGCAAAACATTGCTGCTTCAAATTGGTGAACGCCAGTTTTAAGATATTCAGCTACTGCCCTGCTTGGATATTCATGCCTCTGGGAATGAATGGTCATGCTGCTTCAGTCCTCTCCTGTGGTGTGTTCCCGCTTTTAAGAACTGCAGGAAAATATGAAAAGTTATTGATTTTGAGATTGGTGTGTCAGACAACTAAACTTGGCATGTCAGTAACACTGCGGGAAAATCTGAGTCTTGAAATTTGGGTTTAATAATTGTCAAAAAGAGAAATCTGTTCTACTGTACAAAATATAATTCTACACACCTGTCTTTGTAACTAGTTCAGACATTTCCAAGTACTTGAATATTCAATTGCAGAGCATTAATTTGTATGCTCAATATACTTTGGTATACAGTCTGCATATCATTCAAAGTAGCCTAATTCAAATGGTCTGATCTGGTCTGTTTCTCTAAGAATTCCTAATTTCCTGTATTGTTCACATAGCTGAATTTAAATTATCGAATAACTCCAAATTGCTTTTGTACAGAAAATAACTCTCAGCCCTTGGGATTAGACTGCACAAGTAGTTAATGAGAGAATCAATTTCCCTGTTTCAGAGTCTTGATACTTAAAATATTTTGGTCTGATATTAATTCTGTTGTTTGAGTGAAAGGAAACAAATGGTTTAATTCAGGACCAAGATGCTACTGTTTGCCAACAACATGGAATTTTTTTCCTGTTGAGAATTAAGTTCACACCATGTCTAGACACGTTTATCAGTGCTGTTATGTAACCATGCCATCATTTCTCTTGTATCAACAAATGTGTGGTAAACACATTCATTGTGAATGCACATAGAAAAAATGGGCAAGGTTTAATGAGAGAAAAAACATTGTTTAAGAAAATGTTTGTTTACAGGTTGCCTCATGTTTCACCATTTAGAATATTTCAATTTAACTTGTGCCAAATTCAGGGAGGCATTATCAGTTGTGTCATATTTAAATGGTATTAATAAGAAACTCAATATATGTGATAGTCTGTCACCACCTGAATCTGAGGTTTCTTAAGAAGGTATTTTCTGTCCCTGGAGCTGATGGTCAGCTTTGTGGTGACGTGTGAAGTGTCCACTGTTTAATATTGTGATTTAATACAAAATAACCATTGCAAGCATTTTGCAATTTAATGTTAGAGTTGACATTTACATAAAATAGAGTCGTCCTTTTAAGATAGAGATGAGGGTTTTTCCCCCTGAGGGTGGTTAGTCTGTGAAATTCTTTCTCAGAAAGCAATAGAGGCTGGATCATTGAATTTATTCAAGGCTGAGTTAGTCAGATTATTACAAAGAAAAGTACAGGCCCATCAGCTCTCCAAGCCCATGTCAATCATGATGCCGTAACCAAATTTAAAAAAAAAACCTCCTGCCCTTACTTGGACTGTAACCCCTTTTATTCTCTCCCTACTCATGTACCCATCCAGATGCCTCTTAAATGTTGAAAATATGACTGCTTCCACCACATTCTCTGGCAGCACATTCCAGGCACCCATCAGTTCCTGCTTGAAAGACTTCCCCCTCACATCTCCCTTAAACTTTCCCCCTTGAACCTGTACCCTCTGGGGGAAAAGCTTCTGGCTATACACCCTTTCAATTTTGTAGACCTCGATCAGGTCTCTCAGCTTCTGTCTTTCTAGTGAAAACAATCCTAATTTATTCAACCATTCCTCATAGCCAACACCCTCAAGACCAGGCAACATCCTGGTGAACTTCCTTTGCATTCTCTCCAAAGCTTCCATGTGCTTCTGGTACTGTCATGACCCAAACTGCATTCATACTTCAAATGTGGCTGAACCAAGGTTTTATATAGCTGCAACGTGATTTGCCAACTCTTGTACTCAGTGCCCCGGCTGATGTAGGCAAGTGTGCCTTATGCTTTCTTAATCATTTTGTGCTATCACTTTTAGGGAATTGTGGACCTGCACGCCCAGATCCCTCTGTATGTTAACGTTCCTAAGGGTTCTGCCTTACAGTGTAATTTACATCTAAATTTGATCCTCCAAAATGCATCACCTTGCATTTGTCTGGATTAAATTCCATCTGCCATTTCTGTGCACAAAAATCCAATCTATCTATATCCTGTTGCATCCTCTGACAATCCCCAGCACCTCCACCAATCTTCATGTTATGTGAAAACTTACTAATGTTCTTTGTTCTTAATCGTACAACCCACATTTTCCTCCTGATCATTTATACATACTACAAACTACAAAAATCCCGGCACTGATCCCTGTGGAACACCACTGGCTACAGATCTCATTCTGAAAAACATCCTTCCATTGCTAAACTAGCAATAACCTAGATAGTTGTGCATCCATCTAGCCAACCAATACATGTGATTTTAATTTTTGTACCAATCTGCCATGTAGGAGGACCTTGTCAAATGCCTTAAAGTCCATATAAATGATGTTGTTGATAACTGAGGGTTATGGGGTCAGATGCAAAGTGGAGCTGAGACCACAACTGGATTGGCCATGATCTGATCAAACAACAGATTTGATCAGATTGGCATCTGTCTAGACAGTTTACAGCCTTCTGGTCTCAACATCAAATTCAACAACTTCAGATGATTAGCTCTACCCCACCTCCACCCCTTTGTTTTCATTTAATTTAATTTTTAATTGCTCTCCACCTTTTATTTCTTTATTAATTTTTCTTTCTTTTTCTTCCTGCCACTTTTCCCCTATTTTATCCACCCTTTTCTTATTTTTCTTTTTGCTTCCACTTTTCCACTTTTTTTTATCCTACCTTCCTCCCACCCATCTCTCCCTCCCCCCACGTCTTCATCTGTTGCAGTTCACCCTCTGATTCTAGTTTCTCTGCCATTTGGCCATTCACACCTTTTACTCTCTCTGTAGGCTGCCATTAGTACCTCTTAACCTTTCCCCTGGCTTCTGTACCTGTGACTCATCTTTTATTCCCTCATCCTGCAGTATAAATATCTCCCACTTTCTATGCCTTTTAGCTTTATCAAAGGGTCACCTGGACTCAAAACGTCAGCTCTTTCCTCTCCTTACAGATGCTGCCAGACCTTCTCAGATTTTTCAACATTTTCTCATTTGGTTTCAGATTCCAACATCCGCAGTAATTTGCTTTCAAAGAGCAGTCTTGAAGGCCTAATCGTGCTCCTCGGTGATATGTTCCTATAAATGTTAATTGACTAATTCAAGGTCTTGTAACCTGTTCTTGGACTCACTGAATTTTATGACTGGCTCTCAATTACTGCAGTAATTTAAGTTGTAAAGCATTAGAATGAACTTTCCTCATCAAAAGAACAAAACAGGAATTGAAAAAAAAAGCTGAGGGTCTCTTTGTAAGAAGTCTTACAACACCAGATTAAAATCCAACCGGTTTATTTGGTAGCAAAAGCTACTAGCTTTTGGTGCACTGCTCCTTCATCAGGGAAGTGGGAGTTCTGTTCACAAACAAGTCAGATAAAGACTTATCTGATAAAGATAAAGACTCAACTCTCAAAGTAATGGTTGGGATGTGAATCTTTTACAGATAATCAAGTCTTAAAGGTAGAGGCAGTGTGAGTGGGGAGAGGGTTAAGCACAGGTTAAAGAGATGTGTATTGTTTCCAGTCAAAACACTCACATTGTACCTTTAAGACTTGATTACCTGTAAAGACTTGCATTTCAACCATTATTTTATAAATTGTTTGTTTTTATGTGCTCTGTTTATGACGAGAACTCCCGTGTATATGATGAACGGTCAGTGCTGCGAAAACTAGTGGCTTGTGCTACCAAATAAACCTGTTGGGCTTTAACCTAGTGTTATGTAACTTCTTACTGTGCTTACCCCAGTCCAATGCCGGTATTGCTACATCATGGCTCTTTTCTTTAAGATAGAGCAGGCTGAGAGGTAGCCTGATAGATATCTTTAAGATCTTGAAAATGTTTGATAGGGCCAATCAAAAATAAATATTTGTGCTTGCGGGAGTGTCAAAAATCAAAGGTTTTAAATATAAGATAGTCTAAAGGGAATTCAGGAGACTCTTTTTCACCCAGGGAGTGGTGAAAATGTGAACGACCCTGAGTGCGTTGAGGTGATTAATCTAGATCCATTTCAGGGCAAGTTGGACAGAGGATTAGAAGGATGTGTTGGTGGGGATTGATAAATTATGATGGGAGGAAACTTGTGTGACATCACATGCATGAACTAGTTGGGCTGCATGCCCTGCTTGTGTTCAGTCATCTTTATTGATGATATCATTGTGCAGTGGGATTCTCACCAATTCCAGCACTTATTGCTACTTGGGTCATCCTTTTGTAACAGTTTTGTGCTGCACAACACCACCTATCTTTCATCTCAACAATGACATAGTTATATGGCATCTCTAATATATATAGCAAGATGTCCAAGGTGCTTGAGTAACAGTAATTTCCATTTAAGTAACCCTTTCAATGCTGTGGTGTAAATAAGATGGCTTGGAACAAGACCTATATGAGAACATTTGCTTCAGCAATTATAAACGCACTCAGTGCTCTGGCTGGGTGTAAGGCTGTGTCCAAAGCCCTTCCTGTCTTATATGAACATGGCAGAGAAAGAAGAGAAAAACTCATTAAATGCAGTAGAAGATTGGAATAGACTGAAGCAGAATTAGAAATTATTTTGTTTACCAAGCAAGAGGTTCCACTGATATTCCAGTTAGATCGGGTTATTAGACTATTATTGTGTAAAGGTAACCTGCTTATAACTGGTGTTTTGTATGTTTACATGTTATTTGTATGTGGTGTGCCTTTACTCTTTCTCAGCCCACTTTTATGAGCAGAAAAATGCAATTTTCTGATTCTGTCAGAAAGTTGTGGTTACAGCCCTGGGTTACACTATTGTCCAGTTACATACTGGCTAAGTGGATACACCGCTGTATGCAAGACCACAAGAGGAGTGCTGCAGCTGCACATTCAGAGGATATCTAAAGCTAGAGCCAAACCTACGACAGATATCCTTTCTTTAACTTGTGAGCAGTTTAGATTTCGTGAGTTTTAACCAAACCAGCGTCATTGTTTTCATAGCTTTGCTTTATTCTATGGTACTAAATATTAAAATTGTAATCAGTTGTATTACCAACTGCCTCTCAGACCCAATTAACAGCCCAAACTTTCACCTGAAATTTGGAAACTAAATATAATCATCTCATTACTAACGTTTTGCTATTCAAATTCAGGGAAGCAAGGTACAGACACGGGTTGGCCTGCTGATGTTGCTGTCTACGTGGATGACCAACTGCCCTATCGCTGTTACTCACTTCCTGCACAACCAAACCAATGTCCCTTTCGTATCCTTTTGTGCACTCTTTTCAAAAGTTGGAACTAACAGTCAGATGGTCTCTTTAAAATAAATATAAATGATGAAGCAGTAATGCTCCAGTTCATGTCAGCTGTGCACTGCATATAGTTTATGTATACCATTTTGAGTGTTTTTTTTTCATTAGATTTTTTTAAGGCTGTACTTGTATATAAGATGACAAATGAGTTCCAAGAGGATGAAACTTTTTGTGTATTTCAGTTTTATTTTGAGCTTGTACCCTGTTATCTCAAACATATTCCTATTTCTTTGGCCACATATTTCTCATTGCTTTGTTTGTGTTTTTTAGTTCCCATTCAGTAGGAAGATGTTGCGATGTGCATTAAAAATAAATGGTAGCAATGAAGGTGTTTAATCAGAAAATAAAATTTTAAATGTATTTGTTACACTACTGAAAAGAAGTGCTTCCTGAATAAACATTCCATTCCATTGTCACTTGTACTCTCCTAACCTCTATTTCCAAGTACTGGTTTAAAGTTGGCCTTGACAACATCCTTCAGTTAACTGCACAGATATCAGAGAACCTTGGGGAAGAGGAACAACTCGTGCAAGGTCTCTGTGCCCTTCTCTTGGGCATCTGCATCTACTATAATGAGAACACACTGGAGAATTACACTAAGTAAGTCATTTCACAATCCTTGAGTACAGAACATGTTCAAGACATATGACCAGTTGCAAACAGCGTGGTTGTTTAAAAAAAATTGGAGCAAAATGTTACCACCTGAAGGGGTTGATTTGATTTGGAAAAGTTTACAAATGTAGTTAATGTTGAAAACTACTTTGATTTCTTTTTCCTTACTGTGAATTATTGAATGAGAAGGTTGGGGTTGGTTGGGCACTTTAGGAAGCAAGAAATATGTTGTGATAAATACTCTGGGTTGGCTAACCCCAAATTGCCATGTCCCTCATCCCCACCCGCCATGTCCCTCATCCCCACCCACCCTGTCCCCATCCCGATCTCAAACTGCGTTCCAAATTTTCTTTATCTAGATCTGTGATTTGATTGCTGCCTAGTGCAGCACTGTCTATCATTTTTCTTGAGCATTTGAGTGCAGAAATTATCCAGCGTTTTAACATTCTGCACCTGCATTGCCCATTTTGTAGAGTGAGTTTAGTATTCAGTTAATAATCCCCAAGATCCAGATGTTGGAATGAAACAATGAAACCTCAGCAGTCTTGCTGATTGATGCATGTTGAACCCTGGAGGACTGGCGATCGGAATTAACTCAGAAAGCTGATGTATCTCAGAGATTCCCTGAGAGACTGACATTTCCATGTTTCTGATCTTCGTTGTTTCTGTCATCTTAGTAATGATAGTGTTGAGTTATTGTTTGCTTCAGAAGAACTTCCTGAAACCTCTTCTAGGCCTCCAATATTTTCTTCTGGGAGAATGTCAACAAAATCCAGATATATAGTCTAATGGTATCTTTTCCATCCCATAGAATCCTATCAATTCCAGTATCAAAGCAAAAGCAACCATATTTAGTTTATTATTTCAAACTAGCCCGAGAGTGGACTGGCAGACTGGGGAGACGCTAGATTATCCTGCCCAGGGAGGAAGCCACATGTCCCCAAATTGTGTTTTCTGTCTTTGTCCTATTTTTGTCTACATTTTTTAAAAAATACATCTTTATTGAAGATTTTTCATTTTTAACAAATAATGGAATAGGCCCTCAGAATGGTCACACTATACTGTACCATTCTCATGTAAATCTAAGCTGGAAGTGCAGCATGACCATTTTATACGTAGGAAGAGACAGAGCAAAACCTTTGGCATTCCAATAAATTGCCAACCCATCTATAGCACATTTCTGAAAGACCTAACTAATGTTCAGTAACTGCTGACATTAAATGAGTTTTGATTCTTGATTAAACCCAGTCTGATCACCCTGGATGATCACAAGAAGGACTTTCCCTAGGTGCATCGCTAGAATCTACAACAGTCAACACTCAGCTATAAGAAGTACACTGCTCAGGATTCTTTCCTTAGGATTAAGGAAATATTTGCTTCACAAAAGTGACTGTGGTAGCAAACCTGTTTCAAATAGATATTGTGCATACCAATTAAAGAATCTATTAGCAAGTACTTAAATTTGTTGTAAAATTCACACCCAAAACCGTGGGGCCTAGTCACCTTGCCGAATCAAAGCTCTTTTATGGTAAGAGCCATCTCCTCCCCAGAGATAGGGTTGTTCACAGCTGAACTCAGGTCCTCTGAGATAGAGGGGGATTCAAGGGAAGAAACAAAATGCTCCATAAATGCCAGAATATCATCAGCTTGATCTGATTTACATCAAGTTAAAAATTCTTGAAAGCTCTATTAATATCCCCAGGTCCAGCTTTCCTATCTCCCAGAGTTCAACACTGAAGCAATTACCCTAGAGTCTGATTTCTTCCAGTAAGACAAGCCAAATACCTACTTGGCTTATTCCCAAATTCATACAACTTCTGTTTAACAAACGAGCTCTTCTCAGCATGTTGAGTTAACGAGGAGTCTGTGCTACTCTAATGAGTCTCCAATTGCCTTCAACATTGCATGCTTAGGATTCTTATTATACTCTGTCTCTAACAAGGCCAGCTAGATTTCCAATTGGCGCTATTGCTCTAGCAATTTATGCTTCTTGTTAGTTTTATATGAAATGACCAAACCTCTAGCAAAGGCCTTGCAAATCTCACAAATGATTGAGAGACTTGGATCAGAAAGAGTCTTAACCATATAAAAAGTATCAAATTTGGCCCTAAAGTAAGAAATGGAATTATGGTGCTTGAGCGGAGACTCATTACTTGAGGGTGGACAGACTTGGAAAAGAATTCTTGAAAGCCTGGAGTGTGATCTGTAGTACAGAAGGCTACCAAGTGTAGAATTGCCTTTGGCAAGTTATGTATGAGCTATGCATCAGTATAAAAGGATTTAAAATGAATAGTGCAAATGCCAACAAATAATTATTCCCATAGTTACATCATGTAACCACCCCCCCCCCCCACACCAAAAGTCTAGATTATTGATTATTTTTGGAGTGCATAAAGAGTTGGGAAATAGTCCAGAAGTGGACTTATTAAACACCCAAATGTATTTATAGAACCTATTAGGCTTCTGAAATTCCTGCTCTCTCGTCATCCTTCTCGGAATGATAATCTGGTTATTTTAATTGGTCTTCATGGTATTAACTGCATGATAAGTTCAACTTATTCCCCTCTTCGTACAGGGAAAAGCTAAAACAACTCATTGAGAAGAGAATTGGGAAAGAAATTTTCATTGAGAAGTTGGCCTACATCAGCAAGCACGAGCTGTACTCTCGAGCTGGTCAGAAACCCCAGCCCAGCTACAATAGCCCAGAGCAAATGCTGTTTGACCACGAATTCACCAAATTAGTTAAAGAATTAGAAGGTAAGTTTGGCTAACTTCATTACATTGGTAACAGTATGAAACTTCAATTTGTGTCATCCCTCCCTCTGTCCACTGTCCCATTGCCCCTCAACAAATATTGCAATTTCTGTTTCCAATCAGTTCTTATAACAAAAGCTGTCCAAAAATCCAGTGAGGATGAGAAAAAGGAAGAGGAAGTAAAGAAGTCTTTGGAGCAACATGACAGTATAGTCAATCAGTACAAGGAACTTATCCGTGAACAGGTAATAACTTTACACAGATTTAAACCACAGAGTTGAAGACCACCTGAAGTTTTGTTTTTATTCATTTGTGGGATGTGGGTGTTGCTGGCTATTGTCCATTCCTAATTGCCCTTCAGAAGGTGATGGTGAGCTGCTGCCTTGAACTGCCACAGTCCCTGTGGTGTAGATACTCACAGTGCTGTTAAGAAGAAATTTCCAGAATTTTGAACCAATGACAGTGGGGAAAAATAGTAATTTCCTTGTAGTAGATTACCTTGCCTAAAGATATTTGTGAATCAGATAGCTTTTTTTTTAAAAAAAAGTCATCAATTTCCAGATTTTTATTGATTGAAATTGAATTCAAATTCCACCAATTGGAGTTCAAAGCCAGGTCCCTGGAACGTTGCTGATCCATTGATGATACCACTCTGCCAACACCCCCCCTTCCTGGTGGGAAACTGTACAGAAATACTATGCCTTTTGGTAGCTCTTCATAGATTTAGTTGTATGCTGGCATTCTAGGATGGAATCTTCAGTGACGACATGGGGGATCTGAAAGCAGGATATTCTCCCTTTGTTGCAGTTTTCAGTGGCAGAAAGCTCAATTACCAAAGGACAAGGACAGAAGAGAATTAACAAAAGAACCAGAAGCAACAGGAGGAAAAACCTTTTATGCCGAGAGTGGTTAAGATTTCAACTATGGTGCTTGAAAGTGTGAGGGAAGCAGATTCATCAGTAACTTTCAAATGAAGTTGTTTTAAGTTCTTAAAGGGAAAACATTTCCTTGATTGTGGAAAAAGAGCAGGACAGGTGGGGCTTGTAGATAGATCTGCCAAAAGGTTCAATAAGCTATACAGCCTTCTGTGTTGTATGATTCTATGCTATAAACCTTGACCATCTTTCATTGCAATGTAGGATATGCAGCTGAATGAATTGAAGAAACAAGTAACTGCCTTAACCAACCAGAATGAGCAGAGTCAAACAACTATAACACAACAGACATCCCAGATTCAGCAGTTGCGGGACCAGTATAACCTTCTCAAAGTTCAAGGTATGTTGCTGTGTGAAACAATTCCATTAACTTTCCTCTCTTTAATATCCAAGGCATACACATTGTCAAAAGTTCAAATTTTCAGGAATGCATGAGGACAATTAGAATGTAACTTGGTTTTGCTTCCCTTCCCTTCAGTCTCTACCGATTTTTAAGCCATTGTTGTAAAGCATTTCAAAGGAAGGCTGCTTATCCATCATAACCATGTTTACGACTATTTTTTGGATTTAGTTGAATTCTTAGATGGAATACATGTTAATCACCAGACTTAAAGTATGATTCTTTTTGGAAAGATTATTAATGATATTATCGAGATTCCACAGTGAATTCTTCTGCTTTTGCATTTGGCAATAGAGTTATGGGTACATTTTGAAAATCATTTTTATCATTATGTAAGTAATTGCCCTGGAAACTAGAAGAGGATCCACTGTTTACTGTCTTTCATCATTCAGGAACAGCAAGCTGGTTAGACTGCCACCCCTTTCCTCCAAAAAAGAAAAGCTGCTTTTAGGATTGTCTGACCGTTCAGTAGGAATATTTTTATCTTACAGGAGTGATTTTATTTTCTCTGCATTATTGAACCATGGTATTTTTTTTCCTTTTTTTTAAATCCCAATATCCATTTACAAGTTGAGCCTTGATGAAAAGGAAACAAAGCCATTGCCACAGAGGCAGAAACTGTGCTGCTTCTCCACGTCCAAACAACATCCAAGCATGGTGATGTTAGTAGTTTGAAGCTTAATTGGTGCAGGAGGAAGAAAAAGTGGCAAATAAAAATCAGGCCGTCTGTAAACTTCAAAGGGCGGTTGGAATGTTTCAGTTTTTGTTGTTAATGCGTTGCAAAATCCAACTCCTGATTTCACTTACAAAATTACATTTTTTTCTTCTGTTTTGCTGGCAACTTGATATCCATACATTTAAGTTATGTTGCAGGATGGAATTGCAGACCTTGCTTTGACTAATACACGTCCAGGAAGTCAGTGTGTGCTAATTTTGTTGCTTAGGTAAACCCCTAGAGAGCCAACATCACATTCACAATGAGGCAGCACAGATCAATGGCATCCAACCCAAGGCTGACGCAGAAGAAATTGGAAGGTTGCGAGAAGAAATCGAAAAGCTGAAAAAGCAGCATGATCTATTAGAAGGACAGCTGGCTGAAAAGGAATCCATAATCGATAAACTGGTACAAAATATTTGACATTTTATCCTCTAGATATACCACTTCTCGGTGGTTTCTCATTCAGGCTCTGGATCAGATAGCATGCGAGAATAGATTTGCAGTCCAGAACATACTCCTAAGAGCTGTGATTACTATTAGATAAACTGAGAATCAGGCATTTGTTCATTGGATTTTGAGTTTTGCAGCCTCAAAACAGGCCATGTGGTCGGACAGTTCTACTTCAGTGTTTATGTTATAAGCCTCCTTCCACCTTGATTCATCTTACCACATTGGTATATTCCTTCATCCCTCATGTCAATTTGGCTTTTTCTTATAGGTTTGGATGTTATTTATCTCGGTTTCACCCTGTGATAGTGCATTTCACCTTCTCCCCACTTTCTGGTTTTTAAAAAAAAGTTTCTCTTGAATTCCTTAGTCACTAATAATTCCAATACTATAGGGTGGCATGATGGCACAGTGGTTAGAGTGCTGCCTCTCAGTGCCAGGGACCCAGGTTCGTTTCCTGACTTGGATCACTGTCTGTGTGGAATCAGCACATTCTCCCCGTGTATGCATGGGTTTCCTCCTGATGCTCCAGTTTCCTCTACAGTCCAAAAGACGTGCCAGTTAGATGCATTGGCCATGCTAAATTTTCCCTCAGTGTATCCAAACAGTTGCTGGAGTGTGGCAAATTGGGGATTTTCACAGCAACTTCATTGCAGTGTTACTGTAAGCCTTACTTGCAACGCTAATAAATAAACTTTACTTTGTTTTACTTTTTGGACTCGCCACAAGTGGAAGAGTCATTTACCTTATCAATCCATTTCATAATTTTAGGAATTATGTCAGGAAGGAGCAATCACCTCCACATTTCTATTGAACAGGGATCACTCCTGATGGTCTTAAAGTTTTTTACAGTTGCTGTTGTTGAGAGCCCTGTTCCATCATGCAGCTTACCCTTTGCTATCTTGACTGGAATACAGTTTCTTCATGTGTGAATCTGAAGGCAGTCAGCAGAAAGTTGATGCTAATGGATGTGGAAAATCAGCTGACCATTTCTGTTCTTACCTCATGTCTAAATATATTCACGTAACAAGAAATTTTTTGGCAGAGCAAATTGATAAACATATGGGATACTTGGTTTTGTAAATAGGGAATTGAATATGAAGACAAGTAAATTATGGGTAAACTGTTACAAATCACTCATGGAATATTTACATCCAATTCTGACACAACAGTTAAGGAAAGGTATCAGAGTCTTGGAGAATTAGCCCTAACACTAGCCACTGTTCCACTTGACCGAATATCACACTTTTGCCTATTTTTCCTGATTGAGGACCTGTACTGATAGCAATACGGTCTTCACTTTTTGAAAAGAGTTGGCCATATTCAAACCTGTTTCACCCTTCAATATAATCCTGACTGATCTGCCTTAACTTCATTTTCCTGCCCGTTCCTCATCCCTTGATTCCCCAAGACACAGAAGAGATCTATCTGAGCCATGGTATTTCTGTGGGCTGTCATTTCTGCTGAGTTGACGTTTTGGCAGCAGTGATTTGTTCATACACTTTGTGCATTTGAATTTGATTGTAGAAAATATATTTTTAAGTACTTCCTGATTGTGTTTAAGTTTGATCAGTTTGCAATTATTAACACTGCATTATAGCTGTGTACGGTAGGAAGTGCAAAGTGGACTAACTGAGCTCTCTGGTTTACCTGATTATAGAGGACTAATCAGACAACAGGAAATACTGCTGAAGTCTGCACAGGTGCTGCTGGTGAACAAACAGATTTGTGCAAGGTAGGATTTCTTCCCTATTTTGTTTATAAATGTGCATGTTGCATCTGGATTTTTAAACTCCTGAGGCCATGCCACTAAAATTAAGTGAGTGATCTTTCTAATCAAGTATCTTTGACCAATGAAATTCATTAATAGCTGTTTCTTACACAAAGATCATTAAAGCTCTTTAGGGAATGTCGAATTATACATATATTGTCAGTTAGGAACCATTTATTATCTTCCTTAAAAGTAGCAGGGTTGTGATTTAATTGCAGTAAACTACGGCTGTTAAATTCATTTTTTAACCTATTCATTTTCTCAGTGTGAGTTGATTGCAGGAGCTGCACAAACAAGATTTCTTTTGCAATATCTCAAGCTTTTCCTCTTCTTTGATTCAAGATATTTCAGTATTCGTTTCCGCTTTTACTCGGGCTGTTCAATAACATCAACTGAGCAGCCAGGTGATCCATTCTGTCCATTTTGTGAGCTGATCAGTATGACCCATGTGTGAACAGTCTGTTGGTAGCTTTTGTTCAGTCTCTGGAATTGGCTTTGGCCATGATACTTCCAGATGGTGTCTGGTGTTGAGTGAAATGTCTAAATCCACCCCTTAATGCTTCATGATAGGGGTGCAACAGTGCACCTGATGTGGTAGTATGTCAGTTGGGAAAAAAACCATATTCTGCAATACAAGTACATGAACTATTTGCACAGGGTTGTATGTGGATTTTCTGAAAATTAGGAATCAAGCATATTAATTATTTTTGACATTCTGAAAATATTTAACAATTGGGCAATAAGTTCTAGCCAGCCAGTGATGCCCATGTCCAACAATAAATTAAAAAAAAGCCCATGAAATTCTCTTTGATCTATCTGAAAGAAGTGAGGGTCTATTTTTCAGCCTCATCATTTGGGAAATGTGCAGTCAGGACTTGGGGGCAATGCCATGTCAGTGCCAATTTTGGAAGTCTGAGCTTTTTATATCATTGGGCCAACCTTCTATACTTGGGACATGGTGTGATTATGATAAAGTGACGTGATCTTGTCCAGTTTAACTGTGAAAATGATCACAAAGCCCAACTGTGCACCTCGATTTTATCTGTCCAAACTTGAATTGTGAAATAAAAACAAAAAAACGGCTTGTAATGTATAGCAGGCCCATTGCCTCTGGAAAGACAGAGAAAAGGTCGGTGGTGTTGTGGATGGTCTGGAGGGATGTCAGAAGTTGCAGCATGACATTGACAGGATGCAAGACTGGGCGGAGAAGTGGCAGATGGACTTCAACGCGGATAAATGTGTCGTGGTCCATTTTGGCAGATCCAACGGGATGAATGAGTACACTATCAAAGGTAGGAGTCTTAGCTGTGTGGAAGAGCAGAGGGATCTTGGGGTCCGGGTCCATAAGACTCTCAAATCGGCCTCCCAGGTGGAGGATGTGGTTAAGAAAGCTTACGGTGTACTGGCCTTCATTCATCGAGGGATTGAGTTCAGGAGTCAGGAGGTAATGCTGCAGCTTTATAGGACCCTTGTCAGACCACACTTGGAGTACTGTGCGCAGTTCTGGTCGCCTCACTATAGGAAGGACGTGGAAGCTATTGAAAGGGTGCAGAGGAGATTTACAAGGATGTTGCCTGGATTGGGAGGCATGCCATATGAAGACAGGTTGAGGGAGCTGGGACTGTTCTCCCTGGAGAGACGAAGGTTGAGAGGCGACCTGATAGAGGTTTACAAGATGTTGAGAGGAATAGATAGGGTGGACTCTCAGAGACTATTTCCCAGGGCTGAAATGGTCGCGACGAGAGGGCACAGATTTAAGGTGCAGGAAAGCAAGTACAGAGGGGATGCTAGGGGAAAGTTTTTCACTCAGAGGGTGGTGAGTGAATGGAATCGGCTGCCGTCGGTGGTGGTCGAGGTGAACTCGCTGGGGTCTTTTAAAAGACTTCTGGATGAGTATATGGGATCCAATGGGATTGGGGATTATAGATAGGTCTATGGCTGGGTAGGTTTTGATGTGTTCGGCACAACTTGTGGGCCGAAGGGCCTGTTTGTGCTGTAGTGTTCTATGTTAAAAATACAAGGTAACATCGTGTGCAAACCCTAACTTGAACTGTTTCAGCAGAGATACTTTTGAACCGCTGGATCGGTCTTTTAGGAGTACTGCATTGCGATTGGTTGGAGAAAGTGAATTAAGAGCATCTCAAAAGCTTTTTATGTACCAGGAAAGATGAAAATCATGAATTCTGTACAATTGCCACAATATTATGCAGGATGTTGATTTCAGTGAGATTCTCTCTTTCCCCTTGGCACCTTTACTGAGTATTGGCAGAAAGAACCAATCAAAACACTGAATTACATGCACAACTTTTTTAAAAAAGTAATCCTGTGTATTGCAGTAGAAATTATTCAGCAGTTTCTAGAAATAACAGCCACTACTGCAATTTTTAAAAGCACTATTGGCATCAATATGATTACATTTACATGTGTTCTAATGATTTAGATAGCTAAACTCAAGTGCATACACATGTTACAGAATTTAGCAAACCTTCAAGCTGAGACCCAGAGAACCCAGTAAGAAAAACTTGCACAGTCAGCTTTATCATGAAAAGATTTTGCCCTTAGTTAGGTATTGCCCTTTTGAGTTTTAGGTCGGCTGTGTTTCTGAAATGATACGCTCATTAATTATGCACAGGCAAGTCCCTGTAAAATCTTCTGGTGGATTTGAAAGTACAATAAGAAGTCTCAACACCTGGTTAAAGTCCAACAGATTTATTTGGCAGTACAAGCTTTTGGAGTCTTGACACCTTCTTCAGGTGAGTGAGAAGTTGTGTTCACAAACAGGAGTTTAACCTGTGTTGTAAGACTTCTTACTGTGCTTATCTCAGTCCAATGCCGGCATCACCACATCATGGATTAGAAAGTCCCAGCACCATATTTAAACACCAGTCCAGCACTCACTCATCATTCTGTCCAGTCCACCTGTCTTCATTCAGACCATGCAGGATGTCAGCAACCCAGAGGGAAAAGGTTAGCAGCATCAAGAAGTCAGTTCCTTGATTCGAATATCCATCACTCTAAGCACATAACCTGCAAAGTGTTCATGTTCCATTTGGACCTCTACCTAATGCATCTGGAGTCTTTGTGTATCCTTGGCCAGCAAACGATGCAAAATCTCTTTAACCCCTTGTTTATGAGCTTTTTGTGCTGACTTGGGGTGGGGGTGGAAGGGGGCATCCAGCTTCTTTCTCCTCTGTTTTCCATTGTTTGTTGTCTTCACCCCCCACCTTGTCTCTCTCTCTCTCTCTCTCATCCTGTCCTTCCACATCACACTCCTTGTCTTTGGCAGCTCTACGTATTTGTGCGACGTAATTGGCATTCATGACACCAGCCAGAGAGAAGATAGACTCGCCATTATGAGCATTGCAATGTGGTCTTGTGTTGGTGGATTCCTGACTTTTTGGTTGCTGCTTGATTCTCTGCTCCCACTTGCCACAATGGGAGAATCCTGCCCAAATTTCTTCTGCTGAAAACGGGAACACACCAGCATTGATCATGGAATCACTTATTAAAATGTAGATCCTGTTTGAGTGCTAACTCTCTTTCACTAATGTTGTTAATTGATGTAAGAAGTTGCATTCAAAAAGTAAGGAAGCCGATATACTGTTGGTAAACTAACGTTTTCTTAACTGATAGTCTACACCTTGAGTATAAATACTCCAGGCATATTGTCATGTATAGAACCGTTATAAAGGATTTAGCAGTTCCAAATTAATCTGTAATTTAAATCAACGTCTGTTCAAAGTATTTTTGTTTCTCTGATTGGGAATGTATAGGTTTAATATCTTGCAAACACCACTGAACAGTTTGCTAGCATTTGTTGCCCATCCTTAACACAGGCAAAACTAGAAGCCTAGAAATTACAACTGCTGGTAGTAAGAATGTTAGAATTTTGGAAAACCTTCCATCAAAAACTTTTGATTTGATTTATTGTTGTCACATGTACTGGGATACAGTGAAAAGTATTTTCTTGCGTGCTATAGAGACAAAGCATACCATTCATAGAGTACTTGGGGAGAAAGAAAGGGGAGAGTGCAGAATGTAGTGTTACAGTCAAAGCTAGAGTATAGAGAAAGATCAACTTAATGTGAGATAGGCCCATTCATGGGGAATGGAGCTACCTCAACACAGAGGAAGCTGTTCTTGGATCTACCCTAATGCAGCAAAATTTAAACAAAATATAATTGTAACTTTTTAACTTCCACTGTGGCGTTTATTTTCATTGCCACACTCTGGTAAATAGGAGAGATGACAAAGCATTTTCTGTGAATTAACTTGCAACAATTTAAACTTGTTTACTTTCACGTTGATACCCGATTTAAAGCCTGTCGCTGTAGGAGAAGCAGCATCAGAGGATAATGACAGTGCTTCTGCATTAATGAAGATCTCTCAGCTCGAAAGCAGACTAGCAGCATTGGATGATGAAAATCAAAAGTTAAAGGTAGGTTATCCATTTTGCTTATTTCTAGCCAGCTACAGAACTGTACAACTTACAAATTAAAATATCTTTATTCTAAGTTATTTGAATTGTGCATAATGGTTGTGGTTTAATTTATAAATATCATTTGCTTTGGGCTACTTATTCTAATACATTTGATCTTAAACATCAAAGTGCATAAGCATCCAGTTTTCACAAAGCAAAATTGGATTTGAACTGAGATAGTATACTGCACATTCCTGTATGTTTGATTGCTGTATTGCACTTCATAATTCCAGTATGCGAACGGTATACAGTGGTTCACTCAATTTTTGTAATAATTCCAACTGACCTGTGGATTGTGTATACATTACCACTGACTCATAGTATATCAAAGATACACACAAGTCACATCAGAGGAACAACAACAGAGGAACAGCAAAAGTTAATTCGCTGGTTAAAAGGAAAAAAGAGGCTTATGTCAGGATGAGGCTTGAAGGCTCAGTTAGTGCAGTGGATAGCTATAGATTAGCCAGGAGTGAGCTAAAGAGTGAGTTGAGGAGAGCTAAAAGAGGACACGAGAAGACTTTGGCTGATAGGATCAAGGAGAATCCTAAAGCTTTCTTTAGATATGTTAAGAATAGAAGATTGGTTAGGGCCAGTTATGGACAGCAGTGGGAAGTTGTGCGTGGAGCCTGAAGAGATTGGAGAGGCACTGAACAAATATTTCTCTTCGGTATTCACGCAGGGAGATGTAAATGTAGTTGTGGAGAACACTGGGATACAGGGTTGCAAACTGGAAAGTATTGAAGTAGATAAGGAGGATGTGCTAGATATTCTTGAGGGTTTGAAGTTAGATAAGTCCCCTGGGCCGGACGGGATTTACCCTAGGATTCTCTGGGAGGCGAGAGAGGAGATTGCAGTGCCTCTGGCTCTGATCTTCAGGTCGTCGTTGGTTACGGGTATAGTGCCGGAAGACTGGAGGATAGCGAATGTGGTCCCATTGTTCAAGAAGGGGAAGAGAGACTTTCCGGGGAATTATAGGCCGGTGAGTCTTACTTCTGTTGTGGGCAAAGTATTGGAGAGAATTATTAGGGATAGGATTTATAGTTATTTAGAGAGAAATGAATTGATTGGGGATAGTCAGCATGGTTTTGTGAAGGGTAGGTCGTGCCTTACTAACCTCATTGAGTTTTTTGAAAAAGTGACCAAAGAGGTGGATGGGGGTAAGGCGGTTGATGTGGTATATATGGACTTTAGTAAGGCGTTTGATAAGGTGGCCCATGGAAGACTTCTGCAGAAAATGCAGATGTATGGGATAGAGGGTGATTTAGCTAATTGGATTAGGAATTGGCTAGCAGATAGAAGACAGAGGGTGGTGGTTGATGGGAGATATTCACCGTGGAGTTCGGTTACTAGTGGTGTACCTCAGGGATCTGTTTTGGGGCCCCTGCTGTTTGTAATTTTTATAAATGATCTGGATGAGGGTATTGAAGGATGGATTAGTAAATTTGCGGATGACACCAAAGTCGGAGGAGTGGTAGATAGTGAAGAGGGGTGTTCTAGTTTGCAGAGAGACTTGGACAAGTTGCAGAGCTGGGCCGAGAGGTGGCAAATGGAGTTTAATGTGGAAAAGTGTGAGGTAATTCACTTTGGCAGGAATAACAAATGTGTAGAGTATAGGGCTAATGGTAGGACTCTTAATAGTGTTGATGAACAGAGGGATCTTGGTGTATATGTGCATAGATCCCTGAAAGTTGGCAATCAAGTCGATAAGGTTGTTAAGAAGGCATACGGAGTCTTAGCTTTTATTGGTAGGGGGATTGAATTTCGGAGCCGCAACGTCATGTTGCAACTGTACAAAACTCTAGTGCGGCCGCACTTGGAGTATTGTGTGCAGTTCTGGTCCCCACATTATAAGAAAGATGTGGAGGCATTGGAGAGGGTACAGAGGAGGTTTACCAGGATGTTGCCTGGTATGGAGGGCAGGTCTTATGAAGAGAGGCTGAGGGATTTGAGGTTGTTTTCGTTAGAAAGAAGGCGGCTAAGAGGAGACCTTATTGAAACATATAAGATGATTAGAGGTTTAGATAGGGTGGACAGTGATAGCCTTTTTCCTAGGATGGAGAAAGCTAGCACGAGGGGACATAGCTTTAAATTAAGGGGTGGTGGTTTTAGGACAGATGTCAGAGGTAGGTTCTTTACCCAGAGGGTGGTAAGGGCATGGAATGCCTTGCCTGCGTCAGTTGTAGATGCGCCAAGTTTGGTGGCGTTTAAGAGGTTAGTAGATAAGTTTATGGATGGAAGGGGAATGGTTTCGGTTAGAGGGTCACTGCTTGTTCCTAATTGGTCAGCGCAACATCGAGGGCCGAAGGGCCTGTTCTGCGCTGTAATGTTCTATGTTCTATAACAACATGGAGCTGGCAAAATTCACTTTATAATTCCAGTTATTCTATTCTAATCATTTTTTGCCATGGATATAATACTCAAGCACTTTGTGTCTTTTTATTATTATGGATAAAAATGACCAGATTGGCATCTGCCAAACCATCAGAGAGGTGACTGGGTGAGTCTCGTATGTTCAATCACTCCTTTCTCCAGGGCAGTTTGAGATTGGCCTGGCTGGTAATGCTCTCGTTCTTAGGAAGAATATGAAAAGCCCTTTAAGTGTTAGGCACCTCTCTCAGGTACCTGTTTAATCAACTTGGCTCTGATGAGAAGAGCCTTCTTGGTGCTTTAATCATCAGTACAGGCCAACCCCAGAAGCACACACATCCCCAGCCTAAAAGCACCTTCCCCCTATGTCAACAACCACCTCCCCGCAACCACCTAAAATACAGCAAAACCAGACTATATCACCCTGTTTTTCTCTTCTTCCCCCCGCACATCCACAATCCCCCCCACGACTCCCATTCACCACCCTGCACAAGAAAACTTTAACAGGAATAAGAATATATTTTTAAAATTGAAAAAGTCCCAGGAGACAAGAAGATAAGCCAAAATATAAGGACATAGCATCATGGGGGCCAACAAGAGTTGGATGTGAGCTGAAAGAAAAGTAGCAAGGCACGAAGCAAAAAGGACATGTCCTCTCTCTGTCTGACCCCAAAAACCTAATGATGATCGGTGTAGGGAATGTGCTGCAAGTCTGAGGGCTAAGCCAGGTTTAAATTTATAAGCTTCATATGGGATTGTTCTGTTGAATTCATGCATGCAGGATCAGGTACAACTCCTGACCGACGAGCAAAAGACCCTCAATCAGCAACTAGCGTCAACAAACAGCACAATTGCCATTTTGGAAACTGACAAGAGGAAACTCCAGCAAGAGGTGACAGAATCAAAGAAGGAACAAGATGATCTATTGGTGCTTCTCGCAGACCAGGACCAGAAAATCTTTGGATTTAAGAACAAACTTAAGGAGCTTGGAGAACCAGTATGTATGACAGAGCAGCATCAACATTTTAATGACTACGTGGGGTTTTGCTATACTAGTTAATATGGGTGTAGCACAAACTTTGTTCATGTTTCATCTGGCCCTTCACTTAGGGCAGAAAATCTGAAATTGCTCTAATTAAAGCTAGACAAGGAGTGTATTCAGGCTGATGCATGTTACAAACACCAAAAACTTTAGTCACTTTAACTATTTAAATTTACTTAAGGTATATTTTTATTAGTTGCACTAAGCCAATTGCAAGTAAATTTGTTACTTTGGTTCAGAAATTAAAGTTAAATGCCCTTTGTGTTGTGATTATAATCATTAGAGTTGAGTAGAGTTTTAGATGGTGGCGGCAACTTGGAAGGGGTTTGAAATGGCCATTTTCTGTAAGAAGGCCTAGGTATTTGTGCATAAATCTAAGTTAATAAAGTTAATACGAGATCTTACACTAAATAAATGGAGACATGGTGTATGAAATCCAGTAAGTTATGCCAAACCTTCTCAGATACAAGTGTAGCCCCAACTGGAGTGTTGTGTCTGATTCTGGACATCACTCTTTCAGAAAGACATGAAGGTTTGGGCAGAGTACAGAAGCTACTTCTCAATATGATACAGGGGTGAGAATTACAATTACTTAGAGAGGCTGGAAAAGTTGGAGTTATTCTCCATAGGGCGAAGAAAACTAATAGTGGATTTGATGATAGAGTTTAAGATCATGAAGATTGTGTTGGAGCAAATGGAGAGAAACTCTTGTTGCTGCAAGTCTGAAAACCAGTTGACATGGAGTTTGAGTCAGTTGGTAAAAGAATGAGAATCAGTATGTAGTTACAGTTTGATGTATACTGCCTATTGGTCAATGGTAACTTTTAAATGGGTTCTGGGCAGTTGCTTGAAGGAGTGAGAATGTCAGGGATCTGGGGTGAGAGTGGGGAATACTCTTCAAAATGGCAATCTCAATGATTCAATGAAGATGTTTCCACTTAGGGAGTCTATAACTAATGGGTCACAAATGTATGATGGTCCACAATAAATCCAAGCAGGAATTCAGGAGAAACTTATTTTCCCAAAGTGTAGGGAGAATGTGGAACTTTCTACCATAGGGAGTGATTGAGGAGAAGTGTGTGTGTGAGAGAGAGAGAGGGCAAGCTGGATGCTCTAATGATTATAATTACAACCAGGCTGTGGTTAGTACTGCTACTTCACTGGAGCTAGGATCAGGTTCGATTCTAGCCTTGGGTGACAGTCCATGTGAAGTTTGCACATTCTCCCCGTTTCTGTGTAGGTGTCATAAAATCATAGAATCCCTACAATGCAGAAAAAGGCCATTCAGCTCATCGAGCTACACCAATGACAATCTACCGAAGCCCTATCCCCTTAACCCACATATTTAACCTAAACACCCCCAGAACTCTAAGGGGCAAGTTAGCATCATTAATGCATCTAAACTGCACATCTTTAGACTGTGGGAGGAAACCAGAGCACTGGGGGAAACCCACGCAGACATGGGGAGAATGTGCAAACTCCCACAGACAGTGACCTTAGCTGGGAATCGAACCCGAGTCCCTGGAACTGAGAGGCAACAGTGCTAACCACTATGCTAACGTGCTGTCCTTCCATGTTCTCTGGTTTCCTCCCACATTCACCACAGCCAATCCACAGGTCTGATGGATTGGCCATGGTAAATGTGCAGGGTTACAGAGGTAGGGCGTGTGGGGAGGCGGGAGGGGGGGTTGGTGTTAGTGTACCTGGATAACATGCTCTTTCAGAGAGTTGGTGCAGATTCAATGAACCAAATGGCTGCCTTCTGCACAGCGGTGATTCTAGTATATCAGGCATAATTGTAAGAGTATTAAGTTTGAAAAAAGCACTTAAGTCTAGGAATTTGAAATTTAGTAGGCCTATTAAGGAATTCCTATATATTGATTTAGGTAAAAATTTTGGAGAATGATTTTGAGCTAATTTGCGGATGTGTTTTGGCATCATGTGGAATGTTTTTACTGCAATCTCAAATCTTTACTTTGTAACTATTGGGGTAATGTAGTCTGATGACAAACCACATCTATTGTTTTATACAGGTGGAAGATGAGGATGACCTTGAATCTGCTGACCAAGAAGAAGATGATGATGATGATGATGATGAACTGAGCTAATTGTGATACAGCCAGAACCAAGAAATAAAACATCAAGATGGTCAAGGCTTCTATTACCACAAAATGCATAATGTAGAAGCAGAGTTAACAATGTTTTGTTTTTCTTTTGGAAAGGGTTTTTGAAATAAGTTTAAATGTATCTTCTACCAGTTAACGGGAGTTTGCTTACCAGGTAGGAGAGAAACTTTTAATTTTTAAGTATTAAAGTTTTAACAAAACAAAGTTGTTTTTCTCCATTTAAGGGAAAAAAATAAATTGCAAGCATTCCCTCATGGTACACTAAGCAGCAACTCACTATCCGAGTGAAGAATAGCTCGCCAATTTTAGTCTACAGTTCTGCCCGTATAACATGCAGCATTATGGAAATCTAAACTCGCGCGATGTTGCAATATGTTGAATTTTTTTTTTAGAGAATGCATTATTGTGGGAGGTTGCAGACCAGCCTGGAGTTTAAAAGCAGTCCTTGAGAAAATGGCGAAATATCACATCAAGAATCCAAGCAACTAGATGTCCTACACAACTTTCCTGTGACCAGAATGGATTGAACCTTAACAGCCAGTTATTTCATTGATTTACATAAATCTGTATATCCATCAAGTATGAGAGCAGTGTGTTGTAGAAGTGAAATGTGGGGCATCTATCTTGCTGAGCTTTGCATCAGTGTGAGGCACTGTGTCCAGTTTGGATCTATAGGTTCACCAGCATTGGGTACCCTTCCTGCACTGAGGCCATGCACTGGTAAACAGCTGACCTAGTCATCATCTTGATTAGCATCAATCTGTCATTCACGGAGGATCTAGTGTGCCTTTCCGTTGTTCAAAAGCTGTGTTCTGTCCCTCAAGTTCAGCAACGAATTGAAATATGTGCTGTGAAGTTAATAACTGAACAACATTTGAACAGTTTGGAATTACAGGTATTGCATTAAGGTGGATTATTATTTGCAGACAATGCCACAGACAAAAATTGATTACTACATTAGCTATATTGCTAATACAAGATCCTGTATGATATAATTTATTGGCTATTATGCCAAAATTGGAATAAAATGAGATAGTAGACTTTATAGAAAAAGATTGTAATTGTGTTTTGGAAATAAAGTGCATATCTAGGAAATTTCAGATAAATATTTTCACTATTTTCACACAGTGGAATTTTATGCCATTCTGTCCTAATATGTTTTAACTAAATATTGATCAAATAATTGTTGTACATTGAATATCTGATTTATCGGGAAGTTATTTACTTTTGGATCTAATCAAGATCACAAGAGAAGTTTGAAATCTAGTCGGATTCCAAACTGAACACAAGATCTGAATAATTGTGTGGGGCTGAACTGCTGATTGTACATCTTGCCCATGTCTTTAAATACAGTAATGAGTTCTGGCTCCAGCGTGGCTCTGATTTCTGTTGCTCTGACATTGGTAGCCATGCCTCCAGTAGCCTGGGCCTCACTCCTCCTTCAAAACTTTTCTTTAAATCTATTTAAAGTCTACACACCTATTTAATGATTACAGCACAGGAGGCAGCCATTCGGTCCGTCATGTCTGTGCTGACTCTCTGAAGGAGTAATCCATCTTGTTCATTCTCTTGCCTTCTTCCCATGGCTGTGCACATTTATCCTTTCAGACAATGATTCAATGCTGTCTCCAATGCCTGGATTAAACCAGCTTCCACTACCCTGATATATCTCTGAACTATTCACTGCATGAAAGTGTCTTTCTCTTTGTCGCTATTGCTTAATTTTTTTCCTAAAGAAAAATCACAGCCTAATCTTGGAATCAAACTAATTATTTTTCTATCAGTTTTGATTGCTGATGTCTTGGTAGAGAAAGAAAAATATCATTTTGGGCAAAATATAAATGTTTCAAATGTTCAATACGCATTGTGTGGCAAGCGAAGGGTTGAAGTTTATTTTAATGTCACAAGTAGGCTTACATTAACAATGCAATGAAGTTACTGTGAAAGCTGCACCCTGGCACCTGTTCGGGAACACTAAGGGAAAATTTAGCATGGTCAATGCACCTCTTTCGGAAGGAAACCTATGCAGACACGGGGAGAATGTAGAGTTTGCATACAAACCGAGACCTGAGCTGGGAATTCAAACCTGGGTTCTTGGTGCTGTGAGGCAGCAGTATTAACCATTGTGCCACCACACTGCACACTTGAGCAGTCCCAAACATTGTGTTTTGCAGTAGATAAAGCATTTGGACATCTTCAGTTTCCACCTGAGCTAAGCAAAGTGCTGTCTGCTGACATAGCCACAGGAATGATTTTGTAATACTTATTGCATTCAGCATGACCTCAGTAAACATGTCTTTTGTCTAGACAAGAGGGAGTGCATCTTGTGACCAGCTGTTGGGAGAGGATAGGTGTTCCCATTCTTATAATTTATTCCTGAGCATTGAGCATGAAGCGTTACAATACTTAAATACATATTTAGGTGTATCTCTTGTGGAAGTATGTTTTTATTTCCTCCAGCAAACTCTGAAGTAAGTGAAATCTAAAGAGAATATGATTTGTGAGGCATACAAGGAAGTGATCAAGAGTGGTTGCCAGCAACTGAGACCATGTGGGCAGAAAGACCGCAAGGTGCAAAGTCGAGGGGGCAAAAGTGACAGAACTGCTAAAGAATGAGAGTAAACTTTGGAGGGAATTTTAGGTTAATTAAGATGGATGTGGAAATCTCAAGGATGCAGTCCTGCTGCGATTTCTGTGCTGAAGGTGCTATGTAAATGCATAGTATTTTATGCTATCTCTTCTGTATAAATAGGAATGAAACAATTACAGTGATGGATTACAAAAATGACATATATAAAAAAAAAGCAGCCTTTTGAAGTCTCCCACTGTATGGATTAATCTGAGTTGTTGAGGGTTGCCTTATTGGAGAGGCCCATGTGAATGTGGATAGATGAGTTAGCTTCTTTACTCGAGGCACTGCTGAATATTAAACCTCTACGCAGACAGTGACCTGGGCACTGTGAGGCAGCAGTGCTAATAACTGTGCCATTGTGCATGTGTCAAGGTTCATATCCAAAATATCTGGGCCTGCATAGGTTTCAAACAGGACAGTGACTCTTTATAGGTAATGTTCTGTGACTCCTTGCGTTCTTTAATGCATTGAGTCTTGAACTGTCCAGATTCCAGAGATTCCCGTACTTGTTGCTCAGAAAAGCTAATGAACGCATAGCTTGTGGAAAGTGAGAATATATTAGAATCCTAGAATGCCTACAATTCAAGAGGACGTCATATGACCCATCAAGCTGCACCAACAACAATCCCACCCAGGCCTTGTATGTATCCCTGTAACCCCATGTGTTTACCCTGCTAATCCCCCTGACACTAAGGTTCAATTTAGCATGGCCAATCCACCTAAACTGCAGATCTTTGAACCATAGGCGGAAACCTATGCAGATTCTGCTCACACAGTCACTCAAGGCTGGAATGGAATTTGGGTCCCTGGTGCCATGAGGTCGCAGTGCTAACTGCAGTGCCACTGTGCTGTCCATTTGAAGATGATAGTGTGGAAACATGGTGGAAGATTGAAGGTAGATATAGTGCATGAATAATACCATGCATGGTACCTTCCCAATAATATATTAAAAAAAGGAAAGCGATGAATGGCAGAAGAGGCTAAAAGATACAAAACGTTTGAAGAAATCAGAATAATGCATATTGGACCAGTTTTTACACCAATAGCAAAGTAACTTGACTCCCAACTGACCACAAAGGTCTAATGATCTTTAGGGTGTGAATTTCCTCTTACCTCCTCATAGATACCACTCAAGGGCATCTCTCCAATAGGGATGTCATTAAGCAGGATATGCAGCTATTTTGAAGAATTTTCACAACTATTTCAGAAACTGTACTCATTAAAATTTATACAAATTGAAGAATGCAGAATGAAATAACTCTGGCAGAATGTGGCAAGTCTGGAAGCAGCAGGGAGGAATGGTATCGTTTCAAGTCCATGTGACTTTGTCATAGCTCTGTAGAAGTTTTATGCATTCAGTCTCCTCCACGCACTCAGCGCAATCCAGAGCCTAGCTACCTGCCAAATGAAGATTTTTTTTTGTGTTGCTTCTTTTTTCCCCAATTACTTTAAATATGTATCTTCTTGATCATAAATGGAAACAGTTTCTCCCTATCTACTCTTTCCAGATTCCTCATTGATTTTGAATATCTCAATCAAATTTCCTCTCAGCGTTTTCTCTGTGGAAAGCAGTCTTCTCCAATCTATCTTCATAAGTGAAGTTCATCATCTTGTGAATGTTTTCTGCAATCTCTGATGCCTTCACATGTCATTACCATTACTGAATCCCCCACTATCAACATGACAGGAGTTACCATTAACCAGAAACAGAACAGGGCACACAATATAAACTCTGTCTACAAAGACACAGAATTCTGTGACAACTAACTTATCTGATTTCCCCAAAGCCTGTCCACCATATACAAGCCTGAAGAGTGAAAGGAAACCTGCCCCCTTGTCTGGCAGAGTGCAGCTTCAACAACATTCAAAGTTTAATACCATTCAGGATAAAGCAACCCACTTGATTGGCACCCCATCCACCACCTTAAACACTCATTCTCTTCACTGCACGGTGGCAAAAGCAACTTACTAAGAATCCTTTGACAGTACCTTCCAAATCTCTGACCTCTAGATTTAGAAGAACAAAAGTAGCAGATACATGGGAAAACCACCATCTTCAAGTTCCATTCCAAGGCACACGCTATCCCAACTTGAAAATATATCACTGTTCCTTCGTTGTTGCTAGGTCAAAATCCTGGAACTCCCTAACAGCACTATGGGTGTACTTACACCTCAGGGGATGCAGCAGGTTCGCAAAGGCAACTCACCAGCACCTTCTCAGGTCAGTTAGGGATGGGCAATAAATGCTGGCCTATCCAGCAACTCCCACATCTAGTGAAATAACGCATTGTGAACAGAGACCACTTCAGATTTCCTGCTACGATGTGCTTTGTGGAGCTGACATCTTCAAACCATGCCACCTTTCTAGGAGACATCCAAGATCAGGGCATTGGCATCAAATCACTCTAATCATCACAGAATATAACTCTGTGAACAGCATTCTCAACACATGCAGCTGGCACACTGTCCTTTGACACGAGAAATGACAGGGACAATGGTGGAAGAGATCAAAAAGGCAACAAGTTACCACAAAAAAGATGGCTCTATTAGAAATAGACAGGGAGATCATTACCAACTGAGAGATGAGTGGAACTCTACCTTGAGAGCAGATGCATTCACAAAGGAATCTGTAGACACCATGGAAAGCCTGCCTGCCAAGGCAGTGCTGAATATTAAACCTACAGCAGAGCAGTTCAGCAAAGCTACTGATCCACACGCAAGTGACAAAACTCTTGGGGCTGACACTAGTCTGTATTGAGCATGGTTAGGCAATACTTATGTGATATTCGTACAAACTTCTCTCTCTTTACTGGAGAGCAGTGCCCCACGTTGTGCCTGGTGCAAAGATTGTGACCTAAACAAGACCAATGGCAACTGCAGCTATTACAACAACCATGTGGGCAACCTGGTTGTCCTGTGTAAGTATGCAGCTAAGTGGGCAAATCCAAAGATTATTCTGTGATTTCCTGCTGTTTTCAGGCTGCAGTTCAAAGAATCATAGAATCCTACAGTGCAGAAGGAGGCCATTTGGCCCATCATTGTCTGCACTGACCACAATCCCATCCAGACTCTATTCCTGCAACCCCACATATTTAACCTGCTAATCTTCCTGAACCAGGGGCAATTTAGCATGGCCAATCCATCTAACCTGCACATCTTTAGAAGCCTGCAGCAGAAAATGACAGATATCATTTCTGGATTTACACATTGAAGTGTTGTATCTAGACAATAGAAATTGCTGTCCATTTCCTGGCCAATCTGTTAGTAACCTTAAATCTGCTTCCCTTACCCCCACTAATCTATTACTCCCAAAAATATATCCATCTTTGCCTTTAAAAATTCCATGATTCTACTTCCACCACTCTTTTAAGAGGTAAGTTCCAAAGATTTACAACCCTCTGAGTGAGAACATTTTGCCTCATTTACTTTTTAAACGGACAACCTCTTTATTTTTAATCCCTTAGTTATGGATTCTTCCACAAGGAGAAACAACCTCTCTACATCCACCCTGTCAGTGTCCTTTGGGATCTGTGTTTCCATCAAGTCACCTCTTGTTCTTCTAAACTCCAGCAGATAAAAGCCTAGCCTGCCCCTCATAAGACAATATGTACATTCTGGGTATTGGTCTGGTAAATCTCTGAACTGCTCCCTATGTATTTGCATTTTTCCCTTAAATAAGGTGACCACTACTGTATTCAATATTCCAAATGTGACCTCAGTAGTGTCCTATACACAGGAGGCATATCCTCTCTTGTTTTCAATTCCTCTCATAATAAATGATTTTTTTTCTAATTACTTTGCTGTATCTGTAAAATAACCTTTTATGATTCATGCTGCAGGACACCCAAATCCCTCTGCACCTCGGAGTTATTTATTTTTACTTCATACTCCAGGTAACCTCTCCCAGTGATAACCTGCTCCTCTCCCAGCTTTTGATAGTCTATTTAATTTTTATTTAAGCTTTCATGGAATGTTGTTATCTCTGGCAAGACCAATATTTGTTTTTCATCCATAGTTAATCCTGCCTTCTTGAACCACTGCAGCCATGTAGAACATAGAACATTACAGTGCAGAACAGGCCCTTCGCCCTTCGATGTTGCACCAACCAATTAGGAAAAAGCAATGACCCTCCAAACTGAACCATTCCCTTTTCGTCCATAAACTTATCTACTAACCTCTTAAACGCCACCAAACTTGGCGCATCTACAACTGCAGCAGGCAGGGCATTCCATACCCTTACCACCCTCTGGGTAAAGAACCTACCTCTGATATCCGTCCTATAACTACCACCCCTTAATTTAAAGCTATGTCCCCTCGTGCTAGCTTTCTCCATCCTAGGAAAAAGGCTATCACTGTCCACCCTATCTAAACCTATAATCATCTTATATGTTTCCATAAGGTTGAAACATATAGAGACACCCACAATGCTGTTAAGAAATGAGTTCCAGGATTTTGATCCAACGATAATGGTGGAACAGTAATGCGTTTTCCAAGTTAGGATGGTGAGTAGTTTAAAGGAGAACTTCCCATGTGTTTGATGCTTCGAGATGGTAGAAGTCACAGGTTTGAAGAATGCTGTAAAGCTTTGATAATCGATCGCATTCTCCGTTGAACTTTTTGAATGCTGGAGTTGCACCAGGCAAGTGGAAAGAAATGCTTGTAGTTTGTTTGCTATTGTTTTGGCCCATTTTGATCTATGCTGCTGGATCTAACACAATTTTCCTTTATGATTCCTCTACCAATCTGCCCATTTTGATCCTTACTTTCCAAGTAATCTATTACATTTCTTACTATTATGTATTCACTACTGTTGAATTTTATTTTTCAATTATATATTCATTATAGAAGTTATTTAGTTCATTCATTACACGTAAGGCCAACATCTGTGCCACCATGCCACCCATCCCTAATTGGCAGTACGGTGACACACAATGGTTAGCACTGCTGCCTCACAGCACCAGGGACCTAGGTTTAATTCCCAGCTTGGGCCACTGTCTGTGTGGAGTCTGCACGTTCTCTCCATATGTGCATGGGTTTCCTCTGGATGCTCTGGGTTCCTCTCACAGTCTGAAAGACATGTTGGTTAGGGTGCATTAGCTGTACTAAATTCTCAAAGAAGAACAAAGAACAACACAGCACGGGAAACAGGCCCTTCGGCCCAACAAGCCCGCGCCGCCGTTCTAACGTCTTAATGACATATAGAGATCAATATAGGGACAATTTGTTACCCAATCAGCCTAAGAGCACATTTTTGGGATGTGGGAGGAAACCGGAGCACCCGGAGAAAACCCACGCAACCACGGGGAGAACGCGCAAACTCCCGCAGACACAGGCCCAAATCCATGTGTCTGCACAGCAACAGCGATAGTCTCTGAGCTGTCATGTTGCCCATCTGATGGTCCAGTTTAAGCATACACTAACGACATGAAGCACTAGGCCACTCCTGAAGTAACATCCAAGAGCAGCCCTCGCACGACCTGCCGAATGCATGCACCTTGTTGGTCAACAAGGTGGACCGAATAGCCTGTGGAAACAAAGTATTTAAACAGTCCTCCTATATCCCTCTATCTGCAGACCGCTCATGTGGCTGTCCAAGAGACCCTTAAACAACCCTAGTGTGCCTGCTCCCACCACCTTACTCGGTAGTGCATTCCACACCCCCACTACCCTTTGTGTGAAAAAATGCCCTCTAATATTAGTCTTATACATAGCCCCCCTCACCCTAAGGCCGTGACCCCTCGTTCTATCTGATTCTAATGGTGGAAAAAGCTTACCACCATTTACTCTATCTATACCCCTCATAATCTTATATACCTCTAATAGATCCCCTCTCAGCCGACGTCTTTCAAGGAAAAACAATCCCAGTGCGTTCAATCTTTCCTCGTAAGACAGCCCTTCCATACCAGGCAGCATCTCCCTCAATGTACCCAAACAGATGCCAGAGTGTGGCAACTAGGGGATTTTCACTGTAATTTCATTGCAATGTTAGTGTAAGCCTACTTGTGACTCTAATAAATAAACTTATTTGCTCTTGAACCAAATGGCTTTTTAGACCAATTCAGAGGGCAGTTAAAAGTCAATCAGGAGTCTCATGTTGGCCATCCCAGGTAATGATGACAGATTTCCTTCCCTAAAGGAAGAGGACATTCCTATGTCCTTTATGAATGGAAATTGATGTGTTTTTTATAATAATCAATTGTAGCTTCATGGTCTAGTGAGATTAGTTTTATTAATACATTAAAATTCCACCAATATCTTTAGTGGGATTTGAACCCAAATCTTTAGCCTCAGTTTTTAGATTATCGTTGAATGACATTACTACCACCTCATCATCTATTCCTGCCATCTCTGCCTCCCTCACACTCCAAGCTACACTATCTCTTGTTTTCTCATTTGGAGTGGTTATTGAGCAATTGCTGAGGAAGTTTACTTTTTATGCTCCAACTGTCCTCATGGTTCTGTGGTGTGCTATCTCACTGAAACTTTTTGGGAATCTAGATATATTACACCTACCACATTACCCTTACGTACTCTTTCCCTCAGGTTGGTCATTAGAAGACATTCCATTTTGAAATGCGTGTTAACTGTTGTAATTTTTCACTGCTGCATGTTAATTGTGCAGCTGGAAACCCAGAAATGAACTGGAGTGATTCTGGATAATAGAACGAGAATATGTACCAGTGCTCATAATCCTCTGAAGCATGGTGGGAGCTTGAAGCACATGCCATTTGGCGATTGGGATACTCAAGAATTTGTGCATCCCTACAGCATGGGATCTTTACAACCTTCTCAAAAAATTAAATTCACATTCATAGAATTAAATCACTGATGAGAAAGAGATTTTTCCAAAACATTTATTAGAAGAGGTGAGTAAAATTTATCAAATAGATGTAACAAAAGCAAAACACACAAAGTCAAGTTCTATTTATTACAGAAATAACTTTTTTAAAAGCCCTTTATCTTTCACACAAACATATCTATGTATAAAATTAAACATGTAGAGATTACCAGTGCATCAATATCTTCAATAAAAATGCCAATGTCTTTGATTACTTGTATTGATACAAAACAAAACTGATGTCCTGATATTTAATCGTTAATAATCAATGATTGTTTAGAATCTTTCAGATATATAACTAGCTTGGGAAAATCATGAACATTCATGAGAAATTGCCCAACATTTTGTATTCTTCTGTATAATCTCCTAAAACCTTATGCCCCAAATAAAACAAACTCAAGAAAAGGACATGTATACTTGAATATTTCCAGTGAAGTTGATATTAACTGTTCAGCAGTAGGATTTTTTTTTAGGTCAAAGTCTGTCAGATATATAGCAATCAAAGTTTAGGTCCAGCACCACCTTCGAGATAGTCAGCACATTAAAAGACAAGTTTGGGATTAATGTCCTCTGCAACAGAAAGAAGAGTCAATTTTCAGTAAGAATTGATATATTTTGTCTTTATTATTTGAGCCTTGAGTTAATCTTCTCCTTTGCCTTAGAATCATAGAATCCCTACAGTGCAGAAGGTGGCCATTTGGCCCATTGAGTCTGCACCAACCAGAATTCCCAGGCCCCATCCCCATAACCTTATGTATTTACCCTAGCTAGTCCCCCTGACATTAAGGAGCAAGTTATCATGATCAATCAATCTAACACACACATCTTTGGATTGTGGGAGGAACTGGAGCACCTGGAGAAAAACCACGCAGACATGGGGAGAATGTGCAGACTCCACATAGTGATCCAAGCCAGAAATTGAACTGGATTCCCTGACCTTATGAGGCAGCAGTGCTAACCACCGTATCACCCTCAAATACATGGGGTTATGGGGATTGGGCCTGGGTGGGATTGTGGTCAGTGCAGACTCGATGGGCTGAATGGCTTCCTGATTCTATTCTTTAGACACAGAAAGAACTGCCCTCTGTGCCTCTGCTAAGACTCCAAATACTCTGCAAGCTGTTTCCCCTAAAGCCTTCTGCTTCTCTTCTTCCCTCCTCCTTCCCATAGGAAACCTCTATTTACCCAGAACCAATTCCTCACCTTCTTTGAGGCCAAAACAGCTGCTCCATTCTCTCAGGGAGATATCTTTGTCACCGTCGAGGTCACACCCACTGAAGAACCGGGATGTGCAATGTTCCAAGGGGATTAACGGGGTGCGAAATGGTGCCAGCTCAGAGTGGCTGAGATAGCTAAAAAGACAAGAAAAACATCAAAAGCTTTGCAACCTACAATTTAAATAGTCTGGACCAACTTCAGCAGAGTGATTGCTGTGTGAATGATGAATTGTATTGTTCTTCAGTATGGCAACTGTCACTTCTCCAATTATGTAATGTTTGGAGTTTTAAAGAAATAAATATTTGAATGAGCTGAGTTTGCATGTTGGACAAACTAGACTTTAACGCTAGTGGTGAAGAAAGGCTAGCGTCAAACAGTACCTGGAAAATGAAAATGCAATTGTAAAAGACTAACGGCTCTCCACCAGTAAGTCTTGGCACAGTGGTTATATTTCCATCTCCTGGTACTGAGCTCTTACCACCACCCCCCCTCCCCGTCCCCCTCTCTATTCAGTAAAATGAGAGAATCACTGGATTAGATTTTTTTCATTTGAAAACAAAATTGGAAAATTAATTCCTACCCATCCACTGGATGACGATCCAACTGACTGAACTGCCAGTGAACTGGGTAGATGTACATTTGGTAATTCTGACTGAAGTCCTCGAAGAGCCAGTCGAGGGAGTGGTCACTAGGCTGAGGATGCTGCTCATGCTCATACATTTTCTCAATCTAGGAAAGCAAGCATTGACATTGTAAAGCTTCTTATTATCCATCACAACTCAACAGGCCCTGAGAAGATATTTGTGGATTGTAATGGGTACTGATGATTTGTCTGGTAAATGTTGGAATATCACACATCAGATCTGATTTCAAGTTGAAATCTTTGGTGTGGAGATGCCAGCATTAGACTGGAGTGGGTATAGTAAGAAATCTCACAACACCAGGTTAAAGTCCAACAGGTTTGTTTGGAATCACGAACTTTCGGAGTGCTGCTCTTTCATCAGGTAAGTGGAGAGATAGGTTTCACAAACACAGCATATAGAGGTCACAACACAATTGCAAGATAAGAGTTGGAATGAGAGTCTTTACAGGTAATCAAGTCTTTACAGGTACAGACAGTACGAATGGAAAGAGGGTTAAACACAGATCCGTTATGGTGAATTGTGCCTTGGTCTATATATGCCATGTTTGTGAATCTACCTCTCCGCTCATCTGATGAGGGGACAGCACTCCAAAAGCTCATAATACCAAATAAACCTGTTGGACTTCAACCTGGTGTTGTCATGCTTCTTACAAAGTTGAAATTATTAAGCAACATGTTTTACAAGACATGAGTTTAACAAGTAGTGTAAACCTGAACTAGGAATCAATATGTGTCTTCTATTGTAATAATAGCAATCTGATCTGATACTGTTAACTGTACTTTGATATAACAGACTGAGGCGGATTTTTATTTTGAGGGGATTTGAATAACAGTTGGCATGGTCAACAGTCTCAACAGGATTCCTAGCCCCAATTTGGGAGAAGGGTGTTCAGTCTGAGTTGGGGATGGGATGTGGAAGGGAAAGATGCCAGAGTAAAAATGGGCCAGGAGGGGGGCTTCTCACCAGTCCACAGGAATTGACTTGGATTCACACAGTTGAGAACTCTGGGTCTGTTGGAGTTCAGAAGGATGAGGTAGGATCTTACTGAAACTTACAGGATACTGCGATGCCTGGATAGAGTGGACGTGGAGAGGATATTTCCACTAGGAGGAAAAACAAGAATCAGAGACCACGTCAGGCTAAAAGGACGATCCTTTGAAAGAGATGAAAAGGAATTTCTTCAGAGAGTGGTGAATCTGGGGAACTCTGCCACAGAAGGCTGTGGAGGTCAGGTCATTGAACATCTTTAAGACAGATAGATAGGTTCTTGATTAATAAAGGGGTCAGGGGTTATGGGGAAAAGGCAAGAGAATGGGAATGAGAAAAATATCAGCAATGATTGAATGGTGGATCAGACTCGATGGGCTGAGTGGCCTAATTCTGCTCCTGTGTCTTATGGTTGCACATTGTCTGCACATGTGGGAAGCTCACTGTTCCCTTAAACCAAACAGAATGCTCACTCTCATAAAACAAGTTTAGATGATTCCTGGGAGTGAGGCTCTAGCTACTGTTAATTCCCACAGCAGCAGATTGTGGCTCCAATCTACTCCAAGATCCATCCCCTTACAATTAAAAATTGAAGTTCTGGTAATTTGTGGCTAGATTTGAAGGCAAAACCAATACTAAGAGAAAAATATTTCACAATCTTCACTTGATCGCTCCTGGTGTACAGAATGGTACAGCATAGGAGGAGGCCATTTGGCTCATTGTGCCTATGCTGTCTCTTTGAAAAAGATTATCCAATAGGTCCCACTCCCCTGGTCTTCATCACAGGAGACTTTGTGGTACAGTGCGTAGCACTCCGCTACCGGACCAGAAGGTCTGGGTCTGAGTCCAACATCAGGACTGTTGGCCACAGAAGGAACATTCAATCAGCTTGAAAATCCTTCCACCATTTCCCCCATTCTGTCCCAAAGAATAAAAAACATTATTGTGAAAGTACACTAAAACATAATCATTTCCCCTTCAGGTATTTATCCAGTTCCTTTTTGGATGTTACCAATACATTTACTCAAGGCAGTGCATTTCAGATTGTAACAGTAAAGGACAACAATTTTCCATTTATCACACTCTGAGCGAATGTACAGAGAAACACTCCATTCTTTTCAAAAGCATATAGAAACACAGCTCACCATTGTTCTCTCTTTCAGGGACAGTAGGCCAGGAGATCGTAAATCTTGCTCGTACATCTGTGTCAGAATGTTTTTCAGCCAACCACGTAAACGTATTGGAAACTCTTCCAGCTCATTTTCTGAACAAGGAGAAATGTCTGAACAGGACAAAAATAAATCAAGTTAAAGGTTTTTCTCTCTTCCAATGCAGACTAATCTTCCAAACAAACTGGCTAATCCTGAGTTGATTTATATCCTTACAAATAAAATTGATTCAATGTCTGAGATGGGCAAACGGATTATGAGCTTGCTGTTCAACACTACAGACATCAATATACCTGCTCACATGATTATTCCAAAGAGAGCACCATACATCTAGTGAGTTCATGTTTCAGCTAGTAACGAAGGCCTCTATCAGGTGAATGTCTTTTTTCTTGTTTAGTATCTGATTTGATTTTATAAATTAACAGATTCCCTAAGGCAGCACAGTGGCACAGTGATTAGCATCGCTGTCTGATGGGGGCAGTGATTCCAACCTTAGGTACTGTTGGAGTGTGCACATTCTCCCTGTATCTGCGTGGATTTCCTTTGGGTGCTCCGGTTTCCCTCCATAGTCCAAAGATATTTGGATTAAGTGATGCTGAATTGCCATGCGAAATCACCCTTTAATGTTCCAAGATATAGTGGGTTAGTTTAAGTTTATTTATTAGTATCACAAATAGATTTGTATTAACGCTACAATGAAGTTACTGTGAAAATCCCTTAGTTGCTAAACTCCTGCGTCTGTTTGGGTACACTGAAGGAGAATTTAGCATGGCCAATGCAACTAACTAGCACGTCTTTCAGGTTCTGGGAAGAAACCGGAGAACCCAGAAGAAAGCCTGAGGTTGGGGGGTTATTGTGGTAAATACATAGAGTTATGGTGTTAGGTTAGAAGGGACTGTCTGGATAAGATGCTCTGTCAGAGAGTCGGTTCAGATTCAATGGACCAAATGACCTCCTTCTGCTTTGTAGGGATTCTATAATTCTCTGGTATTTTTTGTGGATAATGCAGGGAATTCCTGATATTTAATGCAGTGATAGGATTAATAGGAACCTGTATTAAACATTGATACAGGTGAAATTTATATAATCACTGTTGTAGGAAATGCAGCAGCCAATCAGCACTCTGCAAATTCCCACAAACAATAATGTGATAATGACCAGATTATCAGCTTTTCCATGATGTTAAGGTTAGATATTAGCTATGACACCAGTGATAATACTCCTGATTTTCTTCAATATAGTGCCATGGGATTGTTTACATTCCTCAGAGTGGGTAGATAGGGCCTTGTTCAATACCTTATCCAAAAGGCTGTTCTCCAACAATGCAGCACATCCACAGTACTGCAGTGGTGTCACTTTGATGTTCGAGCATACTGCCCTAGAATGGGACTGGAATCTTGTGATTCAGAGATGAGGCACTGCTAACAGTCAGGAGAATCAGGAGAAACTTCTTTATCCAGGGAACCCAGAACACAATGTCACGGGGGGCAGTTGTGAATAGTGTTGCATTTAAAAGGAAGCTAGGTAGGTAGATGAAGGGTAAGGAAGCAGAAGGATATGTTGATGGGTCAAGATGAAGATGGCTTGTGTGGAATATCAACACCAGCTTACACCAATGGACTGAATGCTCTATTACTGTGCTGTGTTCATGATGTAACTCTGATGGTGCTGTTGTTTCACAATTCACGCAAGGTCCAAGTGAACATCATAGTCTAGAGCCATGGATAATGATGGTTGAGACTCCAATTTCTTTTCTTCACACAGCTGACCAGGAATCTCACACCCTTACTGCTGCCTCTGATGTGTATTGGAAGAACTCCAATCTACCTGTTTGCATTGTGAACACAACTTCCTTCATCAACAAGTCCAGAGGTGGGGGGGGGGACTCTGGGGAACTCAAGCTCAACTTTCAACTCCGAGGCAAGAATGCACTACAAGACTTCATACAATATAACACCGAGTACTCCAAAATATAACTAACTTATTTTCCAAGATTTAAGTGACAATATTAAAATGGAGCAGCCATGGGTCTCCAGTTAGCTGCAGAGTCTATGACCATTAATTGTGGACCTTACATACTTTTTGCCAATGATTAAAACCTACATTTGCAGCGTCCCATGTAGTCCAGGTGAATGTTGTGACCACTCTTAGTTCCATCAAGAAGACACTGAGAGGCGAAAAACTGGCAGGCGTTTCCATATGTTACATTGTTCGTGCCACATACCTGTCAAATAAACCAGACAATAATTGGAGACAAAGTATTGAAGCAAGCAAGCAAGCAATCATGTATAATTTCCTGCTCTTGAACTTCAAGCCAATACAGTTAAAGAAAACTAATCAAGACTAAAATATCAGCTACACCTCTCACCAATTTCTACAGATGCACCATAGGAAACATCCTTTTCAGTTGTATTACAGCTTGGTATAGCTTCTGCTCTGACCAAGGCTGCAAAAAGCTACAAAGGCACACGAATGAAGCGCAGTCCATTGTGCAAACCAGCCTCCCATCCATTGACTGTCTACACTTCCTGCTGCCTCGGAAAAGCAGCCAGCATATTTAAGGACCCCACACATCCCGGACATTCTCTCTTCCACCTTCTTACATCAGTGCAAAGATATAGAAACCTGAAAATACCTACCAACTGATTCGAACAGCTTTTTCCCTGCTGCCATCAGACTTTTGAATGGTCCTATCACATCAATGTGATTCCCACTATAAATACTAGACAGAAATCAGCAGAGATCACTATTGCACTAATATGAAGGCGGTACAGTAATCAGCTGCCTCACAATGCCAGGGACCTAGGTTCAATTCCACCTTTGGGTGACTGTCTCTGTGGAGTTTATATGTTCTCCCCTTGTCTGCCTTGATCATAGTGAATGCCAAGTAGGCTTGAAGAGCTGAATGACCTACTCCTGCTTCTAGTTTCTATGTTTATTACCTCAGTCAGGAAGCTCATACTCCATCCTCACGAGCCTCACTGAGATCATTGCATCTTTACTGTAAAGAGGATGGGTGGAAGATAAAATATAGACAGAAAATAAACTGCAAGCACTCTGAAGAGAAGATTGAAGAACTCAGCACTATAAAGTGAGTGGGGCCATTTTAAATGGAGTAGGAAGAGTGAGGCTTAAATACATAGATCTCCAAAGGTGACAGAAGATATTTTATAAAGTTGTCCTTTTTTTTAAAATGGACACAGAATCTAAAGATAGGTAGGATTTTTTTAATTCATTCATGAGACATGGATATTGCTGGCTGGCCAACACTAATTGCCCATTCTTAGTTGCCCTTGTGAAGATAGTGGCGAGTTGCCTTTTGGAGGGAGTTCCAGGATTTTGACTCAGCACCTGCAAAGGAATGGCGATATATTTCCATGTCAGGATGGTGAGTAGCTTGGAGGGAAACCTCCATGTAGTGGTGTTCCCAGGTATCTGCTGTCCTTGTCCTTCTAGATGGAAGTGTTCTGGGTTTGGAAGGGGCTGTCTAAGGATTTTTAGTGAATTGCTGCAGAGCCAAGTTATATTAAACTTTTACATGTCACTGATTAGGTCTCAACCCGAGGGTTGCGTCCAATCCTGGCCCCAACACTTTAGGAAAAAATGTCATGGTTTTGGAGAGAGTGCAGGAGGAGATTTTCTGGAATGGTTCCTGGGAATGAGAGACTCCAGTCAATATGGTGACACTAGAGAAGCTGGGATTATTATGAGAGATTTAATAGAAGCATTTAACATCATGAAAGGTTTTGGTAGATGGGGAAAAACCCTCTCCTCTGATAGGACTGTTGGTAACGAGAGGAACCGAATCTCAAATAATTGATAAAGAGCCAGAGGGGACCTGAGATTCTTCATTGTGAGAATGTGCTGTCTGAAAGAGCAGTTGGAGCAGATTCAATGAAGAGAATTAGAAAATGAATGAATGATATCTAAGGAAAAAAAATGCAGGAACACTAGAATTAATCACGTAGCCCTTTCATAGAGCTAGCACAAACACAGTAGGCTGAATGGCCTCCTGTGCTGTACGATTCTGTCACATTGTTTTATATCTTCATTCAAATATGTGAAAATTTTCTATATACATTTATTCATATTATAACTTGCCAAAGTCTTGCTTTGAAATTGGGACACTACTGGAGCTGAAACAACATGTTTCTTTTTTTAATTACTATACCTGCTCGCACTGGGATTTCCCTCCTCCAAATATCATTTGCAATTAGTTTAGCCAAAAGCTGGGGCCATGGAACAAACAGGAGGGCTATGATGCTATCAGCTCCTTTTTATCCTCACCCTAAAGTTGAAAATGATTAATTGATCCTACCTGTTCGAGCTCAAGTGAGCTTTCAGGGCAGGATGTCAGCTCCTGACAGACACAAGTGGGTAATCCACCTTCACTGAGTTTGCAGATCCTTCCATGCCTGCACTGGATCTTCTTGCAAGAGTCTAAAAAATAAAGTAAAAGTGTATCATTTGTAATGTTCCCTTCATTAGTGTTTCACTATTGATGGGAGAATTGCAACAGTTTAAAGTTTCAGGTATTATTATCAGTTTAAAGAATGGAGCCCAAACTCAAGATTTTTTTTAAAGTTTATTTATTCGTAGGCATACACAAACACCGCAATGAGGTGTTTTACTGTGAAAATCCCCTAGTTGCTCCACTCTGGCACCTGTTTGGGTACATTGAGGGAGAATTTAGCACAGCCAATTCTCCTAACCAGCACATTTTTCAGACTGTGGGAGGAAACCAGAGCACCCTGAGGAAACCCATGCAGACATGGGGAAAATGTGCAGACTGCACAGACAGCTGGGAATTGAACTTGGATCCCTGGCACTGTGAGACAGTTGTGCTAACCACTGCACAACTGTGCTACATCAATCCCATGCCCCATCCAAGCTGACCAGACCTTATGTTATGCTCCATATTGTTATCAATGATCAGAGTACAAACACGATTCAACTTTGAGCCTCACCTGATTGGTGGTAACCAACAGGAATATTTATAATCTTTGCTCACTGACATTTATGTCCATCCTCTCCTAATGCTCCTGACCCTGACAGCAGCAGCCTATCACCTCTGAGCATTATGCTGAATAAGCACAGTAAGAAGTCTCACAACGCCAGGTTAAAGTCCAACAGGTTTATTTGGCAACACAGTCTTACTGTGCTTATCCCAGTCCAACACCAGCATCTCCACATCAAAGATGCTGAATGTCAGCATTCAGGCTCCAACCCATTCCCAGTGCGTTCAGAGAAAGTACAGGTTGGTGAATTGAGGCTGCAACATTTGCAGAATTTTAACCTGTTAGAACAAAGGTAAATGGTAATGTTCCCAAGTTCATTAGCTCCTAGTCATCTTGTAACTGAAAGGTCCATATCACTGTCAAGGAACCATAATAGGATGAAAATAGTCAATCAATAATGAGGCCAAACACACAATCACATCTGACTACAATCATAATCCCCATTGCTGTAGTGAAACTGTAAACAAATTAGTTCCAGCTTAAAGATATTGATTCTGAAATACGAGACAAAGGACAGAAGGAATGACTCATTACTGATAAATCCACCCTCAGCTGATACTTACCAAGTTCGTTTTGTATGTTGCCGTTGTCAATCTTACTGCTATCATCACCATTGGCCCCATCACCATTTCCATTCTGAATGAAACCAGCTCCATTGTTGAGTTTGGAATTAGTGTTGCCACCATCCTCTTCAAAATCAGCTGCTACGTTGGGATTGGGATCATTATCATTGGACTGAATATTGTCCTGATTGGAACCCACTACATTAATGTGAATAAGGAGATCTTCAATGGATTGAGTACTGTCTTGATTGGACCCCACTGCATTGATCTGATTAAGGTTATTTTCAATGGATTGAGCACTGTCCTGATCGGACCCCACTGCATTGATCTGATTAAGGTTATCTTCAATGGATTGAGCACTGTCCTGATTGGACCCCACTGCATTGATCTGATTAAGGTTATCTTCAATGGATTGAGCACTGTCCTGATCGGACCCCACTGCATTGATCTGATTAAGGTTATCTTCAATGGATTGAGCACTGTCCTGATTGGACCCCACTGCATTGATCTGATTAAGGTCATCTTCAATGGATTGCATACTATTCTGCTCCTGAGTATCTGGTGTGTTGCTATTGGATACTGCTACATTCAGATTAGATTCTGTGCCATCATTATTGTCATCTTTCTCCTTGGAGAAGCCCATTGAATTCATAGACACTGTGTTCGTACCAATGTTTTGGGTCTGCAAACAATAGGAAATTTCCGTCAGATTACTGAAAGATTATGTAGCACCTGTGGATACAACTTCTGTGCAGCTAATATTAAAAGTTTACACATTATAGCTGAGCTACTTCAGAACTTTTGCAACAATATAAAACATTGAAACCTGAAAAGTGTGGGAGTGGGGGTGGCGGAGTGGGGGTGGTGAAAACAGTGAGGACATGCAGAAATGGAAATAGATTGTGATACTAAATAATGTCCCCATCTGTGACTCTACTGCAAAGATAGGGGGTTGGTATCTTTTACCATCTGGTTTGAACATTGTTAAGTAAGCATGAAGCATTTGGAGATTTATTCTTGCTGGAGAGATCTCAAACTGCTTATACATGTGAGGAAAACCTTTTTCACCCAGTGGGAGGTGAGAGTCTGGAACTCGCTACCTGAAAGGCTGATGGAGGTAGAGCACATTTAAGAAGTTTTTTGTTACTCATTTGTGGGACATGGGTGTTGCTGGCTGGCCAGCATTTACTGTCCATCCCCAGTTGTCTTTGAAAAGGTGGTGGTGAGCTGCCTTCTTGAATTAGATTTTGTAGTAATGGATATAACTGAGTGGCTTACTAGCAGACGGCAGTTGAGAATCAACCACATTGCTATGACTCTGGAGTCACATGTAGACCAGACTGGGTAAGGATGGCAGATTCCCTTCCCTCAAGAATATTAATGAACCAGATGGGTTTTTCCAACAATCGACAATGGTTTCATGGTCATCAATAGATTCTTCATTCCAGATATGTTTTATTGAATTCTGATTCCACCATCTGCCATGGCTGGATTCAAACCCAGAACCCTCTGATTTTCCAGGACTATTTTATGTATACCAATGAGGATTAGGTGATTGGAGTTAGATGATTTGCTCTTTTAGAATATTGGAACATTTGCTACAAATATACAATGATTATAGTCAAAGTACTGATCTCATTTTCCTATGAAAAACTATAGATTGGCAACTTTGATCAGTATGAAATGTTATTTTACCTCTGCCTTTTATTTTGTGTCTTTTTTGTCATTATATTTTAAAATTCAGCGTACAGAAAAGTGGCAGCTTTTAAATGGACCATTGTGTTGGGAGATGAAGGACCACAGAGAGCAGCAACACTGACACACTCCTGCTTTTGGTGGTGATATAAGAAATAAGAACAGGAGTAGACCATTCAGCCACTTGAACCTGCTCTCCTAGTCAATAACATCATGGTTGATCTTCTACCCATTCCACCAGATTCCCCACATTCCTTGACTCTCTTCATATCCAAAAGCTCTTAACAATCTCAGTCTTCAACCTATTCAATGACTGAGTTTCCGCAGTTCTCCAACAGAGAATCCCAAAGATCCACAACCCTTGAGTGATGAATACTTCACCTCATCTCAGTCCGAAATGGATGACCCTTCACTCTAAATGAAAATTCAACAAGGTCAGCCATGGTCCTATTGAATGGTGGAACAGACTCGAGGGGCTGAATGGCCTATTCCTGATCCTAATTCGTATGTACAATCCCCAAATCCTGGACTCTCCAACCAGGAATAACTGTCTCTCAGCTCTCAAATGTTGGTTTGGGATTTGACAGAACAGTGAGGCCAGAAGCCTGAAGTGGGGGCTCAATGTCAAAGGGAGAGAGAGAGACAAATAGAGGGAAACAGGGAGAGGATGAGAAGAGGTTGGTCAGGAATAGAAACCCCAGCATTGACCATTTGGGTTGAATGGCCTGTTTCTGTGATTGTGAAGAATATCAGAGATGCTGAGACATCCTTTGTGAGCAGAGTTCCTAAAAGCACCAAGCTGAGAAAGGAATGAATCTTCACTTGGTCAGAATCCCGTGTTATCAAAGCTGAAACTTCCGAGGATGTTCAGCCCTTGTATTTTATCAATGAATAAAACTCCGAGTCTGTTCTCGCAATAAATTGAAACAAGAGACAAATACCTCAACCTCCGTAGTTAAATCAGCTTCATCCAAGTTTTCATTTGGCATTTGCTGATTGGAAAATTCCTCATTATTCAGAGTTTGATCATATTCCTCATCCAATCTGATTGGCTCATAAATTGTGTCTTGTTGGCTAAGACCCTCATTAACGTCTGTGATTTCAGGATAATCTTCACCGTTTAATCCCAATGAATCCATTTCTTGTACAGAGTCAGTGTATGGGAGCACGCTAGCAGGCTCCTCCGGATCAAATACTTCCGTTGCCTGTTCATCAATGTTTTGTTGATCAAATCCAGCATCCACTGCATTGGTATCCATCTCTGGTGTGGAAGGTCTTTCATTAGCTGGGAAAAAGGGTACCTCGTTATCTGGTACCATAGGTAATCCGTTATCGGGTATGATCGCATCACCTGGTACACCAAATGGTACGGTGATGAAGGGAATTCTGATCAGAGTATTTTCCATGTTGTTTGTGTTCTCAGCTGATGTCTCAGAACTTGTGCTGAGGGCGTTTACTTGAGCACTATTGAGTGCCAAAACATTAAATCTATTCGCTAACCAGGGATAGGAATTAAAAAGGACTGGATTATAAGGATACGGCTGGAAAGGATACTGGTTGTAGTTAGGATTATAGGCATTATAGTTAGGATATTGCTGGTTAGGATTGTAGTTAGGATATTGTTTAGGATTGTAGTCATTGGGGAATGGAACGTAGGCACTGAAGTATGGATCCTGTAGGTTTATAAATCTATTTAATCGTTGGCCGGGTTGATTTTGACGAGTGTAGAATAAGCGGTTGTTTGTGAACATGAAAGGATTCACAGCTGCGACCTGTTGATTCAAATGAAGCAATTGTCATCATTATAAAGCAAAAAAAGGCATAACATTATCAAAAGTTCTCAAAGTTTATTTTACGATGAGGTGGGGCTGAACAGCATACACAATGCACAGGGAGCAGCAAACTCCACTTCTATCCTTACTTCATATTGGGAAAAGGTCAAAAGCCTTCATCAGCCTAATCAGCATCGGACCGACTGACTATCAGTCTCATCACACTGGAGTGATGTGTCCATCTCTCTGTGCGTCCTGTTAGTTCAATATTCTCCTGAACTTTTCAACTTGTAGGTTTCTTGCACCAAAGATTCTGAGAATGAGAGTGAATATTGGCAAGGTAGAGATAATAGGGATGGGGTGGTTTTCAGTGATGAACAGTCCATCTCCTTAACTAGTGATATTTAAGGATTATGAAACAAGAATCACAGAGAATGAGTTAGAATTAAACCAGGTCCAGAAGGAAAATATTGTGCTGAGTGAAAAAGAAAGACAAAGTAGGAAAGTGTTAAAATTTTTAAAAAAATGTTTAAGTCTCCAGCAACACTTTATTATAGGGGGGTGATTCTCAGCCCATTTTTAAAATCAGAGATAACAGCAACACGGGCTGAAAATCAGAGAGAATGAGGAAAGGCGATTCTGACCGGACAGATTGCATTCTATCATTTTCCGAGTCTCTAATCAGTGACATAGTGAGATTCACACCGACAAAGGCGAGAACTTCATTTAATTATATGTTTGAATATCATTACCCCCCACCCCCTTTTCCCCACGCCATATTTTCAAACCATCAGCATGGTTTACAACAGGTTCACCCAGGCATAAACATGTCATGGGGATCCCCAGAGGGTGCTAAGATCAGTATAGCCCCCTGGGGAGAGGGATATACCCAGGCAGTGGTCAGGCAAAGCCCCTAGCACAATGCAGATTGGCATTGCAGTGCCAGGGACGGTCCCCATTGGGGGTTCTCATGGGTTTGGGGGAGGGGCACATGTGTGTCATGGGGAGGAGTGAGAGGGCATGGGGGATGGGAAAAGAAGATGCTGGCGATGACTGTTGTTGGGAGGAGAGAGAAAGAGAGAGGAGGAGATGCCAGCGATGACTGTTGGTGGTGGGGAGGATGCTGGCGTTGATTGTGAGATGGGTGGGTCCTCCAACGCTTCCTTCAGCTTACACCCCTTCCTTTAGCTAGCTCTCTAACTGAGTGATGGGCGAATGCTCAGAATAGCCGGTTGTTTGCCTCAGCCCCCTCCCAGCCTCTCTGTGAATCACCTACACCTCTTTATACTCCTTTCTACATTCACTGAAAAGCATTTTATTCAAAATTAAATGGGTTAAAGGAATCATTTTTTAAAAAATAATGGAAAAGGCAACTTACTTCCATACTGCTGGACAAATCTCTAACTTTCCGGATCTGAAACATTAGATGAAAAACATTGTGAATGATACAAAGGAGTTTTTCAGATGGTCACTGGGATACAGTAACTTACTCTCATTTTCAGTTTCCAGTCACTGTTGTCTTTAGTATCTCGAGGAGAATCTCAGGCATGAGGGAGAGAAATGACGAATGTTTTTGGGGGTAATTTCTCAGTGTTTTGGGGAGAATCACCCAGAACTCTTCCTGTTATTGGCTGAAAATATCCCCTGTGCCCTGAGGTTGGGTGAGTGTGATTGAGGTTTGCTGATCTTTGCTCATCTTTCTCTTCATATCTTCATCCACGAGTCCCTTCAGCCTCTCCCTGCTCTACTTTCTATTGGCTCCAGCCCTGAGTCTGCTGACAGTAACCACTCTGCCCTGTACACGGGTCTGTCAATATTCCCCCGCCCCCACCCATCTCCCCCCCACATACCCAGGCACTGTGCTGGAATGTACACGTCTGAGCTTAAAGCAATAAACCTCACAGTTCAACACGTTCTTCATCCTAATGTGGAGTGAGTCTAGTCAGACAATGTCATCAGCTTCACAATAAGAAGTCTCAGAACACCAGGTTAAAGTCCAACAGGTTTATTTGGAATTACAATCTTTCAGAGTGTTGCTCACTCACCTGATGGAAGGGCAACGCTCCGAAAGCTCATGATTCCAAATAAACCTGTTGGATTTTAACCTGGTGTTGTGAGATTCCTTACTGTGCCCAGCCCAGACTAACACCGGCATCTCCACATCATGGCTATCAGCTTCATAAACTCTCCTTTAAAGGTAATCGCTGGACTTTGATTAATTGGGACAATTAGACATTCGAAGAAGTTAACAAATTATTTCTGGTTTAGTTTAATTAGCAAGTAACTTCCTATTTGGAAAAAGTTCTACTTACCGGGCTGGTAAACACTACAGCTACCAGACACGTGATGACAATGACAGTTTTCATCTTTGTGCGAGGTTTCTGATCTGCAATACAAGACTTCCTTCATTAGAGAGCAGAGCGTGAAAACACCAGGGGCAAAAGCTTTAAACAGTCACTTTCCTTCTTGTCAGCATCTCAGCGAGTTTGTAAACACCCTGCTCGACTCTTACTCATTCTGTTCATCTTTGATGAGAGGAAAATTGTCGCATTATGTCCAACAGAGGCATCATCACAAGAAGAAAAGATCTGAAAAAGAAATGATCTGAAGATACTTTTCCTAAGAGGCGTAGGTAGGTGGGAAACTGAGGGGGATGATGTTGAGAGGAGAGAAGTTGGGGATGGACAGAAGTGGGAAGAACAGAACGAGAATGGTGACCAAAATATTGGTCAAAGAGGTTGAGGACGTTAAAAGAAGACAAGATGATGAAGAGTCATTGAGTGTCTTTAAGACAGAGATAGATACGTTCTTGATTAATAAGGGGATCAGAGGTTGTGGGGAAAAGACAGGAGAATGGGAATGAGAAAAAATATCAGCCATGATTGAATGGTGGAGCAGCCTCGATGGGCCGGGTGGCCTAATTCTGCTCCTATATTTTATGGTCTTATGGAGACTGGTGGGGCCTCTGGAGTGATTTTGAGTAAGGGAATGTGTGAGTATCAGGATGAAAGAGGTTACAAGGTGAGGCTCTGCTGGTTTTTTAACTGAGGGATGAAAATTGTAATCATTGTTGTAGCTTGGGAGACAATGCAGGAGCTGGGATTGTGAATAACTGGGGCAGCATACCGATAGGGTTTGGGATGTGTTCAATAAGGATGGAGATCAGAAAACTGGACATTGAAATAATCAGGGCCGGAAGTGACAAACGCACAATGTAGGAATCGTTCATTTCCCCAGGAGAGTGGGATTGCCACATTCTGAGATATTTACATCCAACTTAAAATTAAATATAAACACTTTCAAGTATTTTCCCATAATAATAGTCTCTCCAGGGAATTGCTGGAACACTGGGCCTGAGAGGCTGAATCCAAAAGGAAGTTGGAGATGTATTTGAGGCTGAGGAACTGAATGGGGTCTAAGGCAGACACCTAGGACTAAACACAACGGCTCTTTCTAAGCGCAAATGCATACATGATGGGTTGAATCGCCTCCTTCAATTCTGTGTGCTTCTATAATTCAGATTTTCTGTTGTCATGTGAAACTAGTATATGGGAAATAGAGCAGTTTGTTTTGCAGTTTGTCTGCACAGTGAACAGTCCTTTCCACCTTCAGGACATGCCATGGGGGAGATTGCAATAACTCCTGTCTGGTACTGCACTGTCATTAGGTGAGTACATCCACACCCTCGAATTCTATTCTTGGATCAGCCTGTGAGCAATGAGTTCTTTTCAATCGCACCACATCCCTTCACTTCATACCTTGTGGTGGCAATCTTGTGGGCAGGACAGCTCAACAACAACAAATTGCATTTAACTACAACCTTCGTCTTCCCAAGATGCTTGTCAGAGATTCAATAAACAAAATTTGACACTGAACCACTTCAGGAGATGCGTCTGTGTGGAATTTTCTTGTTCTCCCCTGCAAGGTCTTTTCTCCCACACTCCAACGATACACTGGTTAGGTGGATTGGCGATGCTAATTTGCCCCCTTAGTGTCAGGAGGACTAGCAGGGTAAATGCATGGGGTTATGAGGATAGGGCCTGGATGGGATTGTGTTGATGCAGACTCGATGGGCCAAATGACCTCCTGCACTGTAGGATTCTATGATTTCTTTTGTTGGATTCAAGTTCTACCGTCTGCCGTGGTGGGATTCGAACCCGGGTTCCCAGAATGTTAGCTGAGTTTCTGGGTTAATAGTCTAGTGATAATACCACTGGGCCGTTATCTCCCCAACTATCCCAATTTCTAAGATATGAAGAATGTGCAGGTGAAAGTGAGCTGTCCTCTGGTCCCAATCTTGCCATCACTTGATTTTCAAACACAAGGATATTGGTCACAGTCTCAAACTGAAAAAGATTCTCGTTTTTTTCCCTTAATCCTAAATCTCCTTTTAGAATTTATGCAAACCCTTTCCCAAAAGAAAGTTTGATTCTTGTCAATAAGGATCCACTGATGGATTTTCTCTCCTCTTTGTGTGGGGGAGTGTTTTCTGACATCATCCCAAAATGCTCTGGTTCAAATTTTAAGGTTCTGCCCCCTTTGCTCTGGACTCTCCCCCCACCGGAGGAGATAGGGCAGATAGAGAGAAACTATCATAAACCTCAATCATCTTAAAAACCTTGATTAGACCACCCCAAATCTGTACTCAGGAAATACAGGCCTAACCTATGGAACTTAAATAAGACCATAAGAAATAGGAACAGGAGTAGGCCATTCGTCCCCTCGAGCCTGCTCCCCCATTTCAACGGCTGATCAGACATTTTCGTCTCCTCTTTCTTGTCCTTTCCCCATAATCCTTGATTCCCAAGCCGTAAATCTACACAAGGACTCTGCCCCCACAGCTCTCTGTGGCAAGGAGTTCCAAAGAGAGAAGAAATTCACCCTCATCTCAGTCTTAAATTAGTACCTCTTTATTCTGACACTCTGTCCTGTGGTCCTAGACTCTCCCATGAGAGGAAAACATTCTCTCAGCATTTACCCTGTCAAGCCCCTTTGAATTCCCTATGATTCAATCAGATCCCCTCTTATTCTTTTAAATTCCAATGGATAGAGTCCCAACCTGTTTAACCTTTCCTCATATTTTAATGTTTCACTCAGCAATACCCCTCACCAAAAGCAATCACCTTCCACACTTTCTGGCAACTCTCTGAGACTTAACCAGACTCTTCACAAACTTGGTGTCAGATTCAACCCCAAGATGTTCTGGCTACTGCTGGAATTTTACCCCGGATTCAGGGTGGTTGAGGCTGTCACTGGCCTCAGGCAGGATTTTCCCAGCCTAGCCTGAGTGAGGTCACAAAATCCTGGCACACACCTCTGCACCATCTGATTCCAGCTCTAACATCACTGGACTCCTTCCCTGCCACAGCTCAGCTTCTACTCCAAACCTCATCCATACTTATGTTAACCTCTGCATTTAACCATTCCAACACACTTTACTCTCCATAAACATGGACATCTCCAAGACTCTGCCGCTCCACTTCTTACTCATAATCATCTTATTCACACTTCAGCTTCATGCTTATTGATCTACAGGTGGCACAGTGGTTAGCACTGCTGCCTCCACAGCCAGGGATCCAGGTTCAATTCCGGCCTTGGGTCACTGTCTTTATGGAGGCTGCACGTTTTCCCCACGTCTGCATGGGTTTCCTCTGGGTGGTCTGATTTTCTCTCACACTCCAAGATGTGTAGTTTAGGTGGGTTTTTTTTGACCCTTAGTGGGATTAGTAGGGTAAATACGTGTGGTTAGAGGATAGGGCCTGGGCAGGATTGTTGTTGATGCAGGTTCGATGGGCCGAGGGGCCTCTTTCTGTACTGTAGGATTCTATGACCTACATTGACTTTGGTTAAGTAATATTGGATTTTTTATTAATCCATTCAGGTCTCTCCCCTTCCTGTCTCTTAGATATTCTAGCACCCCACTGTCCACGAGCTTTGTATTCTTCAAATTCAAGCCTCATTCTAATCATATCGTCAGATACCTGAGTCCTAGACTCTTCAATTCCTGCTTTAAATCTCCCTGTTTCTCTCTCTTCCCTTTTCACAGAAAGCATCCACTTTGAATGAAATTTGATTGTTCAGAACCCAACAGGTAAACCAGGGGACAGGTGAAGTACAGCCACTGTGGAGATGAGATGATGAAAGGATTCTCTATCGGGATGGGTGAGGGATGTAGAGCTGTTATCTGTCAGCGCTGAGAGAGGCAATGCAATCCATTCAGAAACCCATGGGGAAGTCACTGACAATTACTGCCAGTGTTTTCCAGCAACCTCTCAGCCTGATTTCAAACTTCCCAACAATTCCCCTCAACCTCTAAAAGCTAACGAAAAGACACACAAATTAAACAAAACCTAAAGTTAAGAAATCAGTTATCCTGCTGAATGTCAGCAAATCAATTAGAATATATTGAATGTGAGAGTTTGAACGTGAATAAGATTCCATTACAATCCGCAAAATCCCTTTCCTGAGGCAATTTCTTACACACAGACAGCCACTTCCTAATGCAAACACTTTAAAAAATTACTTCAGATCAGCTCCAATACAGGCACCCCTTTTAAAATCAATTCTGTTCATCTGTTAGAAAAGATTAGTGATTCTCTCGGTGTTTTATTAAGGATAGAACACCAATGTACATTTTGCAAACTGTTACATAGACATTTCAGTCATTTGACTCTGAGTTTGTTCTCAAACAAACAGAACATTGAAAATGATTGAAATATCTCTATCATTACCTCAGCTCTTTCAGAAGATGTGGAGATGACAGGAGTCCAGTTAAAAAGTGAGAGAAAGTCTTTCTGAGCTGTGACTGAAGTGAAGTCAGTGGCAGTTTGAGGATCAGTCTCTGTTCCAGCCCAGCTCCCTCTGGAAACTTATCTCCCTCTTCTTCAGGTTGTGGGCATATCCCAGCCAATCCCTGCTTTGGGAATCTGATGAAATGAGCTGATACAATCACTATTAACCGTCCAGACATTAGTCACGGAGGAGGAGGGAGAATTTGCAACATTTTACCCTCTGTTCATCTGTGCTGACTTTGCACAAGTTTATTAAATTCTTAACCCTCACTTCATCAGAGCCACTCAAACCTCCAACTGAGAAAAGGTCCAAACAATACTGAAATATTTCGATAGATCAGTGTTTATTGTTGCTAACTTTGTTAAAGATGACATTATTGCTGATTTGCGTGCATTATTTTTATATTTAATTAACCATTCAAGTCCATAAATAACAACAAAAAATAAAGTATTCAGCAGGTCTTGCAGCGTCTGTGGAGAAAGTTTTGATCTGTGTGAATTTTCAGAACTCCATAAATGTTGGTTAGAATGTTGTTTTTCTCTCGAGATGTTACTGAGTGTGTGTTTGCATTTGTTTCTGACGTGTGAGGTATATCCCAGCAGGACAATGTATCTTGTGTGATGTTACACAGGAATATTGCTGGAAATGTCAATGCACTCAAGCTTTCTATGAATGAAAACTCTACTTTGCTAACCAGTAAATCAGCCTGGTTTTCACGCTTTGACTTTGTATTGTGTCTTTGAAGGAATTCTGTTTATCTGTTTCCCTTTCTCATCCCAGTTTCCCAAATCTGGGAAGCTGATACTGAACATACATTCCATTCCTATTGGCTGATGCATTGAATTTATCACTTTACCCATCAATAATGTCACAAACCCACCAATATAAAGGAACCTCTGAACATTCTCAATGTGTGAGTGATTTGAGGGGAGATTATCCTTCATTTGCAATCAGGCCAACTCGAGAATATTCTATGAAGATCAAAATTAATTCTACAGTCTGACTTAAATATTCAGACATTAGTGAAACTAAATGAGGGAAACTTTCTCCTGTCTGTTGGGCAGAACAAATCATAAATCTCTATTCTTCATAAATATTATCGTGATGATAATTTAATTGTGTCTTTAATAGTGTTTGGTTGGCATGCTCATCTTGTTGCTTATATCAGACTGTGCCCAGTGTGTACTGTGGGATCAGACTGTGCCCAGTGTGTACTGTGGGATCAGACTGTGCCCAGTGTGTACTGTGGGATCAGATGATAACCACTGGGTATTGTGGGTGGAACGGTGGCACAGTGGTTAGCACTGCTGCTTCACAGCTTCAGGGACCTAGGTTCGATTCTGACCTCGGCTCACTGTCTGTGTGGAGCTTGTATGCTCTACTTGTGTCTGCCTGGGTTTCCTCCAGGTGTTCTGGTTTAGAATTCAGACTGTTCTCAGTGGATAACATGGGGATTGCTTTATCAACTTAACACTGCTGCCTCACCGTGCCAGGGACCTGAGTTTGATACCGGGCTTAGGTCACTATCTGTGTGGAGCTTGCACATCCTCCTCCTCCCCACTGTTTGTGTGGAGTTTACACATCTCCCAGTCAAGGGGGGGTTAGCAGGGTCACAATGTGAGGTTATGTGGACAGGGCTTTGGTTCAGCTGCTCTGTTGGACTGAATAGATGGGCTGAATGGCCTCTTTCTGCACTGTGGGGATTCTATGGTTGTTGATTGTTGTAAAAAGTGGTTTGATTTACAATCTGCCATCTGGCATCTGCATGACTCCAGAGCCACAGCAATGTGATTGATTCTGACCCGTGCTCTGAGATGTCCGTTCAAGGATAGTTAAGGATGGGTTTGCCTGTGTGAGTGGTGCCCACATCCCATGGAGAAAAAAAATTACCCTTTATGACTCTTAATAGTGTTGAAGAACAGAGGGATCTCGGTGTATATGTGCACAGATTCCTGAAAGTTGGAAATCAAGTCAATAAGGTTGTTAAGAAGGCATACGGAGTCTTGGCTTTTATCAGTAGGGGGATTGAATTTCGGAGCCGCAACGTCATGTTGCAACTGTACAAAACTCTGGTGCGGCCGCACTTGGAGCATTGTGTACAGTTCTGGTCGCCACATTATAAGAAAGATGTGGAGGCATTGGAGAGGGTACAGAGGAGGTTTACCAGGATGTTGCCTGGTATGGAGGGCAGATCTTATGAGGAGAGGCTGAGGGATTTGAGGTTGTTTTCATTAGAAAGAAGGCGGCTAAGAGGAGACCTTATTGAGGCATATAAGATGATCAGAGGATTAGATAGGGTGGACAGTGATAGCCTTTTTCCTCGGATGGAGAAAGCTAGCACGAGGGAACATAGCTTTAAATTAAGGGGTGGTAGTTATAGGACGGATGTCAGAGGTAAGTTCTTTACCCAGAGGGTGGTAAGGGTATGGAATGCCCTGCCTGCTGCAATTGTAGATGCGCCAAGTTTGGGGGCTTTTAAGTGGTCTGTGGATAGGTTTATGGATGAAAAGGGAATGGTTTAGGTTAGAGGGTCATTGCTTTTTCTCAATTGGTCGGTGCAACATCGAAGGCCGAAGGGCCTGTTCTGCGCTGTAATGATCTATGTTCTATGATGTTCAGCGCATTGAGAAGTACAACTGATGTTACAGAATTTTTAAAAATACAATCACTATTGAAATGTAGAAACAAGAATGAATGTATACTGGGGCTGGTGATGCTACAACACATGACAACTGGCATGCCAAACAGTGGAAACAGCAAGGAATAGACAGAGCTGAGCGATCCCACCACCAGTGGATCAGACCCAAGCTGTGCTGTCCTGCTACATGCAGCTGTGAATGGTGATGAGCAATTAAACACCTCACAGGAGGAGGAGACTCCAAAAATATCCCCATCCTCAGAGATGGAGGAGCCCAGAACATCAGCACCAGTGATCAACAGCTTTAGTAAGAATGGTGCTGAGAAACATATTGACCAGGATACCAGCAAGAACTGCAGCAGCCCTTCAGCCCTGACCCTCTGTCAGTGCGGCACTCCCTCAGCACTGACCCTCTGACAGTGCGGCACTCCCTCAGCACTGACCCTCTGACAGTGCGGCACTCCCTCAGCACTGACCCTCTGACAGTGCGGCACTCCCTCAGCACTGACCCTCTGACAGTGCGGCACTCCCTCAGTACTGACCCTCTGACAGTGCGGCACCCTCATGATCAGTGCGCACTCCTCGTGCCCTTACGTGGCACTCCCTCAGCACTGACCCTCTGACAGTGCGGCACTCCCTCAGCACTGACCCTCTGACAGTGCGGCACTCCCTCAGCACTGACCCTCTGACAGTGCGGCACTCCCTCAGCACTGACCCTCTGACAGTGCGGCACTCCCTCAGCACTGCCCTGACAGTGGGCACTCCTAGTGACCCTACAGTGGGCACTCCCTCAGACTGACCTTGACATGCGGCACTCCCTCAGCATGACCCTGACAGTGCGGCACTCCTCAGCACTGACCTCTGACAGTGCGGCACTCCCTCAGCACTGACCCTCTGACAGTGACCCCCCACAGTTCCCCCGGGGCAACAACACCCCCTCAGGCACCCCCCCCCTCACTCCCACATCCCCCGGGGCAACAACACCCCCACAGGCAGCCCCCCCCCCCCACATCCCCTGGGCAACACACCTCAACAGGCAATCCCCTCCCCTCCCCCACATCCCCTAGGGCAACAACACCCCCACATGCAGCCCCCTCCCCTCCCCCCCACATCCCCTAGGCAACAACACCCCCTCAGGCAGCCCCCTCCCCTCCACATCGCCCAGGGCAACAACACCCCCACAGGCAGCCCCGTCCCCCCAGGCTGAACTCTGCCTCAGTGTGGGTGTGCAGTGTGCTGGGACAGATTGTCAATTCTCGCCAAGCCTGGAGTTGGGAGCAGGCAGCTACACATCTCCAATTGGATTGCTTGTTTTATCTTGTTGCACTTTTATTCCCTCAGGGAGGAGTGTGGAAATATTGAAGGATTTCACAGGCTGATCACCACCTTGCTAGCACTGCTTCCTCTCCGCTCCCTCTGTGGGTGTCACCGGCATTTATTGCCCATCCCTAAGTGCCCTGCAATTGAGTGCTCGCTTGGCCATTTCAGAGGGGTAGTTGAGAGTCAATCACATTGCTGTGGCTTTGGAGTCACATGTGGGCCAGACTGGTTAAGAATGGCAGATTTCCTTCCCTAAAGGACGTTAGTGACCCAGATGGGGTTTTTCAGCTACTGGCTATGGTTTCAGGGTCATCTTTACTGAGACTAGCTTTAATTCCAGGTTTAATACTGGGTGGCAAGCTAGCATAGTTTTAGCACTGCTGCTTCACAGCTCCAGGATCCTGGATTCGATTCCTGGCTCGGGTCACTATCTGTGTGGAGTTTGCACATTCTCCTCGTGTTTGTGTGGGTTTCCTCCGGGTGCTCTGGTTTCCCCCCACACTCCAAAGATGTGTGGGTTCGATTGATTGGCCATGCTAAAATTGCCCTTTAGTGTCCTGAGATGTGTAGGTTAGAGGGATTAGCAGGTAAATATGTAGGGATATGGGGGTAGGGCCTGGGTGGGGTGGGATTGTAGTCGGTGCAGATTCGATGGGCTGAATGGCCTCTTTCTGTGCTGTAGGAATTCTAAGTCTAATAATGAAATTGAAATTCCACCAACTGCCACAGTGGGATTTGAACCCATGTTTCCAACTTGAGTCTGGATTACTAATTGAGTGACAGAATGATGATGCCAGTCTCTCCCCATGAACACACAGAGGGGAAAACCAGGCAGAGAGTCACAAAACCCCCAGCAAACATCTCCAGCAGGTGTGGTGGGTTTGTCTGGGCAGCAGTACATACAGCTTACTGTGGGAATGGGGGAATATCTGCCTGGAGGGGCACAGGAGCCAGCAGGCTGTGTGCCTGTGGGAGCGGAGCGGGGGGCAGGAGTGTCAGTGGGCTGTCCCTGTGGGGGGAATGTCTGACTGCGGGGTGGGATGTCTGATACAGGAACCTGGAATCTGGAGATAGGCAGATCCAAGTTGCGATGCTAATGTATTTTCATATAATTCCTGTCCTTTATAAAGCAGTCAATTTTGAATCACATTATAGGGGAAATAAACTTGAATTTAATCATACAGAAATGTGATTTTTATCATGCTATTTAATACTTTCTGTTTCTTGCCGATCACGTAAAGATTCAGGTCCTCATTGGCCAGTGCTGTAATCCATGGCTATTCCTCAGTGTGTGAGGGATACTGGTCTGTGGCTCAGGAAGGAATTAAGATGTGTCCTTTGGTGATTTATCTGCCTCTGGTGTGAAGCCTCTGGAATGTTGGAAATTTATCATGATTTCAAACCTGGTGTTAAGGATTCAGAAATCCCAAAACCCGGATCTGTGAGCTGAGAAAAAAGAAGCAGGAAGTCCCAGATATAATGTTGATATTGGTACCTTTGTGTGTGAGAATCACCAACTCTGTCCAATGTACAAACTGGAAAATCTTGCCTGGAGCAGAAGTTAATGCCTGAAAATGAGGTCCTGCCCATTACTACAGCACAGGAGCACACCAAACTGCATCGAAGGATCCTGCAGCACAGTAACAGGCAACTTAGCCCATCACATCTGTGCCAACTCTTCAAACTGGCTGGCAATTTAGTCCCATGCCTCAGCTTTCTCTGCATAACCAGAAAATTCATCCTCTTACATATCACATATCAATAACTAAATGTACTGGACCCCACACAACTCACCTCAATATCATATTGTACAAGCACACAACCAGAACATACATGCAACCACCCAGAAAACGCACTCCCACCCACCCAGAAAACACACTCCCAACCACCCAAAAAAACACACTCCCACCCACCCAGAAAACACATTCCCACCCACCCAGAAAACACACTCCAACCACCAGGAAACACACTCCCAACCACCAGAAAACCACCTCCCAACCCCAAAAAACACACTCCCAACCACCCAGAAACACACTCCCACCCACCCAGAAAACACACTCCCACCCACCCAGAAAAACACACTCCACCCACCAGAAAACCACATCCAACCACCAGAAAACACACTCCCAACCACCCAGAAAAACACACTCCCAACCACCCAGAAAACACCACTCCACCCACCCAGAAAACACACTCCAACCACCCAGAAAAACACACTCCCAACCACCCAGAAAACACACTCCCACCCACCCAAAAAAACACACTCCCACCCACCCAGAAAACACACTCCCAACCACCCAGAAAACACACTCCAACCCACCCAGAAAAACACATTCCCACCACCCAGGAAAACACACTCCCAACCACCCAGAAAACACACTCCCACCCACCAGAAAACACACTCCCAACCACCCAGAAAACACACTCCCAACCCACCCAGAAAACACACTCCCACCCACCCAGAAAACACACTCCAACCCACCAGAAAACACACTCCCACCCACCCAGAAAACACACTCCCAACACCAGAAAACACACTCCCAACCACCCAGAAAAACACACTCCCACCACCCAGAAAACACACTCCCACCCACCAGAAAACACACTCCCACCCACCCAGAAAACACACTCCCACCCACCCAGAAAACACACTCCCACCCACCCAGAAAACACACTCCCACCCACCCAGAAAACACACTCCCACCCACCCAGAAAAACACACTCCCAACTATCTCGGAAGACTGGTTGGGAGTGGAGTATGTGTTTTTCTGGTATTATGTGAAAATGATATACAGTGAGGAAACAATCCAGTCATACTGATGTAAACAATTAACAAAATTTTTATTAACTTAAAAACAAAAACACACATGCCAAGAAGGACTTTAACTATGTTTAAGGACACTGCTGGCTAATACACCCATAATCTTAATGAAACTATCACTTGGTCCCCAAATGCCTCAATTTGCTTGAACTCTGAGGCACTCCTTTTCCCAAACAGCATCCAGTATTGAGTAACTCAATAATCGAAATCCACGCAGGTTAACGGCCACATCTGGGGAATGTCTCCCAGTTCAATCAAGATGGAAAATGGCTGCTGCTCTCAGGAGATGCTGCAATTCTGATGTTAGCTGTTTCTCTCTGTCTCTCCTTCCTCTTCCTCCTATTTGACATTGATCCCAATCCCTTTACTTTTATCCCCCTGTGAATTCGGTGACTATTTTATCTCTCCATTTTGAACTGACCCTGTCTACAGCCCCGTTATTCTCATAAGTCACACATACCTGACTGTTTTTCCACAGATAGGTGAACATACATCTCATCATTTCTCCCACCACCTGCCTCTTATTACCTCCCTGCGTTTACTTCTTTTTTAATCTTAATTTTCCCCAACTTTTAACACTCTTTTAAAAAATGAAATATCTTAATTTGAAAGATAATTTTATTTCTCAACGATTATTTATTGGTTTTATCTTATCAAATATTACAATGATTTAAAAACAGATATTCATGTAAAACTATCTCGAAGTATTTACACCCAATGTTCCCAATTATCTCTTACACTCGCGATCAACCATCTGCAAAGACATTTTCTCTCCTGGCCACAAAATGATTTTAAATTAAATGGTTGGAGTAACAACACACAACACCTTACACCTCCCTACCATCTCCCCCGTTTCCCCTCCCCACAAACACATTCAGACAGACACACCCAGATGCACACACACCTACCTCACACACACACAACCAGACACACACAGATCTACACCTCCCCCCTACACACACACACACACACACACACATCATTTACATATATCCACTTCACACATCACTCAGACACACACACACATACACATACCCAGGCATACACACACACCACATACACACACACATACACACATACATAACACACACACATACACACACGTATGCCCAAGCACATGCACATACCCGCTTCACACACACACCCAGACACATAAAGCCCTACATCTTCCCCATATTGTTGGAGGTGTGGTCTTTCAGGTGAAATGTTTAACGTAGGCTCTGCCCACTTTCTCAGGCAGATGTAAATATCCAATGTCACTATGTAGCCAGGCAGTGAGTCCTCCCTGTGTCCTGAGTGCTCTTTATCCCCCAGTCAATAAAACACAAACATTGTCTGTTCGTGGTTCTTGTAAGAGTGTGTTGTTCAGAGATTGAAGTGACTGTAAATCACTATAGATCTTTCTCTATAGCTTAGCTTTTTGATCTGATTTGATTTATTATTGTCACATGTATTGTATACAGTGAAAAATAGTGTTTCTTGCATGCTATACAGTCAAAGCATACCATTCATAGAGAAAGAAATGAGATGGTGCAGCATGTAGTGTTACAGTCATAGCTAGAGTGTAGCGAAAAATCAACTTAATGTAAGGTAGGTTCATTCAAAATTCTGATAGCAACAGGAAAGAAGCTGTTGCTATGTGACCTCAGACTTTTGTATCTTTTTCCCGAAGGAAAAAGATGGAAGAAAGAATGTCCGGGGTGTGTGGGATCCTTAATTATGCCGGCTGCTTTTCCAAGGCAGCGGGAAGTGTAGACAGAGTCAATGGATGGGAGGCTGGTTTGTGTGATGGATTGGGCTACATTCACAACTCTTTGTAGTGTTTTGCTGTTTTGGACAGGAGCCATACCAAACTGTGATACAACCAGAAAGAATGCTTTCTATAGTGCATCTGTAAAAGATGGTGAGAGTCACAGTGATATGCTGAATTTCCTTAGTCTCCTGAGAAAGTAGAAGCATTGGTGGGCTTCCTTAACTAGAGTCAGCATGGAATGGACCAGATAGGTTGTTGATGATCTGGATACCTAAAAACTTGAAGCTCTTGACCATTTCCACTTTGTCCCTGTTGATGTAGACAGGAACATTTTCTCCTTTATTCTTCCTGAAGTCAATGACTATTTGTTTTGTTTTGTTGACATTGAGGGAGAGATTATTGGCATTGCACCAGTTCACCACATTCCCTATCTCATTTCTGTACTTTGTCTCATCATTGTTTAAGATCCGACCCATTACGGTGGTGTCATCAGCAAACTTGAAAATCGAATTGGAGGGGAATTTGTTCACACAGTCATAGATATATAAGGAGTATAGTAGGGAGCTGAGAACACAGCCTTGTGGGGCACTGGTATTGAGGATGATGGTGGAGGAGGTATTGTTGCCGATCCTTACTGATTACGGTCTGTGAGTTAGGAAATTCAGGATCCAGTCACAGAGGGAGCTGCCGAGGCCCAGGCCACAGAGTTTGGAGATGAGTTTTGTGAGAATAATGGCATTATTGTTGGGCTGTAGCCAATAAAAAGGAGTCTGGCACAGGTGTCCTTGTTATCTCGATGTTCCACAGTTGAGTGCAGGGCCAATGGCCAATGGTGTCTGCTGTGGATCTATTGCAGTGGTAGGTAAACTGTGGTTGATCCAGTTAGTCTGGGAGTCTGGAATTGATTTGTGCCATGATTATCTTTTATCATTATCGTAATGATGGATATCAGAGCCACCGGTTGATCGTCATTTTTGCCCGCTGCAATGTTTTTCTTAGGTACTGGGATGATGGTCGAATTCTTGAAGCAGAGAGGGACCTCAGACTGTTGCAAAGAGAGGTTGAAGATTTCTATATCTCCGCCAGCTGATCCACGCAGGATCTGAGTACACATCCGGGTACACCATCCTGACCAATCACTTCCTGTGGGTTGACCTTCCAGAAAACTGCTCCGACATTTGCAATGATGACCCCAGATACAGGTTCATCCCAGACTTCCAGGATGAAGAGCATGCTCTCGCTGACCTTTTGCTTAAAACGGGTGTAGAATGCATTGAGCTCATCACGGAGGGGGGCATTGAATCCATTGAATTCCTACAACGAAGAAGGAGGCCATTTGGCCCATTGAGTCTGCACCGATCACAATCCCTATAATCCAACTTACTTACACTACTACCCCCCTGACACTAAGAGGCAACTTTGCTTAACCAATCAACCTAACTATGTATCTGTGAGGCAGCAGCGCTAACCCCTGTGATACTGTGCCACCCCACTGGGGCCAGCGATTTTATATGCCTTCATCCTGTTAATGTCTTGCAGTTCTTGCCATAGTCAGCAGGGGTCAGTGTGACTAGCCTGGGACTCGAGTTTGGTGTGGTATTGTCCTTTGCCATTTTTGGTGGATCTCCTTAGATCGTACCTGGCTTTCTCGTACAGGTCAGTGTTGCCTGCCTTCAACGCCTCAGACCTGGGCTTCAATAAGTAGTTTACATCCCTGTTCATCCATGGGTTCCGGTTGGGAAACGCATGGATTTGCTTCTTTGGCACAGTCTTTGACATACTTACTAATGTAGTGGTGTACTCATTCACACTGGCCGCAGAGTTTTTAAATACCGACCAGTCCACTGACTCCAAGCAGCTCCGTAAGAGATCATCCGATTCCTCAGACCAACATTGCCTGACTTTCTTCAATGAATTTTACCCGGTTTCAGTTTTTGCTTATAAGCCTGTGACTGTAACACTACATTCTGCAGCCTCTCCTTGCCTTCTCCCCTGTGTACTCTATGAATGGTATGTTTTGTCTGTATAGCACTCAAGAAACAATATGTTCCATTATATCCCAATACATGTGGCAATAAATCAAATAAATCACCGTCCCTGAATCACTTGAAGAAATCTGGTGTTGGTATAAAACGTGATAGGAATACAAATCTGCCTTTCAGTCTTTGTTTCATTTATCTGCTTCTCATTGTCAGGAAGAGAGAAAGCCTGAACATTCCTGCTTTAAGCTAAAAGTGTTGAAGCTTTTATTGGCATCGAGGCAGAATGATATAATTTCAAGTTTTATCAGTGTACAAGAACATCAGTTAGAAAACAATGCCTCATCTAACTCCTCCTCCACAAGCTCCCCACCGTAGCGGGTAAATCACTGACCCACTCTCTGTAACGGAAATAAAATTGGTTTTGTATCTAGTGTTGAGTAAGCAGGTTATTGCTCTGTGATAACACTGTTGATGATCCTTTCCATCACTTTACCGATGATCGAGAGTGAACTGACAGGGGATTAATAGACCCGGTTTACTTTGTCCTGTGTTTTGGGTACAGGATATCCCTGGGCAACTTTTCCAGTAGATGCCAGTGTTGTACTGGGACAGCTTGGCTAGAGACATGGAAAGCTCTGGAGCACAGGAGAATGTGGTTTTGCAGAATGGGATTGCCCAGTCCAGGATGTTGTCACAGCGCCTCTTGGTAATGTAACCATCTCACTCCACATACCTGATTAAATATATCACAATAAATGAAAATAAGTTACAGACTTTTTAAACATTAACTATATTTCTAACCTGTCCCAAGTTAAACATTTACTGATGAAGATTGGCTGGATTTTTCTAAAGTCCCACCACTGGGAACAAAAGTGGGTCAGATCCTGAGTGGATGAATGGCAGGAATCCTGGGATTGGTTCCCTAACAGCCACCAATAAAGAGGCTGCTTTTGGGAACCCTGTCCAATCAAGGAGCCGGAAGATGTCTCTGAGGTAACCCCTCCCGAGGCCACTCCAGGAGGAAGAAGTGTCGAGGTTGAGGTGTTGAATTTGTTTACACTCCTCCCTGGCCAGGTGGGCAAGGCCCCAGCAAATTACAGGGCTGACTCCCCAAACTACAGCGTGTAAGCAGAGAGGGCATCCATTACCCAGGGCAGTGGGTATCTCTCCATGTCCTGCAGGGTGATCCTAAAGGAATTGTACTCCCCCTCCACACACACACAGACACACACACGCACAACACACACACACAGACACACACACACACCACAGACACACACACACACAGACACACACACACACAACACACAACACAGACACCACACACACACACACACAGACACACACCGCACAAACACACACAACAGACACACACACACACACACAGACACACACACACAGACACAACACGCACAACACACACACACAGCACACACACACACACACACACAGACACACACACGCACAACACACACACAAAACAACACACACACAACATACAAATACACACACACAGATGCACACACACAAACACACAGACACACACACACACAGACACACACAGACACACACACACACACAGACACACACACACAGACACACACACACACAGACACACACACAACACACACAGAACACACACACACAACACACAAATCACACACACCACAGAGCACACAGACAAACACACACAGATGCACACAGACAAACACACACAAACAAGACACACAAACAACACAAACACAGACACATAAACACAGACACACACACACAAACACACACACACACACCAAGACACAACACACACACACAAGACAGACAGAACACACACACACACACACACACACACACGCACACACAAACACACACACACACACACACACATAATCTAGAAAACCTGGGAGAGTTCCTCAACCAACCTGGTAATTTCCCCCTGTGGCAGGTTTGGAAAGTAACCAGTGAATTGATTAGATTTATTGTTGTTACTATTGGAATACAGTGAAAAGAAATACTTTTGTCTGCACAGACAAAGCATACTGTTCATAGAATACATTAGGAAGAAGGAAGAAGAGAGTACAGAATAAAACATTCCCCTCATAGCTCGGGTGTAAAGAAGGATACTTAATATATATACATAATATATTTAATATATAACATAAAATGGTAGGTCCATTCAAAAGTCTGACAATAGCAGGGAAGAAATTGTTCCTGAGTTGTTTGGTACTTGACCTCAGACTTTTGTATCTTCCTTCCAACAGAAGAGAGAATGTCCGGCGTGTGTGGGCTCCTTGATTACACTGGTTGCTTTCCCGGGGCACAGGAAGTGTAGACAGAGTCAATGGATAATTGTGTGATGGACTGGGCTTTGTTCATGACTCTTTGTAGTTTCTTATGATCCTGGGCCGAGCAGGAGCCCAGATCAAGCTACAATACAACCAGAAAGAATGCTTTCTATAGAACATCTGTAAAAATTAATTGAGTCCATTGTAATGCTGTGTCATTCCTGCCTCTCGGACTATCATTTATTCTCATTGGTCCCCTTATTTGCGAAAGGATATATTGGCCTTGGAGGGAACACAGAGAAGGTTCACCAGATTGATACCAGAGATGAGGGGGTTAGATTATGAGGAGAGATTGAGTAGATTGGGCCTGTACTCGTTGGAGTTTAGAAGGCTGAGGGGTGATCTTATAGAGACATATGAGACAGTGAAGGGGCTACATAGGATAGAGACAGAGAGATTCTTTCCACTTAGAAAGGAAACAAGAACTTGAGGGCACAGCCTCAAAATAAGGGGGAGTCAGTTTAGAACAGAGTTGAGGAGGAACTTCTTTTCTCAGAGAGTAGTGAATCTTTTGAATTCTCCGCCCATTGAAACAGTGGACAGAGCTACCTCGTTAAACGTGTTTAAGTCACAGATAGATAGATTTCGGATCAATAAAGGAATGAAGAGTTGGGGAGAGGATGGGAAAGTGGTCCCGAACCACTATCAGATCAGCCATGATCTTATTGAATGGTGGGGCAGGCTCCAGGGGCTGGATGGCCAACTCCTGCTCCTATTTCTTATGTTCTTATTTGGATTCAGGATGATGTCGGATTTGCCTCCTGATGCTTACCACCAGCATGGTCTCCTTATCCTCTCTGCCCATCTCCAAAGGGCTGGAAAATAACCACTGACTTACAGGTGGTTAGCGATCCAACTTTTTTTTACAACCATGTTCCATATTATAGGCTGTTTGCAACTGGTCGTACTCCTCGAACGTGTTCTGTACTCAAGGATTGTGAAATGACTTATTAGTGTAATTCTCCAGTGAGTTCTCATTAGATGCAGATGCCCAAGAGAAGGGCACAGAAACCTTGCACAAGTTGTTCCTCTTCCCCAAGGTTCTCTGATATCTGTGCAGTTAACTGAAGGATGTTGTCAAGGCCAACTTTAAACCAGCAACTTGGAAATAGAGGTTAGGAGAGTACAAGTGACAATGGAATGGAATGTTTATTCAGGAAGCAAGTAAATATAGGGTAACAAATACATTTAAAATTCTATCTTCTGATTAAGCATCTTATTTTCACATGCAATGTAACAACTTTCTAAATAAATGAGAAATTAAAATCTCACAAAATAAATGTATTTTATTTCATTCATTTATTGCCCATCCCTAATTGCCCCTTGAGAAGGTGGTGATAAGCAGTAGCCTTGGGCCATGTGTTGCATGTACACCCATAGTGCTGGTAGGGAGAGAGTGATGTAAAGATGCCGGCGTTGGATTGGGGTGGTAAGAACTCAGTAAGAATTTAGCAACACCAATTATTAATCCAAACGATTTATTTGATAGTAAAAAAGCGAGCTTTCAACATTCTTGTGTCTTCCTCAGGCAAGTGCAGTGTTCTGGTCTGCAATAGCACACATCAGCACAGACAGTCAGAGATTGCTGATTAGAATGCGAATCCTTACATCTAACCTGCTATTCAAGTGTTAAAGTGGCTAACAATGTGTGTGAAGGGGATCCTGAGCATTGTTAGAGAATTGTGTATTTTCTCCAGACAGCACAGTAAGTGAGGTTTTTTGCTAACCCAGGCAAGTTACGGGGGTTACAGATAGTGTGTCATGAAGCCAAGATCCCTGTTAAGACCGTCCTCATGTGTGCGGAGCTTGGCTATCAGTCTCTGTTCAGCGACTCTGCGCTGTCGTGTATCACGAAAGCCCCCTTGAAGAACATTTACCCGCAGGTCGGAGGCCGAATGCCCATGACTGCTGAAGTGTTCGCCCACAGGAAGGGAACTGTTTTGCCTGGTGATTGTTGAGCGATGCTCATTCATCCGCTGTCGTAGTGTCTGCATGGTCTCCCCAATATACCATGCTTCGGGACATCCTTTCTTGCAACGTATTAGGTAGACAACGTTGGCCGAGTTGCAAGAGTATGTACCGTGTACCTGGTGAATGGTATCCTCACGTTTGATGATGTCGTCCATGTCTATGATCTGGCATGTCTTGCAGAGGTTGCTGTGGCAGGGTTGTGTGGTATTGTGGTCACTGTTCTCCTGAAGGTTGGGTAGTTTGCTGCGAACAATGATCTGTTTGAGGTTGTGCGGTTGTCTGAAAGCAAGAAGTGGGGGGGTGGGGATGGCCCTAGCGAGATGTTCATCGTCATCAATGATATGTTGAAGACTCCGGAGAAGATGTCGTAGCTTCTCCGCTCCGGGGAAGTACTGGACAACAAAGGGTAATCCGCACTGATCTCCCACGGGACATGGGTGGACAGAGTACCCTTTGTTGTCCAGTACTTCCCCGGAGCGGAGAAGCTACGACATCTTCTCCGGAGTCTTCAACATATCATTGATGACGATGAACATCTCGCTAGGGCCATCCCCACCCCCACTTCTTGCTTTCAGACAACCGCACAACCTCAAACAGATCATTGTTCGCAGCAAACTACCCAACCTTCAGGAGAACAGTGACCACAATACCACACAACCCTGCCACAGCAACCTCTGCAAGACATGCCAGATCATAGACATGGACGACATCATCAAACGTGAGGATACCATTCACCAGGTACACGGTACATACTCTTGCAACTCGGCCAACGTTGTCTACCTAATACGTTGCAAGAAAGGATGTCCCGAAGCATGGTATATTGGGGAGACCATGCAGACACTACGACAGCGGATGAATGAGCATCGCTCAACAATCACCAGGCAAAACAGTTCCCTTCCTGTGGGCGAACACTTCAGCAGTCATGGGCATTCGGCCTCCGACCTGCGGGTAAATGTTCTTCAAGGGGGCTTTCGTGATACACGACAGCGCAGAGTCGCTGAACAGAGACTGATAGCCAAGCTCCGCACACATGAGGACGGTCTTAACAGGGATCTTGGCTTCATGACACACTATCTGTAACCCCCGTAACTTGCCTGGGTTAGCAAAAAACCTCACTTACTGTGCTGTCTGGAGAAAATACACAATTCTCTAACAATGCTCAGGATTCCCTTCACACACATTGTTAGCCACTTTAACACTTGAATAGCAGGTTAGATGTAAGGATTCGCATTCTAATCAGCAATCTCTGACTGTCTGTGCTGATGTGTGCTATTGCAGACCAGAACACTGCACTTGCCTGAGGAAGACACAGAGTGTTGAAAGCTCGCAATTTTACTATCAAATAAATCGGTTGGATTAATAATTGGTGTTGCTAAATTCTTAGGGAGAGAGTGCCAGTATTTTAACCCAGTGATAGTGAAGGAATGGCCAATAAATTTCCAACTCAGGATGGTGAGGAGCTTGTAGGTTGTGATATTCCCATGTATCTGCTAATCGTCCTCCTAGATGGTAGAGGTTGTGGGTTTGGGAGGTGCTGCCTAAGGAGCCTTCACACATTGCTGCAGTGCATCTTTGTAGATGGTACACACTGCTGCCACTGTTAGTTGGTGGTGATAGTAAATGATTAAGGTGATGGATGGGGCTTATGAAGTGGGCGCTTTGTCCAGGATGATGTTGAGCTTCTGGAATGTTGTTGGATCTTCACCCATCCAGAAAGCGGCAGTGTCCATCACACTCCTAACTTGTGCCTTGTAGTCATGATATGGAGATAGAACATAGAACATAGAACATTACAGCGCAGAACAGGCCCTTCGGCCTTCGATGTTGCGCCGACCAATTAAGAAAAAGCAATGACCCTCTAACCTAAACCATTCCCTTTTCATCCATAAACTTATCTACTAACCTCTTAAACGCCACCAAACTTGGCGCATCTACAACTGCAGCAGGCAGGGCATTCCATACCCTTACCACCCTCTGGGTAAAGAACCTACCTCTGACATCCGTCCTATAACTACCACCCCTTAATTTAAAGCTATGTCCCCTCGTGCTAGCTTTCTCCATCCTAGGAAAAAGGCTATCACTGTCCACCCTATCTAAACCTCTAATCATCTTATATGTTTCGATAAGGTCTCTTCTTAGCCGCCTCCTTTCTAACGAAAACAACCTCAAATCCCTCAGCCTCTCCTCATAAGACCTGCCCTCCATACCAGGCAACATCCTGGTAAACCTCCTCTGTACCCTCTCCAACGCCTCCACATCTTTCTTATAATGTGGGGGCGTTGGACTGGGGTAAACACAATGAAAAGTCTGACAACACTAGGTTTAAGTCCAACCGATTTAATTGATAGTAAAGCTTGTGAGTTTACCATCAACAACATCGGTTGGACTTAAACCTGGTGTTGTCAGACTTCTTATTGTGCCTTGTAGACAGTGGACAGGCTTTGGGGAATCAGGAGGTGAGTTACTCTCCGCAGGATTCCCAGTTTTGGAGCTGCCTCAACAGCAGGAACAGATTCTCTATCTTTATCCTCTCTGTTCCAACAATATCTTAAAAACTTTGATCAAATCACCAAATTTAAATGATTGAAACCTCAACATGAGTTTCTCTACTCTCCAACTTAACTCTGGGTATCCAGGGTATTTTTCTGGAAAATCTAACTGTGCTCCTGCCAAGGTCAGTCTAACATTCCTGTGCTCTGATGTTTGGGGATGTCCGGTTAGAACATAAGAACTAGGAGCAGGAGCTATCTGGCCCCTTGAGCCTGCTCCGCCATCCAATAAGATCCTGGCTGATCTCTTTGTGAACTCAGCTCCACTTACCCACCTGCTCACCATAACCCTTAATTCCTTTACTGTCCAAAAATGTATCTATTCTTGCCTTTGGGTACACTGAGGGAGAATTTAGCACCCTGACCAGCACGTTTTTCAGACTGTGGGGCAAAACTGGAATACCTAGAGGAAACCCACGCAGACACAGGGAGAACATGCAGACTCCGCACAGACAGTGACCCAAACCGGGAATCGAACCCGGGTCCCTGGCATTGTGAGGCAGCAGTGCTAACCCACTGTGTCACCGTGCCACCCTATTGGGCACAATCTCTAAAGCTGTCTCTTGCAGACCACGGTCAAGATAATTAATATAAACCAGGAAAAGCAAGACTCGCAACACCGAGCCTTGGGGAACTCCACTATTAACCTTCCTCCGGCCCCAAAAATATCCACCGACCCCGACGCAGTTCCTGTTGGTCAGTACGTTCCGTCCGAGGGCCTCTGGACAACAACAGACCGCCCTCAAAAATAACCTCAGCACGTTCCATGTCCCTGTTTCCCCAGGAACACAAACTTTGCTCGCAAAGGGACAGGGAGGGGATTGGGTGGAAGGAAGGAGAGAGTTAAAAGGTGAAGATGCAAAAGGAGATGAAAGAGCGACAAGAAATAAAAGATTAATTTCCAATTAAGCGATTGGCTTTAATGTGAATGATTTCTTATTACACACTGCCCCCTTGAGGAAAGGATTATCAATGACAAAAACCAAACCTACAAAAAACTCATCATTCAGAGGGAGCAACTGTTGTGTATTTTAATGGTGAAGAGTCGGTCACTTCCATTTAAAAGCCAATGTTTAACCTTTCTAGAACAATGTAGAACAATGTTTCATCTTCAGGTGAGGTTGGTGTCCAGTTCTGGTCATTGTGCTTTATGAAGCATTTGAAGATTTTGTAAAGGAGATCTTAGGTAAACGATTTTGTAAAGGAGATCTTAGGTAAAAGATTTTGTAAAGGAGATCTTAGGTAAAAGATTTTGTAAAGGAGATCTTAGGTAAAAGATTTTGTAAAGGAGATCTTAGGTAAAAGATTTCAGTTATTGGGAACAGGTTATTCAGTTTTTATATTCATTACGATGTGTGTGTGTTACCAGCTGGGTCAGCATTGGCTGTCTGTCCCTAATTGCCCTTGAACTGAGGGTCTTGCTCAGCCATATCAGGGAGTAGTTGAGAGTCATCCACATTGCTGTGGCTCTGGAGTTACACGTAGGCCAGACCAGGTAAGGATGGCAGATTTCCTTCCCTAAATCATAGAATCCCTGTAGAAGGGGGCCATTCAGCCCATTGAGTCTGCACCAACTCTCCAAGACAGCATCTCACCCAAGCCCACCAATCACCTATAACCCCTAACCTGCACATCTTTGGATACTGAGGGGTACTATAGCATGGCCAATTAATCTAACCTGCACATCTTTGGAGTGTGGGAGGAAACCAGAGCATCTGGAGGAAACTCACGCAGGCATGGGGAGAACATGCAGATTTCAAACAGACAGTGACCCAAGCCAAGAGTTGAACCCAGGTTTCTGGCACTGTGAGGCAGCAGTGCTGACCTCTGTACCAACCACACGTTGTGACCTTTAACACGCATTAGTGAACCAGCCGGGCTTTTACAGCAATAGTTTCATAATAAGACTTCTTTTAAATTTAAATTTCACCATCTGCTATGGTGGGATTCAAGCCAGAATCCCAGAGCGGGCATGGTTAGCACTGCTGTCTCACAGCGCCAGTGACCCGGGTCCCATTCCCAGCTGGGGTCACTGCCTGCGTGGAATACGTACATTCTCCCTGTGTCTGCCAGAAATCAGGGTTTCCTCCGGGTGCTCTGGTTTCCTCCCGCTGTCCAAAAGACGCAGTGGATAGGGTAGATTGACACTGTTTAAATTGCTCCTTATTGTCAGGGGCATCAGCAGGATATGTGGGGTTATGGAGATAGAGCTTGGGTGGGATTGTTGTTGGTGCAGGCTCAATGGGCTGAAGGGCCTCCTCCTGTACTGTAGGGATCCTATGGTTAAACCTGCATCAATGGATCATTATTTCAGTAAGAATTTAGCAACACCAATTTTTAATCCAACCGATTTATTTGATAGTAAAATTGCGAGCTTTCAACACTCTGTGTCTTCCTCAGTCAAATGCAGTGTTCTGGTCTGCAATAGCACACATCAGCACAGACAGTTACAGATTGCTGATTAGAATGCGAATCCTTACATCTAACCTGCTATTCAAGTGTTAAAGTGGCTAACAATGTGTGTGAAGGAAATCCTGAGCATTGGTTAGAGAATTGTGTATTTTCTCCAGACAGCACAGTAAGTGAGGTTTTTTGCTAACCCAGGCAAGTTACGGGGGTTACAGATAGTGTGTCATGAAGCCAAGATCCCTGTTAAGACCGGCCTCATGTGTGCGGAGCTTGGCTATCAGTCTCTGTTCAGCGACTCTGCGCTGTCGTGTATCACGAAAGCCCCCTTGAAGAACATTTACCCGCAGGTCGGAGGCCGAATGCCTCCAGGCAATGGGACCCTGTGTTCAGCACACATGGAAGGGAACTCTTTTGCCTGGATGTCTCGGCGCTCTACACCAACATCCCCCACGTCGTGGTGTCTGCAACTGCCTCAGTACTCAATGCCAACAACTGCCAGTTTCGGGATGCAATTTTACAACTCATCCGCTTCATCTTGGACCACAATGTCTTAGCTAGACAACGTTGGCCAGTTGCAAGAGTATGTACCATGTACCTGGTGAATTGTATCCTCATTTTGATGTCTTCCATGTCTATGATCTGCATGTCTTGCAGAGGTTGCTTTGGCAAGGTTGTATGTATTGTGGTCACTTTTCTCCTGAAGTTGGACTTGCTGCGAACAATCATCTGTATGAGGTTCTGCAGTTCTCTGAAAGCAAGAAGTTGGTCGTGAGGATGGCCCTATCGAGATGTTCATCGTCATCAATGATATGTTGAAGACTCCGGAGAAGATGGTCAGCTTCTCCGCTCCGGGGAAGTACTGGACAACAAGGGTACTCGTCACCATGTCCCGTGGAAGACGAGTGCGGTGGTACCCTTTGTTGTCCAGTACTTCCCCGGAGCGGAGAAGCTACGACATCTTCTCGGAGTCTTCAACATATCGTTGATGACGATGAACATCTCGCTAGGGCCATCCCCACCCCCCCACTTCTTGCTTTCAGACAACCGCACAACCTCAAACAGATCATTGTTCGCAGCAAACTACCCAACCTTCAGGAGAACAGTGACCACAATACCACACAACCCTGCCACAGCAACCTCTGCAAGACATGCCAGATCATAGACATGGACGACATCATCAAACGTGAGGATACCATTCACCAGGTGCACGGTACATACTCTTGCAACTCGGCCAACGTTGTCTACCTAATACGTTGCAAGAAAGGATGTCCCGAAGCATGGTATATTGGGGAGACCATGCAAACACTACGACAGCGGATGAATGAGCATCGCTCAGCAATCACCAGGCAAAACAGTTCTCTTCCTGTGGGCGAACACTTCAGCAGTCATGGGCATTCGGCCTCCGACCTGCGGGTAAATGTTCTTCAAGGGGGCTTTCGTGATACACGACAGCGCAGAGTCGCTGAACAGAGACTGATAGCCAAGCTCCGCACACATGAGGACGGTCTTAACAGGGATCTTGGCTTCATGACACACTATCTGTAACCCCCGTAACTTGCCTGGGTTAGCAAAAAACCTCACTTACTGTGCTGTCTGGAGAAAATACACAATTCTCTAACAATGCTCAGGATCCCCTTCACACACATTGTTAGCCACTTTAACACTTGAATAGCAGGTTAGATGTAAGGATTCGCATTCTAATCAGCAATCTCTGACTGTCTGTGCTGATGTGTGCTATTGCAGACCAGAACACTGCATTTGCCTGAGGAAGACACAGAGTGTTGAAAGCTCGCAATTTTACTATCAAATAAATCGGTTGGATTAAAAATTGGTGTTGCTAAATTCTTACTGAGTTCTTACTACCCCAATCCAACGCCGGCATCTTTACATCATCATTATTTCAGTGACAGTAACAATTCCTTTCAGGCTAACACCCACCAGAGATTGGAGAAACTGAGATCGTTCCCATCAGAGGGGAGACAGTGAAGAGGAGATTGAACAGCTGCGTTTAAAATGTGGATAGAACCAGGCCAGAGTTAATAATGAGGAACAGTGTCCAGTGATGGGGGAGGCAGTCAGTCAGCAGAGATCATGGAGTTAATGTCAGATAATAGAACATAGAACATAGAACATTACAGCGCAGAACAGGCCCTTCGGCCTTCAATGTTGCGCCAACCAATTAAGAAAAAGCAATGACCCTCTAACCTAAACCATTCCCTTTTCATCCATAAACTTATCTACTAACCTCTTAAACGCCACCAAACTTGGCGCATCTACAACTGCAGCAGGCAGGGCATTCCATACCCTTACCACCCTCTGGGTAAAGAACCTACCTCTGACATCCGTCCTATAACTACCACCCCTTAATTTAAAGCTATGTCCCCTCGTGCTAGCTTTCTCCATCCTAGGAAAAAGGCTATCACTGTCCACCCTATCTAAACCTCTAATCATCTTATATGTTTCAATAAGGTCTCCTCTTAGCCGCCTTCTTTCTAACGAAACAACCTCAAATCCCTCAGCCTCTCTTCATAAGACCTGCCCTCCATACCAGGCAACATCCTGGTAAACCTCCTCTGTACCCTCTCCAATGCCTCCACATCTTTCTTATAATGTGGGGACCAGAACTGCACACAATACTCCAAGTGCGGCCGCACTAGAGTTTTGTACAGTTGCAACATGACGTTGCGGCTCCGAAATTCAATCCCCCTACCAATAAAAGCTAAAACTCCGTATGCCTTCTTAACAACCTTATCGACTTGATTGCCAACTTTCAGGGATCTATGCACATATACACCAAGATCCCTCTGTTCGTCAACACTATTAAGAGTCCTACCATTAGCCCTATACTCTACACATTTGTTATTCCTGCCAAAGTGAATTACCTCACACTTTTCCGCATTAAACTCCATTTGCCACCTCTCGGCCCAGCTCTGCAACTTGTCCAAGTCTCTCTGCAAACTATAACACCCCTCTTCACTATCTACCACTCCTCCGACTTTGGTGTCATCCGCAAATTTACTAATCCATCCTTCAATACCCTCATCCAGATCATTTATAAAAATTACAACAGCAGGGGCCCCAAAACAGATCCCTGAGGTACACCACTTGTAACCGAACTCCACGATGAATAATTTCCATCAACCACCACCCTCTGTCTTCTATCTGCTAGCCAATTCCTAATCCAATTAGCTAAATCACCCTCTATCCCATACATCTGCATTTTCTGCAGAAGCCTTCCATGGGCCACCTTATCGAACGCCTTACTAAAGTCCATAAATACCACATCAACCGCCTTACCCCCATCCACCTCTTTGGTCACTTTTTCAAAAAACTCAATAAGGTTAGTAAGGCACAACCTACCCTTCACAAAACCATGCTAACTATCCCCAATCAATTCATTTCTCTCTAAATAATTATAAATCCTATCCCTAATAATTCTCTCCAATACTTTGCCCACAACAGAAGTAAGACTCACCGGCCTATAATTCCCCAGAAAGTCTCTCTTCCCCTTCTTGAACAATGGGACCACATTCGCTATCCTCCAGTCTTCCGGCACTATACCCGTAACCAACGACGACCTGAAGATCAGAGCCAGAGGCTCTGCAATCGCCTCTCTCGCTTCCCAGAGAATCCTAGGGTAAATCCCGTCCGGCCCAGGGGACTTATCTAACTTCAAACCCTCAAGAATATCTAGCACATCCTCCTTATCTACTTCAATACTTTCCAGTTTGCAACCCTGTATCCCAGTGTTCTCCACAACTACATTTACATCTCCCTGCGTGAATACCGAAGAGAAATATTTGTTCAGTGCCTCGCCAATCTCTTCAGGCTCCACGCACAACTTCCCACTGCTGTCTATGACTGGCCCTAATCTTGCCCTAACCAATCTTCTATTCTTAACATATCTAAAGAAAGCTTTAGGATTCTCCTTGATCCTATCAGTCAAAGTCTTCTCGTGTGATTAATGGAATAATCATTCCATTAATGTCAGATTTCCATAATTGTGGCGCAAGATGAGGATTCAATGACCCTCTGACACTCGAACCCCTTGTACTGGCCTTAGCCCCATACCCAGCAGATCCCCAATTCACAGACATCTATCGATCACAGTGTAACTAGTTTGAGTGGGGAAAACTGAAACACACCTTATAAAATTACTTTGCCTGTCACAAACGCACATTAGACTAGTAGGAAGTACAAAGTACCTCAACTGAATAAAAAAGACTTTAAATGTATTAAACTGTTTAAGTTTACCAGGAGTTGTTCATGTGTTTTATGTTTGCGTTAAGCTTGTGGTAAGTTTAACCAGTCACCTGTAGCTCAAAACAAAATAAAATTGCCAGTAGATAACAGCAATTAGAATCAGCCCAGGACAAACTAAAGAAATGTGGATAGAATGAAATAAACAGAGGGCTGTCCACACTTTAACTAAGATTTAGCAGTTAAAATTATGGCAGAAATATACTTCTAAAGCCCTTGCTGTCTTGTCCCTTTTTTATTCATATTTCTGCATTAGTCTTTGACATGATGTTCATCGTTTCAATCCATTTGCTGATCTCCTGCTACAATACAATTCAGAATGTGGCCAGTGGGTGGCAGTTTGGAACTGATTTTTCCCCATCTCCCAGTTCCACCTTCACCTTCAGCTGATGGGAGTTTCTTCTTGCCCTTCTCACTCAGCTGATATATTTTAATTCCCCGATGTTCCTTCTCATTTATTAACATCTCCGGACTCCCAGATCCATCTCTTACTCACAGACTTTCAGAAACATTTTACCTTGATGCTAGTCACTTGAATATTGACAAACTAAACCTTATCCAGTTAAGTAAACCAAATGCCTATATGGTTAGCTTTACAGATAACAAGCAATAACAAAAAGAGTATTTAAGAAATAATTTTATTGGATGGACTGCTGGTATTGTTTATAAATTGCTTTTAACTGCAGAATAAATGATTATTTAATGGAGGAAATGGGGATTTATGCTTCCTTCTTTATTACCCTGCAATTTAAACTGGCAATAAAATTGTCTTGTCCAAGTCCTGAACAGAATAATGCAAGCCTCTTTCTTATCTATTTTGTGCCTCAAATATAACTGTTACTGACACAAATAGCACAAACAATAACTCCAAATCTTACTCACCTCAAATATACATTACAGGCACCTAGAAATTGCCAATTCATAACAACAATTTAGGGGAGGTGATGGTTGAGTAATATTATCATTAGAATATTGATCCAGGAACTCAACTAATGCTCTGGAGACCTGGGTTCGAATCCTGACAGATGGTGGAATTTTAATTCAATGGAAAGGATATCTGGAATTAAGAATCTACGGATGGCCATGAAAGCATTGTCAAAAGAGAAAATCTGGAAAATCTCAGCATGTCTGGCAGGATCTGTAAAGAGAGAAAAGAGCTGATGTTTTGAGTCCAGATGACCCTTTGTCAAAGGCAGAGAAAGTGAATTTTCTTTGAAAGAGAATTCTTCTCATTTGGTTTCAAATTCCAGCATCCACAGTGATTTGCTTTTATGAAACCATTATCGATTGTTGGAAAACCCCATTTGGGTCACTAATGTCCTTTAGGGAAGGAAATCTGCCATCCTTGCCCAGTCTGGTCTACATGTGACTCCAGAGCCACAGCAATGTGATTGACTTCAACTGCCCTCCAAAGACAAATGGGCAATAAATGCTGGCCCAGCCAGCGATGCCCATGTCCCACGAATAAATAAAAAAACTGTATTTAAAAAGCACCATTAATGTAATAAACCGCAGCGATGATCAAAATGCAAAGTTTGACACTGAACCACAAATCAGACAAATAAAAGAGTGAATAGTTTTTGGTGAAATGGGTTATGAAGAAAGATGACCGCAGTGTTAAGCTTTGCAATCGAGAAATCCGGCAACCACGAGAAACCTCCGAAAGAGCTGAGACAATATTTGCTGAAATTGAGCAGTTTTTCCTGAGCAGCGGATTCTCAGAAGTGCTACAGAGATAAGTGAGTAGAGTTTAGGAGACATAGTCACTGTCTAAATCTAAAGAAAGAGAATTTGTTTTAATATATCCGATTGAGTTTAATGGTGTTTGTCATCAGAGTCTGCAAAACATCTCACAAGTCACAGCACAGCAGATCCCACAGAAGCTGTGAATGGTCGCTGGAGGATTTGGTTATCATTAACTTTGTTAAAAATTCAGCATGTCAGTGATGACTCTTGCCAACTTTTACAGATACACCATAGAAAGCATTCTTTCTGGTTATATCACAGTTTGGTATGGCTCCTGCTCTGCCCAAAACTGCAAGAAACTACAAAACATCATGAATGTAGCCCAATCCACCACGCAAACCAGCCTCCCATCCACTGACTCTGTCTACACTTCCCGCTGCCTCAGCAAAGCAGCCAGCATCATTAAAGACCCCACACACCCCAGACATTCTCTCTTCCACCTTCTTCTGTCAGGAAAAAAATACAAAAGTCTGAAATCATGTACCAACCGATTCAAGAACAGCTTCTTCCCTGCTGCCGTCAGACTTTTAAATGTACCTACCTTGCATTAAGTTGATCTTTCTCTACACCCTAGCTATGACTGTAACACTACATTCTGCATTATCTTGTTTTCTTCTCTATCAACGGTATGCTTTGTCTGTATAGCACACAAGAAACAATACTTTTGACTATATACTAATACATGTGACAATAATCAAATAAAATCAAATCAACAGCAATTCATTCTCAAACTCTTGGAAGTTTCAAACAATTGCTGTTTTTGCAAATGAATTGCATATAAAGTTAGGTCTGGTAATGATCAGTTTCCAAAGATTAAGTAATTGGTAATGACTGAGAATTCATTTCCTCAGAAAGTAAATAATTGTAAATGTGAAGTTTCAACTTTAACTTTATGATTGCTTCTAAATATTTTTTAAGAAGTCAGATTTTTAAGTGCTTTTTTTCTTATCTGCACTATCTCTCTCTCTTTCTCTCAATCCAGCCTTTCTTTCCCTCTCTTTATTTCACTCTCTCTCCTTGATTTGATTCTAATTTGCTCATTTCCTCCTCTGTCATCACTCAATTACCTTCTCAAGGGCAGTAAATGCTGGAGAAATGCAGAGACTGTTGTTGATGGAATAAAATGGAGAATGTTAGACTAAACCTCACAAAGGGTTAACTAGAAGGAAAGGACAGATATTCCTGTGATTGGAGAGAGTCTGGGAGAAAGCAGGATGGTCGGAAGCTGGAATATGGGAGTGTTCCACAGAAACGTACATAGAAACATAGAAGCAGGAGGAGGCCATTTGGCCCTTCGAGCCTGCTCCATCATTCATTTTGATCACAGCTGACCATCAAATTCAATATCCTGATCCCCCCTTCCTCCCCATATTGCTCAATCTCTTTAATCACAAGCGCTAATATCTAATTTCTTCTTGAAATCACTTTTGACAGCAACTACTTTCTGTGGGAGTGAATTCCAGATGTTCACCACCTTCTGGGTGAAGAAATTTCTCCTCACCTCTTGTAAGCACGCACAGGACAGCAGGCAATAAAGAAGGCAAATAGTCTGTTGGCCTTCATAGCGAGAGGATTTGAGTATAGGGATAGGGGTGTTTTGCTGCATATGTACAGGGTGTTGGTGAAGTTACATCTGAAGTATTGTGTACAGTTTCAGTCTCCTTATCTGAGGAAGGATGTTCCTTGCTATAGAGGGAGCACAGCGAGGGTTTACCAGGCTGATTCCTGGGATGGCAGGTCTGTCATATGAGAAGAGACTGAGTGGATTTGGAGTATATTCACTGGAGTTTGGAAGAGTGAGAGGGGAATCTCATAGAAACTTATAAAATTCTAACAGAGTTAAACAGGGTAGATTCGGAAAGAACAATGATGAGGGAGTCCAGAACTAGGGGTCATAGTTTGAGGATAAGGGTAAGGGTCCTAAAGGGACCACGTGGGGAGGTGCAAGAGGCGTAGGGGGAAGCGGGGAGAGACAGTGGGGGAGGCAGGTGAAGCGGAGAGGGCGCCCAGTGGAGCACGGAGGGGGGAAACGAGTAGGTCCAGGGGAACCGGGCATTAAAAGTCAATAGACTTTTAATTCCAGATTAGGTAGATTGGTTATGGGGAGTGTGTAGGGTTATGGGAATTAGGCGAGGGAGTGGCCTTGTGTAAGATACTTTGTCAGAGAGTTGATGCAGCCCTGATGGGCTGAATGGCCTCTTCTGCATTGTTGGGATTCAGTGATTTTTATTGAGTTCACATTGCATCATCTGCCTCGGTGGGATTCGAAGCCAGGTCCCACAGGAATTATCCAGGCTCTGTAGATTACTAGTCCAGTGACTGTATCACTATGCCACTGTCTCATGTACCTGTCCAAGCTTTTCCTAAATGTTGAAAGTGCAGTCTTCAGAAGGTTTGATGTTGATGAGGATGATTCAGTGAAATAGCCAAACAGAACGCAGAACTGATCAGGTCATTGGAGGAGAGAGTATTGGAGAGAGAGAGAGTTCAAACCCCAAAATAACAGATACAGTGAAACTCACCAGACATGAACAAGGGAAAACAGAGGGAGGGAGGGACTTGTGGCATGAAAAGCAAATAATGGTGGAAAGCCAGACTAGCTGCTGCTGGTGTAATTGATGAAGGAACTGTCCCACTGAAGACAAGCAATGTCATTGGTTTAAAAAGATTCGTCATCAAAGAATTTCTAGTTCCAAGGAACATCACAGAGTCACAGCAATTCAATGGGATGTCAAACTAAGTGGGAAAATATCTAAAAAAACTTAACATTGTGCAACAATCCAATATCTATCTGCTTCACAGCATCAAGGACATGGTTCGATTTCCATCTTGGGTCACTGACCGTGCGGAATCTGCATGTTCTTCTCATGTCTGCGTGAGTTTCCTTTGAGTGCTCTGGTTTCCTCCCACAGTCCGAAAGATGTCCTGGTTAGGATGCATTGACCCAAACTGGCGGCGGAGCGTGAGGGGAATTTCACAGTAACTTCATTGCAGTGTTAATGTAAGACCACTTGTGACACTAATAAATAAACTCGAAACTTTATCTCAGTTTGTTACTATATGATGGTGAATTGTACTGGGAAGGAGGAAGATCAGGAATCATTAAAAAATCTCAGGAAGTGATTGATGTCAATAAAGGTAATAGACCATTCGACCCCCAGGATTCTACACTAATAGCAGATGGGTCACAGGTTCAGTTCCAAACTGGGAATTGAAAGAACCACTAACATTCTCTTCATTTCCTACAAAATCAAGGAAATGTCTAGAAATAGATTAATTTGAAATAAAGGGAAAAATATTCATGAGATACGAGATATATTGAAGTGAAACACTTGCATGGTCACACACTGGAAACAGTATCATTGAAAGAAACATTCACGGTAAATGGAATTCCAGATATTGTAACATCTGATAACAGTCCATAATTCACCAACTTATAGTTTTAAATAGACTTGAAATGCTGGGTGGGATTTTACGAACTCGCTCGGATGAGGTTTGTAAAATCCTGCCGGGATCGATGGAGAATTCCATTCCTTGAACCGCGTTCGCCTCGATTCTGGGGTGAGTGATGTGGTAAAATTCTGGCCAGGCTCTCTTTCCCTCTCCACAGAGGCTGCCAGACCTGCTGAGTTCATCCAGCATTTCCTGTTTTTATTTGATATTAGAGTGGGTGTTCTGGGTAAGTATATGGGACAGAACAATATTACTCATTACTTAGATCTTGTGTTGAATTCTGACCCCACTAGTGAAAGGACAATGTACCAGCGCACTCACCCTTGAGAAACATTAGACAATTTCAGTATAAAAATTTGAACCTTTGAAAAGTTGGAGCCTCTGCTCCAACAGAAACAATCTCTCTAGCCTCCATGGTTGTGCAAGTTGTCAGTTTACACTCATTTGTGCCAAACAGCACGAGTGTAAAGTAACATTCACTGTGACAGACACCCATCATTTGTATCCTCACAAACCCACATACCAGCCACACGAAACTCTCTCATTTTCAACAGCTGGGGAGTTTTATAGCAATACGAAAACAGTCATTTTAACTCAAAAATGTCAAAGAGAGGCTGATCTCCAGCCCTGCCCTCTGAACAGTGATGGTTCAAGTGAGTTAACAACGAAACAAATGGAAATCGAGGGTATAGAAAAGATTTACCAGGATGCTGCCTGGTATGAAGGAGAGGCAGGAGAAACTTGGTTTGTTTTCACTGGAGCCACGAAAGTTGAGGGGAGACCTGTTAGAAGTCTACAAGATTACGAGGAGCATGGACAGAGTGGATAGTAAGAAGCTTTTTCCCCCTAGGGTGGAAGAGTTAATTACTAGGTGGGCATAAGTTTAAGTGTGAGGGGCAAGGTTTAAAGGAGATGTACGAGGCAAGTTTTCTTTTAAACATAAAAGGTGGTGGGTGTCTCGACCTCGGTGCTGGAAGTAGTAGAAGCAAATACAATAGTGAGTTTTAAGGGGTGCCTGGACAAATACACGAATAGGATGGGAATAGAGGGATATGGTCCCCTGAAGAATAGGGGGTTTTAGTTCAGAGAGACAGCATTGTCCGTGCAAACTTGGAGGACAAAAAGGCCTGTTTCTGTGCTGTAATTTTCTTTGTTGTTTATAACAGTGGAGTCTGGAATGAAGGTGACTTATGAACAACATCTTCCACAAGCCAGTGACTTCACTCCTCTCTCAAGCATCGCTCAGTTTCTTCAGCTTAATCCAAAGGGCTAATTTGATTGATTTTGGAAAGATGGAGAAATGATTCGACTCTGGAAAAACTTGAGAGAGAGATCAAAAATCTGCAGCAAAATTGAAATTAATCTGGAAGGAAGTAAACACGGTGCAGTGTCAGCACACTGTTCTACACTAACTCTACAATTTTCTAAAATGGTGAACATTGATATCAGAAACTCAAAATTAATCTGGACTATTGCTCAGGAACCCAGAATTCAGTTTATAGTTAGTAATATCAAAAAGCTCGTACCTGAGACAGGATGTTGGTACATTGCTGCAGCAGTGAGACTGGAGGATTACCAACACAACAAAAAATGCTGGAAAATCACAGCATAGAACATAGAACAATACAGCACAGAACAGGCCCTTCGGCCTTCGATGTTGTGCCGACCAAAATAAAAAGCAATGCCCCTCCAAACTAAACCATTCCCTTCTCTTCCATATACAAATCCACAGCAGGTCTGACAGCACCTGTGGGGAAAGAATAGAGCGAGAAATCTCACAAATACAGGTTAAAGTCCAACAGGTTTATCTGGTAGCATAAGCCACTAGCTTTCAAAGCACTGCCTCTTTATCAGGTGAGAATAGAACCAACATTTCAAGTCTAGATGATTCTTTGTCAGAGCTATATTAGCAGAGTTAAGTTTGCACATTCTACCTGTGTCTGTGTGGGTTTTTATCAGATGCTCCAATTTCCCCCCACAGTCCCAACATGTGCAGGTTAGGTGGATTGGCCATGATAAATTGTCCCTCAGTGTCAGGGGGACTAGCTAGGGTAAATACATGGGGTTATGGTGAATAGAGTTCTGGGTGGGATTGTTGTTGGTGCAGGCTTGATGGGCCAAATGGCCTCCTTCTGCAGGATTCTATGGTTCTAACTAGGGTGAGACAAATAAAAATGGAAGGACAACAATTTTGGCAAGCAATTCTTATTCATGACAAAACATCCGAAAAAGAACAGTTCCATGGAGACCAGAGATTTATTGGTGTGAATTCTGTGATAAATGCAGGATGCACAAATAACTGTGAAGCTTCAATCCTCCATCTGTAGTGCCTTTGTAACTTTACTCTCAATGTTCACAAGGAGTGTTTTTATCGGGAGAATTCTGCTGGGCAATCAGAACAGTTAATGAAACTTTTCCCTGTCTGTCTGCACGTACATCATTAATACAATGTCAGAGGTTTACGCAGAGCTGTAACTTTGCTGATTGGTTCTTATTAGCCATTCCACAACATGACCAGATTGATTTCTCAATCTATTTACAGTCTGGATAATAATTCTCATTATTCCCACACAGCCTCCTCCCTCATCAGCCTCGCAACTCTGGAATTTTACCCAGCAGCTGTGGAATTACATTTGCCATCCCGATTCCCGTGTGAATAACAAAACCTTCACGACTTTCAGGTCAACTGACCCAACTCCGTTCCTACCCCCCCCACTCATTTGAAATAATTTAGCTCGGGTCACTGTCTGTGTGGAGTCTGTATGTTCTCCCCGTATCTAAGTGGGTTTCCTCCGGATGCTCCAGTTTCCTCCCACAGTCCCAAGATATGCAGGTTAGATGGATTAGCCATGCTAAATTATTCCTTAGAGTCAGGGGGTAAATGTATGGGGATATGGAGATGGGCGGTGCAGATCAATGGGCTGAATGGCTTCCTTCCGCACTGTAGGATTCTATGAATTTCCAGTTCCTTCATTGCTCGGGTCACCAATCTTCAGACTCCACCTCCCCCCCCCGCTTTTTCCAAAGTGGCTGTCAGTTAGAGAATGTCTGATTCCACAACAGGTAAAAACAGGTATAGCTGTATCGTCTGAACACAGTGAAACACTCAGGAATGCTCACTTCCTGAGTACAGGAATTATCATACCATCCAACAGTGCAAAGAGAGGCCATTTGGCCCATCAAGTCTGCACCGACTCTCTGACAGAGCATCTTACCTCGGCCTTATTCCCATAACCCCATGTATTTACCCTGCTAATCCCCGCACCCACACACACATATTGGAACACTAAGGGGCAATTTAGCACGGCTAATCCACATTAATGCTGAAGACTCTCTGAATTTGGGAATGAGATCCAGCTGCTTACATCAGAGGTTGGAAAATGTCCGCTCTGCATCCAGTTTGACCCTGATTGGATGAATGGACATTGGATAAGTTCAATCACTGTCCTCCAGAGACCTGGTGAGAAACTCATTGAAAAGAATTAGAATAACAACATCTTTCTCATAATGAGGGCAGCATCCAATTGCAGATCACTACCAGGGAGGGAAGGAGTTTCACGTCATATAATGTGATATATTCTAATTCGGATAGTTAGACAGTGAAGGATACAACTGATGCCAATCATTACCCTTACAAAGTTTTATACAGAGATACACATTATAAGCTGCTTCTCCAAATCCAACAAAACCAGTTTCACCCTGATCCTGGATACAGGAATAACATTTATCAGGCAGCACAGTGGCACAGTGGTTAGCACAGCTGCCTCACATCACCAAGGACCTGAGTTCGATTCCCGGCTTGGGTCAGTGTTCATGTGGAGTTTGCATGTTCTCCCCATATCTGCGTGGGTTTCCTCCCACAGTCCAAAGATGTATGGGTTAGGTTGATTGGCCATGCCAAAATTGCCTCTTGGTGTCCTGGGATGTGTAGGTTAGTGGGATAAAAATGTGGGGTTGTGGGGGTAGGGCGTGGGTGGGATTGTTGTTGGTGCAGACTCGATGGGCTGAATGGCTTCTTTTTGCACTGTGGGGACTCTATGTTTCTATGTGAGTCTTCAGACACAAACCAAATACTATTAAAGACACAATTAATTTATCATCACGATAATATTTATGAAGGATAGAGATTTATGACTTGTTCTCCAACAGACAGGAGAAAGTTTCCCTCATTTAGTTTCACTAATGTCTGAATATTTAAGTCACATTGTAGATTGCAAATGACGGATAATCCCCCCTCAAATCACTCACATTGAGAATGTTCACAGGTTCCTTTATATCGATGGGTTTGTGACATTATTGATGGATAATGTGACAAATTCAATGAACCAGCCAATAGGAATGGACTGTATGTTCAGTATCAGCTTCCCAGATTTGGGAAACTGGGATGAGAAAGGGAAACAGATAAACAGAATTCCTTCAAAGACACAATACAAAGTCAAAGCGTGAAAACCAGGCTGATTTACTGGTTAGCAAAGTAGAGTTTTCATTCATAGAAAGCTTGAGTGCATTGACATTTCCAGCAATATTCCTGTGTAACATCACACAAGATACATTGTCCTGCTGGGATATACCTCACACGTCAGAAACAAATGCAAACACACACTCAGTAACATCTCGAGAGAAAAACAACATTCTAACCAACATTTATGGAGTTCTGAAAATTCACACAGATCAAAACTTTCTCCACAGACGCTGCAAGACCTGCTGAATACTTTATTTTTTGTTGTTATTTATGGACTTGAATGGTTAATTAAATATAAAAATAATGCACGCAAATCAGCAATAATGTCATCTTTAACAAAGTTAGCAACAATAAACATTGATTATCGAAATATTTCAGTATTGTTTGGACCTTTTCTCAGTTGGAGGTTTGAGTGGCTCTGATGAAGTGAGGGTTAAGAATTTAATAAACTTGTGCAAAGTCAGCACAGATGAACAGAGGGTAAAATGTTGCAAATTCTCCCTCCTCCTCAGTGACTAACGTCTGGACGGTTAATAGTGATTGTATCAGCTCATTTCATCAGATTCCCAAAGCAGGGATTGGCTGGGATATGCCCACAACCTGAAGAAGAGGGAGATAAGTTTCCAGAGGGAGCTGGGCTGGAACAGAGACTGATCCTCAAACTGCCACTGACTTCACTTCAGTCACAGCTCAGAAAGACTTTCTCTCACTTTTTAACTGGACTCCTGTCATCTCCACATCTTCTGAAAGTGCTGAGGTAATGATAGAGATATTTCAATCATTTTCAATGTTCTGTTTGTTTGAGAACAAACTCAGAGTCAAATGACTGAAATGTCTATGTAACAGTTTGCAAAATGTACATTGGTGTTCTATCTTTAATAAAACACCGAGAGAATCACTAATCTTTTCTAACAGGTGAACAGAATTGATTTTAAAAGGGGTGCCTGTATTGGAGCTGATCTGAAGTAATTTTTTAAAGTGTTTGCATTAGGAAGTGGCTGTCTGTGTGTAAGAAATTGCCTCAGGAAAGGGATTTTGCGGATTGTAATGGAATCTTATTCATGTTCAAACTCTCACATTCAATATATTCTAATTGATTTGCTGACATTCAGCAGGATAACTGATTTCTTAACTTTAGGTTTTGTTTAATTTGTGTGTCTTTTCGTTAGCTTTTAGAGGTTGAGGGGAATTGTTGGGAAGTTTGAAATCAGGCTGAGAGGTTGCTGGAAAACACTGGCAGTAATTGTCAGTGACTTCCCCATGGGTTTCTGAATGGATTGCATTGCCTCTCTCAGCGCTGACAGATAACAGCTCTACATCCCTCACCCATCCCGATAGAGAATCCTTTCATCATCTCATCTCCACAGTGGCTGTACTTCACCTGTCCCCTGGTTTACCTGTTGGGTTCTGACAGTGAAATCAGATTGTTAAACTCATTCTTAGAAATTAAATCGCAATCGCAAATGTCAATCCTGATTGTAGCAGTGATCTGGGCGTGACGGCAGAACCCCTTTCTGTAGCGGTAAGAATCAAACAGGAGTTCTTATTTTGAATGAATTTGATGCAAAATATTGAAATCTTTTTAAAAATGCTGTTTTAGGAATTTTGGATATTTACTATTTAGAAATTTCCCTGACTGGAAGCAGTCTGCACATAAATATTTACAGTAGTCACTTTAAAAGTGAGTTTTCCTATCAATACAGGATAATATCCTGATATATTTCATAGAACAGAAATTGTCAGACATTTCCTTCTTTTCCTCTCATTTTGATGATTTTTTTAACTCAGATTCCAAGCTGTATCCTTGTGGGATCTGATAGCCATTGTAAGGCATCACTTTCCCACATAAGGGATATTTGCAGATGGATAATCCTGGGGGAATACATCATTTGAAATGATGTCCCTCATTCAGTTGAGAGCTTTTTATGATATATTGCTTCTTACTTCATTTTATATCTTGATCGTGTTAGTTTCTTAACGATTAGCCCAATCTCCCTTTATTTGTCTCAATGCATTCACTTCCAGCAGTGAGTGTAAGAAATGAGAATCTATCTGACATTCGGAACTGTGATAACGGAGAGGGAAACCTCAGTTAGTAAACTCTGAAGTTAAATTTCTGCTGTGGATGTAATTTGGAGCAAAATATTCTCAAGATTGGATTGGTTAGGTAATGGTTCATCAAAAATTAATTTGCAGAATCCAAAATATAAAATCTTCGATAAACCAGTGAGGGCAATAGAATAAAACTTTCTTTGAGTGGCGCTGTGCTGCCTCACAGTGCCAGGTTCGATTCCCAGCTCGGGTCACTATCTGTGTGGAATTTGCACATTCTCCCTGTGTCTGCATGGGTTTCCTCTGAGTGCTCCGGTTTCTTCCCACAGTCTGAAAGACGTGCTGGTTAGGGTGCATTGGCCGTGGTAAATTCTCCCTCAGTGTACCCGAACAGTACTGGAGTGTGGCGACTAGGGGATTTTCACAGTAACTTCATTGCTGTGTTAATGTAAGCCTACTTGTGACTAATAAATAAATTTTATTTATTTTTCATTTGTATTCATGTGTGTTTCTGAGTTTGTTTCAAACCTGGTGCAGATTTATTTTTCTAGCTGAAAATGGGATTAACACAGAAATAAACCTTTGACTGAGAACTGCAACCTGAGTGCAAATCACTGGAAATATCTTTCTGAAAATTGCACTTATTTAAGTTTCATTAATGTATAACTGAAAATTTATTATAACTGAAAATAGTTTTTGACAAGGAGAGGTCTTTACAACATTCTGACTGGTGCCTGTGCTAAAGGGAAAATGAGCAGAATTAAACTAAATCATCAAACTGAGTGAACTCACAGGGTTTGAAACTGAGGCTCGTTCAGAGGCAGCGAGGTATTGTGAATCTGTCAGATTACACTGATATTCTAGGTCTAATGGTGACACAGTGGGTTAGCACTGTTGCCTCACGGCGCATTCTCCCCGTATCTGTATGGGTTTCCTCTGGGTGCTTTGGTTTCCTCCCACCAGAGAGAAAGACGTGCTGGTTAGGGTGCATTGACCCAAACAGGCGCCGGAACATGGCGACTAGAGGAATTTCACAGTAACTTAATTATCTCAATTATCACAGTAACTAATAAATAAACTTTAATCCACTCTGTACCTAGTCTGTCTGAGAGATGGGATTGCGAATTAATTTCATAGAATCCCTATTATCCAGAAGGACATCATTCAGCCCATTGTATCTTCACTAACTTTCAAATAGAACACCTTTCCCAGATTCTATCCCTGTGACCCCACGTATTAATCCTGCTAATCTTTCTAACCTACGCATCTTGGGATATTAAGAGGCAATTAAACATGGCCAATCCATCGAACCTGCACATTTATAGACTGTGGGAGTAAACCAAGCACCCGGAGGAAACTCACGCAGACACGGGGAGAATGTGCAGACTCCACAAAGACAGTCAGCCGAGGCTGGAATTGAACCCGGGTTCCTGGCGGTCTGAGGCAGCAGTGCAAACCACTGCGTCACTGTGCTGCCCAACTCTCAAACCCTTAAGTCCACGGTTCTCTGCTATTCAAGAATTTACCTGACAAAAGTCTCAATATTCGATTCTATCAAGTGATGTCATGCACAGAATTTTTATAACAGATCTAGGAATTAGTATTTGAATCCACAATTCACCAATAACCCAACATTCTGAAGTCGGGTTTAATTAGTTTCAAATTTCTCACCTCAATTATCTCAGTTATTGTACTCAATGCTTTGATGTAATTGGTTGATTGAAATGGGTAACTGATGATAAGTTGTTTATATGAGGAAATATTTGAAAGTTTCATTAAGTTCTGAATATTCAGCGTTACACTGGGATTAACTTCCAGTGTCACGTTACTAACTTTCTTTGTTATACATTTATTGCATTATGTCCTATTACAGCATTAAATCTTTAAAAGTATAATGTGATTTATATAAACTTCATCATCAATTTCACAGCACAGATGGGAGGCCATTCAGCCCATCATCAATAATGATGCTAGCTCTTTGGTGGGAGTTCCCTGCTGCTTCCAACATCCTTTCAATATTCTTCCTTTATCCATATTTATCAGATTTTCACCCCTTGTCAATCGCCAATCCTGCTAAAGTTTTACATTCCAATAACCCGGCTGAGTAAAGCAACAGAATCTCAATGAAACAACACAGATGTGTGTTACTTGTCAGCAACATTGACCAACCAGCATTCACCTGTCACCATTGACCAACCATCACTCACCTGTGACCAGTGGGATTAGCCTGGAGAATATCAGAGTGAGCTTGCTATTGGGGCCACGGGAATAAGGTTTATCCTCTTACTCCAGACTGTAACTCATTGCAGTCTGCATCTGCTATCTTTATCCATGATTTTGTTGATCTGTGCTTCCCCCAGTCAGAGGTTAACGCTGTTACAATCTGTGATAAAGAGACGGATTTTGGTATGTACAGTTGAATCTGGGCTGCTGTGTACACGAATACGTGCAGTTGTATTTGGGCTGTGGTACGCACAGGTACGTGCAGTTGTATCTGGGCTGCAGTGTACACAGGTTGATGCAGGATGTGCAGAGTTCCAGGGTGTGGGAAGGACACTTTGAGTTATGGTGTATAGATTTTGCAATCTCCAAGAACCTGCCCATAATTAACCCAAAAGTGTAACGTGTTTCTCCATCTGCGGCAAACCGCGAAAAAAGTTAGCAGTCCTCAATTTGATTTGGAAAGAGAAAGGTATTAGGGAATAATTTCTCTCTTATGTAACATTGTTTGTAATTGGTTAAAAAGTGCTTTCAATTTTTGTTTTGCTGTTATTGAATTGTTTATCTTGATCACATGAACAAGATATAAATTTTGATTCAGAACCAAAATGTGGGCCTTCCTAAACCTGTTGACTACTGGAGATAGAGCTGCTGAATTGGGAGAGTTCACAGTGAGTGTTGGCCACTTTATCCAAGATTTTGTTTATTTTATCAGCTTCCTGAGCTGATTCTCTCAATGAGTTACCAGTCTGACCGAAACAGGATTCTGAGTTGGAGTTTTAGTCATTCCTGTAGCGTGACAGTGGGCTTTTACAGCTGTATCAACCAATCACTGGAAGGAAATTTCTATTGACATAGCAAATAGAAAAGCAAACAAGCTTTTTAAAAAGTGTTTACACATTTCACAGTCAGAACCAACTCATGTGGAGGCAGAATGAACATTTCCAAGCCCCCTCGTTTCTCTTTCCTTCCTCTTTTGCGTCCCCCAAACCCCTCATCATCCTCCCATTCATTACCTCCAACAACCCGAATTGCCCCCTATCCTCATTCCATTGATTCTCCTTTGAGCTCCATTCTTCCATATTACCCACACTATCCCCGATCCACAACCTACTCCCAATTCCTCCCCCATTTCCCCTGTTCTTCCTGTCCTTTCTTCCTACTACTTGGTTCTACATCACCATGTGACTGTGGGACAAGTTTTTGGAAAATGTCTCATTTTCCCACAAAGCATCACATTTAAAGTCCTTGAGCTGAAACTCTTTCAGAGTCTCCCACTCACTCCATCCAATCCTCTGACTCCAATTACCTCCTAAACCCACCAGCTTCTCCATTTTCACCCTCTTTGACCAATATTTTGGTCTTTACTCTTTCCATTGCCCCTCCTTATTTGTTCCATCGCTCCAATTACTTTTTTTCCTCATTCCCAGTTCTCTCCATTATCCCGTCTTCTCATTCCCCATTTGCCCCTCCAAAGGACCGGTTTCCAAGCTGTAAATCTCTATGACTCTATGACCCCTGCACCCTGCCAATGTTAAGTCCTTCTTCAGATCATTTCTTTTTCAGATCTTTTCTTCTTGTGATGATGCCTCTGTTGGACGTCTTGCGACAATTTTCCTCTCATCAAAGATGAACAGAATGAGTAAGAGTCGAGCAGGGTGTTTACAAACTCGCTGAGATGCTGACAAGAAGGAAAGTGACTGTTTAAAGCTTTTGCCCCTGGTGTTTTCACGCTCTGCTCTCTAATGAAGGAAGTCTTGTATTGCAGATCAGAAACCTCGCACAAAGATGAAAACTGTCATTGTCATCACGTGTCTGGTAGCTGTAGTGTTTACCAGCCCGGTAAGTAGAACTTTTTCCAAATAGGAAGTTACTTGCTAATTAAACTAAACCAGAAATAATTTGTTAACTTCTTCGAATGTCTAATTGTCCCAATTAATCAAAGTCCAGCGATTACCTTTAAAGGAGAGTTTATGAAGCTGATAGCCATGATGTGGAGATGCCGGTGTTAGTCTGGGCTGGGCACAGTAAGGAATCTCACAACACCAGGTTAAAATCCAACAGGTTTATTTGGAATCATGAGCTTTCGGAGCGTTGCCCTTCCATCAGGTGAGTGAGCAACACTCTGAAAGATTGTAATTCCAAATAAACCTGTTGGACTTTAACCTGGTGTTCTGAGACTTCTTATTGTGAAGCTGATGACATTGTCTGACTAGACTCACTCCACATTAGGATGAAGAACGTGTTGAACTGTGAGGTTTATTGCTTTAAGCTCAGACGTGTACATTCCAGCACAGTGCCTGGGTATGTGGGGGGGAGATGGGTGGGGGTGGGGGAATATTGACAGACCCGTGTACAGGGCAGAGTGGTTACTGTCAGCAGACTCAGGGCTGGAGCCAATAGAAAGTAGAGCAGGGAGAGGCTGAAGGGACTCGTGGATGAAGATATGAAGAGAAAGATGAGCAAAGATCAGCAAACCTCAATCACACTCACCCAACCTCAGGGCACAGAGGATATTTTCAGCCAATAACAGGAAGAGTTCTGGGTGATTCTCCCCAAAACACTGAGAAATTACCCCAAAAACATTCGTCATTTCTCTCCCTCATGCCTGAGATTCTCCTCGAGATACTAAAGACAACAGTGACTGGAAACTGAAAATTTACTGAAAGTTACTGTATCCCAGTGACCATCTGAAAAACTCCTTTGTATCATTCACGAGGGAATACACAATGAACAGTAAGGTGTTCGGAAATGCAGAGGACCAAAGAGACCTTGGCGTCCCTGTCCATAGATCCCCGAAGGCAATAGGATATGTAGATAAGGCGCTTGGAATACTTGCCTTTATTAACTGAGCATAAGAACGGGAAGGTTATGATGGAGCTGTATAAAATGCTCATTAAACCACAGCTTGGGTACTGTGTGCAGACCTGCTCTCCACACTATAGGAAGGACATGATTGCACTGGAGAGGGTGCAGAGGAGATTCACTGGATGTTGCCTGGACTGGAGTGTTTCAGCCATGTAGAGAGACTGATTAGACTAGGTCGTTTTCCTTGGAGCAGAAAGGCTGAGCGTGGACCTGAGGTTTATGAAATATGAGAGACATAGATAGGGTAGATAGGAAGAAACTTTTCCCTTTGGTAGACAAGTCAATAACTAGAGTTCATAAGTTTAAGGTCAGCAGTTTTAGTGGCAATATGAGGAAACTCCTTTCCACTCAGAGGGTGCTGGGAATCTGGAACTCACTGCCTAAGAGGGTGGTGGAGGCTGGAATCCCTCACAACATTTAAGAAGCATTTAGCTGAACATTCAAAACACCATAGCATAGAAAGCTACAGGCCAAGTGCAGGAAAATGGGATTAGAATGGATAAGTAATTAATGATCGGTGCAGACACAATGATGGGCTGAATGGCCTCATTCTATAAAACACAAAATTTTCTGTGCGATTGGCTGTGTGTTTCACTCGATGGGAGGAAGTCTACCATTGGCCAATAACGGGATGTTCTGGTTCTACAGATGTTCTGATGTTCTGTCAATAGGATTTCCCACTGGATGCACCCCTCACCCTGTGTAACCCAGTGTGGGGGGGTTTAACCTCGGTGGGACTGGAAGACCCTGCCAGTGCAAATGGTCAGGAAGATCCAGTCTCTGATTCTAATGTCTTCCATTTAATGTTTCAGATCCGTAAAGTCAGAGATTTGGGCAGCAGCAGTTATGAGGTAAGTTGCCTTTTCCAGTACTTTGAAAAAATGGTTCCTTTAACCTGTTTAATTTTGAATAAAATGCTTTTCAGTGAATGTAGAAAGGAATATAGAGAGGTGCAGGTGTTTCACAGAGAGACTGGAAGAGGGGTCATGGGGAGGGGCTTGGTCTAAGGTTAGATATAGGTAGCAGGTTTCTGGATGAACTGGAGGTGACAGAGGAGAATGAGAGATTGCATTGGAATTCCAGTGGAATAACTGAATCTGTAGGAGGAAGAGGTATCAGAGATCGAAGCAGGAATATGCTAAATGATTCCAGAATCTGTTCCAGCAATCAGTCAGATCACCTTAATTCCAACACCATATCTCCAATTCCCTTGATTCCAACAGCATGAACAGATGAGGGATCAATAACTAATGAGCTGGGATGGGAATGATTTGATTTATTATTGTCACACATATTAACATAGAGAAAGTATTGTTTCTTGTGCATTATCTAGACAAAGCATACCATTCATAGAGTACATAGGGGAGAAGGAAAGGAGGAAGTGCAGAATGTAGTGTTACGTTATAGCTAGGGTGTACAGAAAGACCAACTTAATGCGAAGTAGACCATTCAAAAGTCTGACAGCAGCAGGGAAGAAGCTGTTCTTGAGTCGGTCGGTACGGGACCTCAGACTTTTGTATCTTTTTCCCGACGGAAGAAGGTGGAAGAGAGAATGCCCGGGGTGTGTGGCGTCCTTAATTTTGCTGGCTGCTTTTCCAAGACAGTGGAAAGTGTAGACAGAGTCAGGGTAGGAGGCTGGTTTGTGTGATGGACTGGGCTTCATTCACAACCCTTTGTAGGATGTAGACTATGGAGGCTGGAGTTCCCATCCATTGCACAGTGGGCACCTCACTTTGTGCCTTCCCAGTTGAGGATAAACCTTGGCCCCTATTTTCGAGGCCACTTCCTCATGTGTGGGTGGGAGTAGGAGTGAGTGCATGCTAAAGCTAATGGTATCTTATTTGGAAAGTCCCAATCCTTTGTGAACCACCTTGGGACCATTTCTAGGTTGAAATCATTATAAACATAGAGCTTCTTTTTGCATAACTGATGCATCTTTTCAACTCAGTCTAGTTATAGAATAAGTTTTGAGAGCAGTTTATAATGTCATGTTGTTGTTCTGTAATTGCAGAATTATTATCGTTATTATCGACAGTTCTATCCATCTATATACAACCGCTACTTTCCTTATCGACCCGGATTCCCTATACAACCTTATTACCCATACATACCTTTAAATCCTGGATTTCCTGGCTACTTCCCTAATTATAACTTCCCAAACTATGGACATATTCCTTTATTTAATGGCTATGCAAGGAATTCTAATTCCCAACTCCCACAAGTGAAGAAAGATAATAATCTGGAGGAAGAAAATCCTCAGCAGTATTCAATAATCCGCAACACTAGACCCCTCAGTGTAAGTTCTGAGGCTTCGTATGAAGATTCGGGCAGTATGGAAAATACTAATTTCAGGATACCCTTCCTGGATGTGCCATATGACGTGCCAGATTATGATGTACCAGGAGACCGAGATTATGGGGTCCCCGGCGACCCAGATTATGGGGTCCCCGGCGACCCAGATTATGGGGTCCCCGGCGACCCAGATTATGGGGTCCCCGGCGACCCAGATTATGGGGTCCCCGGCGACCCAGATTATGGGGTCTCCGGAAACCCAGATTATGGGGTCCCCCGAAACCCAGATTATGGGGCCCCCGGCAACCCAGATTATGGGGTAGCTGCAGTGCCAGATAATAAGAGACCTTCCACACCAGAGATGGATACCAATGCAGAGGATGCTGGATTCGATCAACAAAATACCAAGGAACAGGCAACGGAAGTATTTGATCCGGAGGAGCCTGCTAGCATGCTCCCATACACTGACTCTGTACAAGAAATGGATTCATTGGGATTAAACGGTGAAGATTATCCTGCAATCACAGACGTTAATAAGGGTCTTAGCCAACAAGACACAATTTATGAGCCAATTGGATTGGATGAGGAATATGATCAAACCCTGAACAATGAGGAATTTTCCAATCAGCAAATGCCCGATGAAAACTTGGATGAAGCTGATTTAACTACGGAGGTTGAGGTATTTGTCTCTTGTTTCAATTTATTGCGAGACAGACTCGGAGTTTTATTCATTGATAAAATACAAGGGCTGAACATCCTCGGAAGTTTCAGCTTTGATAACACGGGATTCTGACCAAGTGAAGATTCATTCCTTTCTCAGCTTGGTGCTTTTAGGAACTCTGCTCACAAAGGATGTCTCAGCATCTCTGATATTCTTCACAATCACAGAAACAGGCCATTCAACCCAAATGGTCAATGCTGGGGTTTCTATTCCTGACCAACCTCTTCTCATCCTCTCCCTGTTTCCCTCTATTTGTCTCTCTCTCTCCCTTTGACATTGAGCCCCCACTTCAGGCTTCTGGCCTCACTGTTCTGTCAAATCCCAAACCAACATTTGAGAGCTGAGAGACAGTTATTCCTGGTTGGAGAGTCCAGGATTTGGGGATTGTACATACGAATTAGGATCAGGAATAGGCCATTCAGCCCCTCGAGTCTGTTCCACCATTCAATAGGACCATGGCTGACCTTGTTGAATTTTCATTTAGAGTGAAGGGTCATCCATTTCGGACTGAGATGAGGTGAAGTATTCATCACTCAAGGGTTGTGGATCTTTGGGATTCTCTGTTGGAGAACTGCGGAAACTCAGTCATTGAATAGGTTGAAGACTGAGATTGTTAAGAGCTTTTGGATATGAAGGGAGTCAAGGAATGTGGGTGGAATGGGTAGAAGTTGTAATACTGAAAGGTGGAGCATTTTTGAGGGGTTGAATAGCCTCGCCTTATTCCTACGTTACCATAAAAGGCAGGATTGCTATCGAGCTGATTCCTTCCCCTACCATCCTCAGCCTGATACTCCTCAGTTCAATAAACTATTAGAAATGTTTATATGAGAGGTAAAAATTACAAGATCAAAGGAAATCATTTACAGTCATTGAGTCATAGAGGTTTACATCATGGAAACAGGCCCTTCAGCCCAACTTGTTCATGCAGCCTAGTTTTTACCACTACATTAATTCCAATTGCTTGCATTTGCCCCATATCCGTCTATATCCATCATACCCATGTAACTTTTTAAATGCTTTTTAAAAGACAAAATTGTACTCACCTCTACCACTACCTCTGACAGCTTGTTCCAGACACTCACCACCCTCTGAGGGAAAAAGATTGCCCCTCTGGGCCCTTTTGTATCTCTCCCCTCTTACCTTAAACTTCTGCCCTCTCAGTTTAGATTCCCCACTACTTTTGGGAAAAAGATATTGACTATCTAGCTGATCTGTGCCCCTCATTATTTAATAGACCTCTATGAAAATCTCCCCTAAATCTCCTACGCTCTAGGGGAAAAAAGACCCTGTCTATCCAACCTCTCATAACTCAAACCATCAAGTCCTGATAACATCCTAGCAAACCTCTTCTGCACTCTTTCTAGTTTAATAATATCCTTTCTATAATAGGGTGACCAGAACTACACACAATATTCCAAGTGTGGCCTTACCAATGTCTTATACAACTTCAACAAGGCGTCACAACTCCTGTATTCCATGTTCTGACTGATGAAACCAAGCATGCTGAATGCTTTCTTCACCACTCTGTCTATCTGTGACTCCACTTCCAAGGAGCTATGAACATGTACTCCTGGATCTCTTTGTTCTGTAACTTTCCCCAACGCTCTACCATTAACTGAGTAAGTCCTACCCTGGTTCAATCTACCAAAATGCATCATCTCACATTTATCTAAATTAAACTCCATCTGCCATTCGTCAGCCCACTGGCCCAATTGATCAAGATCCCTTTGCATTCGAAGATAACCTTCTTCATTTTCCACTATGCCACGAATCTTGGTGTCATCTGCAAACTTACTAACCATGCCCCCTATATTCTCATCCAAATCATTAATATAAATGACAAATAACAACGGACCCAGCACCGATCCCTGAGGCACACCGCTGGTCACAGGCCTCCACTTTGAAAAATAACTCTCTACAATCACCCTCTGGCTTCTGTCAAGAAGCCAATTTTGTATTCAATTGACTACCACATCCTTGCTCCTGTGAGATTTAACCTCTGACGCTACATTGTTACTGTCACCTTGGGCTGATCACATTTCAAAGCGTAATACTTCATTACAGATGCAAAACAAAAAATATTTTATTGTTGGATTCTTCCAATCCCAATTCTACAATTGATAAGCAGTTTTCCAATCTATCCAGTTGCAATTAATCTTCAGATCCTGACAGAACTTTTCCTCTTGTTCGTCGACCCAGGATATAAGTAAAAACTCAGCGGAGAAACACTCAGTAGTCCTTCCCAATGATGAAGACACTGATGAAATGGAATCCAATCTCAGTGAGGAAGATGATGATAAGGAATCAAATGAAGATAAGAATGATGAGATGGATTCTGAGGCTGACAATGTACAAATTGAACTTGGTAAGTATTACCACATGGCACATTTGTAGGTAACAACATGAAGAATTTCATTGCTTGGCCCATAAAATTCTAACAGGACTGGACAGGGTACATGCAAGAAAGATGTTGGGGGAGTCCAGAACCAGGTGTCATAGCCTGAGGATACTTGGTAGACTGTTCAGGACTGAGATGAGGAGAAATTTACTCACCCAGAGAGTAATGAGCCTCTGGAATTCGCTCGCACAGAAAGTAGTTGAGGCCAAAACATTGTTTGTTTTTAAGAAGCAGTTGGGGCAAAGGGTATTAATGGATATGGGGGAAGGCGGGTCAGGTTATTAAATTGGATGATCAGATATGATCAAAGTGAATGGTGGAGCAAGCTCGAAGGGCTCAAAGAGCAAATAGAATGACCAGAGATAATTGGTTTTCTGGAATTTGGGATTTATTGGTATGTTTAACCTGGCTTTTCAATCTATAGTTTTTACCCTTTGATGATAAAGTAAGAATGGTCCCATAGCAGCATAATGAAAATTCACTTGTCGCATTTTTTCTGTTGCAGAAGACAATCACCCCTATTTTATATTCTAAGACACTGGCTAACTGAGATGGAGATGTTGGACTTAAAAGTTAATTCTTTTGAGACATTCCAGCCTTTGATCTATCAAGATGTTACAGATGGGCAGTTTATGTTACTTTCATCACTGGAGATATTAAACCAGGAAATTTATCTTATAGTTTAAATAAATTTATTTTATTTGGGGCATAAGGTTTTCTGGTGTTAAATAGGTTACGTCTTACAAGATGCTGAATAATTCTTCGTGGGTATCTTCACAATTCCTCCAAGCTGGCTCAGCATCTGGAAGACTTTGAATGACTATTTACTTGTACACAATTATTTTTGATGTTCATCCGTAAGATGTGGGAGTTGCTCGTGAGACCAGCATTTATTGACCATCCCTAATTAGCCTTCGGGAGGTGGTGGTGAACTGCCTTCTTAAACAACTGCAGTCCCTGAGGTGTAGGTACACCCACAGTGCTGTTAGGGAGGGAAGAAGGGAGTTCCAGGATTTTGACCCAGAGACAGTAAGGAGCAGCTGATATATTTCCAAGTCAGGATGGTGAGTGACTTGATGGGGGACTTGCAGGTGGTGGCGTTCCCATATATCTGCTGCCCTTGTCCTTCTAGGTGGCAGAGATCACATGTTGGGGGAGGGGGTTCCTGTTAAAGAAGTCTTGGCAATTGTTACAGTTAAATTAATTATTAAATATCAGAGTGCATCTGTTTCATGTAGCATTAACATTGAGTCATCAAAGAAATATACACACAGGTTTTGGTATCAAATAGTGATGACCCATTGGTTTGTACATGTTTATATTTTATACATGGGTGTTTTGTATGAGATAAAGGGCTTTTAAATCTCTGTAATGAATAGGACTCGATTTGTGTTTACTTGTGTTGCTGTTGTTAAATCTATTTGATAAATTCTACTCACTCCTTCTAATAAAATATTTTGGAAATATCTCTTTTCCAGCAGTGATTTAATTGTATGACTGTAACTCCATATTCTTAGGAATGTTGTAAAGACAATGTTATAAAGGTGGAATGGTGGCACAGTGGTTAGAGCTGCTCCCTCACAGTGTCAGGGACCAGCAGTGTCGGTGTGGAGTTTGCATGTTCTCCCTATGTCTGTATGAGTTTCCTCCGGGTGCTCTGGTTTCCTGCCACAGTGTGAGAGATGTTCTGGTTAGGTGCACTGACCATGCTAAATTCTCCCTCTGTGCACCCGAACAGGAGTGTGGCGACTAGGGGATTTTCACAATAAGTGTTAATGTAAATCTACCTTTGACACTAATAAATAAACTTAACTTAAAAGACCGTCTAGTTTGAAGGATCTTGAAGGACAGAAATATACATGTTCCTGAGGCCAGTGATGCAAGATTCTCCCAATCTCTAAAGGGTATGTGTTTAAAAATTCCACAATGGCTCTGAGATTACTGAACTCACTTTTCTTGGGTTTTTTTTTTGCCTTCTCTTGCTCCCTGTCTTGTTCTCTTTGCTGTGCACAATTTATTCCATTTATCTTTCTCTTAAGATCAAAGAAAATTCCGGCACAGGAACAGGTTCTTTGGTCTTCCAAGCCTGTGCTGACCATGCTGCCCGGCTGAACTAAAACCCCCAACCCTTCCGGGGACCGTATCCCTCTTTTCCCATCCTATTCACGTATTTGTCCAGACGCCCCTTAAAACTCACTACCGTATCCACTTCCACTACCTCCCCCCGGCAATGAGTTTCAGGCACCCACTCCTCTCTGTGCCCCCCAGTAATTGATTTTTCCACCCTGGAAAAATGCTTCTGACTATCCACCCTGTCCATGCCTCTCATAATCTTGTAGACTTCTTTCAGGTCTCCCCTCAACCTCTGTCATTCTCTAACCTCCCCTCATAACTCATGTTTACATCCCTTCAACTCCCCAAACTCCAATAATCCCTCTCATTTCCTGGATATTTGACCTCTGCCTCTATCCCTGACCTTTCACTCTTTTGTTCTTTCTCAGCTTCACACAATTCTACAAGTCTGATTTCAGTCTAAGGAATGCAGCGTGAACCTCACCGAATCCAACAGCTCAAGGGTTTGAGGAGTTGAAGGGATGTAGCAATGAAGGTTGAGGGGAGACCTGATAGAAGTCTACAAGATGATGAGGGGCATGGACAGAGTGGATAGTCAGAAGCTTTTTCCTAGGGTGGAAGAGGACACAGGTTAAAGGTGCAAGGGGCAAAGTTTAAAGGAGATAGAACATAGAACACTACAGCACTAACAGGCCCTTCGGCCCACAAGTTGTGCCGAACACATCAAAAACCTACCCAGCCATAGACCTATCTACAACCCCCAATCCCATTGGATCCCATATACTCTTCCAGAAGTCTTTTAAAAGATCCCAGCAAGTTCGCCTCGACCACCACCAACGGCAGCCGATTCCATTCACTCACCACTCTCTGAGTGAAAAACTTTCCCCTAGCATCCCCTCTGTACTTGCTTCCCTGCACCTTAAATCTGTGCCCTCTCGTCGTGACCATTTCAACCCTGGGAAATAGTCTCTGAGAGTCCACCCTATCTATTCCTCTCAACATCTTGTAAACCTCTATCAGGTCACCTCTCAACCTTCGTCTCCCCAGGAAGAACAGTCCCAGCTCAGATGTACAAGGCAAGTTTCTTTCTACCTCCTCTGGCAGCGCTTTTCAGATCAGAACAACTTGCTGTGTAAAAAATTTTCTCCTTATCCGTATTTGGTTTTTGTTGATTATCACCAATCATTATCCTCTGGTTACCGACCCTCCTCTCATTGGAAACAATTTCTCCTTATTTATTCAATCAAAATCCTTAAGAATTTTCAATGCCTCTATTAACCTTAGACAAAAACAAATTAATGCAGATGCTGGAATCTCAAACCAAAAGAGAAAAGACTGGAAAATCTCAGCAGGTCTGGCAGCATCTGGAAGGGGAGAAAAGAGTTGGCATTTCGAATCCAGCTTCTCTGCTCGACCGAGAATTCTCCGCTTCTCCAGTCTTTCCACATTAACCGAAATTACTCACCCCACCCCCACCCCCTCCCCCCGTACATTTGAGTGAATCTCCCCTACGCCCTTCCTTCACATCCTTCCTACATCGATTTAACAGTGATCTCAATCTGAATGAAGAATGGCTGGGGGGGGGGGAGAGAGAGTGTGGGGGCAGACTCTGTGAAGAGGCGGTGGGAGACAGAAATTGTTTTCTTGCTTAGTCATTAAACTGAGCAAAGTGAAATAAACTGAGGCGCTGGATTGGTGAACATGCCTGGAAACGAGTAAGGAGAAAATGTCAACTCTCTCTGTTCATTGGGAGAAAATTGGTACCATTACAGCAAGCAGATGGCCAATCAGATCTCTGTAATCTCCTGTAGCCTTCAAGATCTTTGCAATCCTACAAGGCTACAATCATAGAATCCCTACAGTGCAGACGAAGGCCATTTGGCCCATCGAGCCTGCACTGACCATAATCCCACCTATGTCCTATCCCCATAACCCCATGCATTTACTCTAGCTCGTCCCCCTAAACACTAAGGGATAATTTAGAACAGCCAATCCACTTAACCTTTGGAGTGTGGGAAGAAACCAGAGCACCCGGAAGAAACCCTCGCAGACACTGGGAGAACGTGCAAACTCCACACAGGCAGTGACCCAAGCCAGGAATCGGACCTGGTTCCCTGATACTGTGAGGTGGCAACGCTAATCACTGTGCCCCCTTTAGGATCTTTGCATACTTCACTCCAGCTCTGACATTCCCTCCTCTCCACCTCTCCCTGGGAAAACTGCACCAGGAGTGTCAACGCAGATTTTGTACTCAAGCAGCTGGAGTGAGACTTGAACCCACAACCTTCTGACTCATAGGCCAGGGTGCTAAACCACTGAGCCACAATCGAGTACAATCACAGTTTATCTAAGTTTCTTAAAATAATTATACCCCTGAAGCTTTGGGTATTAAATACACAGCCAGTGGATGGGCTGGGATTGTTTGGAATTTGCTGTGTTTATTCTATGTATAATTTGTGTTGGGTTTATTGTGGTTCTTCCTTGGGCTGGCATTGCCATATCCTGATGCAGCATAGGCTGAGACAGAAACAAACAATCACTACTTCAATCTGAATTTGGAAATTATTGGCTCAAAGCCAGATGCCATTGAATTGACAGCACATTATCAGAATCCAGACAGTTCACCTTGCCTAACTCACTGAACGTCTGAACAAATTCCATATTTAACCTGAAATGAGTTGGATAGCATCTACAAATCCAACACTTCAAATAATAAACTTTCATTTTACATTCTGTTTCAAACAAAATGGGCGGCACGGTGACACAGTGGTTAGCACAGCTGCCTCACTGTGCCAGGGGACTGGGGTTCAATTCTGGTCTGGGTCATTCTCAGTGCAGAATCTGCATGGAATTTGTCTGCGTGGGTTTCCTCTGGGTGCTCCGGATTCCTCCCACACTCCAAAGATGTACAGGTTAGCTGGGTTGGCCACGCTAAATTACCCCTTGGTATCGGGAGATTAGCAGAGTTACAAAGAATGAGAAACTTGGTTTGTTCTCACTGGAACAGCGAAGGTTGAGGGGAGACCTGATAGAAGTCTACAGGATTAAGTGGGGCTTGGACAGAGTGGATAGTCAGAAGCTTTTTCCCAGGGTGGAAGAGTCAGTTACTAGCGGGCACACGTTTAAGGTGCAAGGGGCAATTGCCTGGGGTTATGGAGAATGGGCCTAAGTGGGATTTAGGTTGTGACTTGACGGGCTGAATTGGCTCCTTCTGCACTGTAGGGATTCTATGGAAAACTGCAAAGTATTCATTTCATGAAATCATAGAATTGTTGCTGAACAGATGATAGCCATTCAGCCCACATGTCTGTGCTGGCTTTTCGCAAGAGCAATTTGGCTAGTCTCGCTCCCCCACCCTTTCCCTGTGGCCCTGCAAATCTTTTCCCTGCAGGCGGTTATTCCAATTCCTTTTCCAAAACCCCCACAGAATCTATCTGCTCCACAATCTCAGGCAGCCTGTGCATCCACTTTGCCAGAAAAAGATTTTCCTCAGCTCATCTTTTGTTCTGAAGCGCTGGAAACCAGACAAATGAAAATGCATTAACTCAGATTAAGAGCAAACACACCATTGCTAAAATCAATCATTTTCCTGTATTCTCAGCATGTGAGCTGTTGGTGCCCTGACAAGTTGGCACCATAAAATAAAGCTGAATTTTAAACCTACCCCTTGCAAGAAACATGATAAAAACACATTTCTTCAGGGCACAGTAGCATCGCAACGGGAACGGCTTCTCCTGATCCACACTCCGGGATTTTGAACACCTCCTTTTCAAATGTCTTTTCATTATGGAGACCAACTCCAGCTCGTCCAATCTATCCATGGAATTGAAATCCTTCATCCCTGGAACCAATCTCGTGCATCCCCAGAATATTCCAGCTGAGACTCTCCTTGTTTTTGTACAATATTTATCTCACTGGCATCTTGCCGTTCCCTTTAGGATTGAAACCAAGAGGACATCTACCAATTATCTTTTGCCTTCAGGATGTCGAATAGCTCTGGGGTAAATCTCCACCTTGTACAATAAGGAATGAACCAATAACCTGTGTTACGTCTCATTCCATCTCTAATTCACAACACACACCAGTCTAGGATCTGGAGGCCATTTAACCTTCGTGCTCTGCTGTTTGATAAATTATTGGCCGACTGGATTGCGATCTCAACTCCACATTCTGCCCACCCCTGGTAACCTTCAACCCCCGTGTCATTCCAGGATCTAACAGAGCCTTAAAATTATTCATTCACTCAGCCTGCTTTGCTCTCTGGGAAAGGAGTTCCATAAACAAACAACCTCTGAGAGATACAACTGCCTCTCATTCTTCTTAAATGGGAGAGCATTTATTTTTAAGCAGAGGCCAGAATTTTACAGCTTCGCTCATCCCAAAACTGTAAAGCCTAGCCCGTGGTCAATGGACCTTTCCATGGTTCGCCCCTCGCCCGCTCCAATTCCTGTGAGGAAAGGCTGTTAGAATTCCGGCCTGTGTCCCTTATTTCCAGTCTCTCCCACAAGGGGGAGGACCCTTTCAGTATTCAAATTTCTCCTCACTGGGTCATTTAAAGTCACTGGGTGGGATTTCATACACTCGCTCATCCCGAAACCATAAAATCCCACCCAAGATCAACAGACTTGGAAACATAGAAGATAGGAGCAGAAGGAGACCATTCGGCCCTTCGAGCCTGCTGTACCATTCATCACCATCATGGCTTATCATCCATCTCAATATCCTAATCCTGCTTTCTCCCCATAACCTCTGAACCCATTCACCCTATGTGCTATATCCAGCTGCCTCTTCAATACATTCAATGTTTTGGCATCAACTATTTCCTGTGGTAATGAATTCCACAGGCTCACCACAGGATCTTTGGGTGAAGGAAAATGTGCTGGTTAGGTTGATTGGCCATGCTAAAATTGCCCTTAGTGTCCTGAGATGCGTAGGTTAGAGGGACTAGTGGGTAAATATGTAGGCATATGGGGATAGGCCCTAGGTGGGATTGTGGTCAGTGCAGGCTCGATGGGCCGAATGACCTTCCTCTGTACTGTAGGGTTTCTATGATTCTATGAAATGTCTCCTCACCTCTGTCCTGAACAGTCTACCCCGATTCCTCAGACTGTGACCCCCTGGTTCTGGACTCCTCCCACCATCGGGAATATCTTTACTGTATCTACCCTGTCTAGTCCTGTTAGAATTTCCTAAGTCTCTATGACATTTCCCCTCCCCCACCCCTTCATCTGAACTCCAGTGAAAACAATCCTAATCTAGTCAATCTCTCTTCATACATCAGTCCCTCCATCCCTGGAATCAGCCTGATAAACCTTCACTGCCCTCCCTCAAGAGCAAGAACATCCTTCCTCAGAAAAGGGAACCAAAACTGCACACAATGTTGTAAAATTCCAGGTCCACCGCTTGCCCACTCCGATTCCCGTGATAGGCAGGGCGGTAAACTTCTGGCCAAGGTCCATGCCACTCTCTTTGAAGAGCGAAGCTAGAACATCAGCCAATCAAAACCAAATGTAAAGTTGCTGTGACCAGATTGAATGTAAAAAATCTAAATGAAATCTAACTAAGCTCAATAATAATCTCTTTATCAGATTGAAGCAGCCCATTCACCTGCACAATTCTGGAGTAAAACAAGGGATTACATCAGTGACAACAATATCATTCCACACCTCGACAATCTGATCTCATTCCTGATGGATGGGATGAAAGGTCTCTTTCTGATTCCGGCTGGGAGAATCCCAAATTAAAATATTCCAGAGCCAGGCAGGTTGGGTGATTGGGCAAGTTATCTGAAAATGCTTTCCCACCAAGGAAGGGTTTCTGAAGTGTAGTCATTGCTATAATGTGGAAAACATCACTGCCAAATTGTACACAGCAAGATCCCACAATGCCATGTGATAACGACCAGATAATCTGTTTTAGTGACCATGGTTGAATGATATTTGCTCTTTGACTTGAGGCAGGAGATTGGGTGGCACATTGGCACAGTGGTTAGCTTTGCTGCCTCATAGCGCCAAGGACCTGGGTTCAATTCCAGTCTCGGCTCACTGTCAGAGAATCATAGAGGTTTACAGCATAGAAACAGGCCCTTCGGCCCAATTTGACCATGCTGCCCCTTTTTTTAAACCCCTAAGCTAATCCCAATTGCTTGCATTTGGCCCATATCTCTCTATACCAATCGTACCCATGTAACTATCCAAATGCTTTTTAAAAGACCAAATTGTACCTGCCTCTACTGCTATCTTTGGCAGCTTGTTCCAGACACTCACCACCCTCTGTGTGAAAACATTGCCCCTTTTGTATCTCTCCCCTCTCATCTTAATCCTATGCTGTCTAGTTTTAGACTCCCCTACCTTTGGGAAAAGATATTGACTATCTAGCTGATCTGTGCCCCTTGTTATTTTATAGACTTCTATAAGATCACCCCTTAGCCTCCTACACCCCAGAGAAAAAAGTCCCAGTCTATCCAGCCTCTCCTTATAACTCAATCCATCAAATCCCAGTAGCATCTTAGTAAATCTTTTCTGCACTCTTTCTAGTTTAATAATATTGTTTCTATAACAGGGTGACCAGAATTGCACACAGTATTCGAAGTGTGGCCTTACCAATGTCTTGTACAACTTCAACAAGACATCCCAACTCCTGTATTCAATGTTCTGACCCATGAAACCAAGCATGTCAAATGCCTTCTTCATCACTCTGTCCACCTGTGACTCCACTTTCAAAAAGCTATGAATCTGTACTCCTCAATCTCTTTGTTTTATAACTCTCCCCAATGCTGTACCATTAACTGACTAAGTCCTGCCCTGGTTCAAGCTACCAAAATGCATTACCTCACTTTTGTCTAAATTAAACTCCATTTGCCATTCGTCAGCCCACTGGCCCAATTGATCAAGATCCCTTTGCAATTCACTGTCCACTATGCCACAAATCTTAGTGGCATTGCATGTCATGTGCCTTTTTCTTCTTCTTGACCAGGGCCTCAATATCCCCAGTCATCCAGTGTTCCCAACTTCTGCCATCCTTGCCCTTCACTCTAAGAGGAATGTGTTTACCCTGAACACTGACGAATACACTTTTAAAAATGTGTCACTTACCAGACGTCTCTTTTTCTTCCCAGAGACTCCTCCAATTAACTTTTGAAATTTCCTGCCTGATGCCATCAGAATTGGCTTTGTCCCAGTTTACAATATTAACTTTTGAGCCAGACCTATCATTCTCCATAGATATCTTAAAACTAATAGAATTATGGTCACTGGTTCCAAAGTGATCCCTCACTAACACTTCTGTCACCTGCCTTTCCTTATTTCCCAAGAGGAGGTCAAGTTTTGCCCCCTCTCTGGTCAAACCATCCACACACTGAATCAGAAATTCCTCCTGAATACACTCAACAAATTTCTCTTCATCCAACCCTCTAATAGTATGACTGTCCCAGTCAATGCTGTTTGACTTAATCATACAAAGTCAGCATGGATTTACAGAAGGGATATCATTTTTGATGAATCTATTAGAACTTTTTGAGGATGTAACTAGTAGAATTGACCAAGGAGAATTGATAGATGTGATTTATTTAGACTTTCAGAAGGCTTTTGACAAGATCTCACCGTCTATGCAGAATTTGCACATTCTTCCCATATCCACGTGGGTTTCCTCTGGGTACTCTGGTTTCCTCCCACAGTCAGAAAAACATGCTGGTTATGTGCACTTGCCATGCTAAGTTTTTCCTCAGTGTACTTGAACAGGTGCTGGAGTATAGCCACTGGGGAATTTTCACAGTAACTTCATTGCAGTGTTAATGTAAGCCTATTTGTAACTAATCAATAATTTGTTACATTTGCTGCAGATTGGCCTTATTGATTCATTTGGAAAATGATTCATTTGGAAAAAAGGCAGCTTTGACAGTGTAGCAATCCCTCAGCTTTTGTACTGGGAGTGTCAGCCCAGACAATACACCCAGGCTTCTGATGTGGAAGTCAAACCCACAATGTTCTAATACACAGGGTGAGGGTGTAACTCACTGAGCCATGGTTAAGAGAAATGAGCTAAAAAGAAGTGGCATTAGCAGAAATATGGTTTTGGGGAAATTAATGAGATTGTAAGTGAATAAATCTCCAGATCCTGCTAATCTTCATCCCAGAGTATTTAAGGAAGTGGCCCTGGAAATAATAGATCCATTGGTGGTTATTTTCCAAACTTCTTTGGACTCTGGAATATTTCCTACAGATTGGAGAGTAGCTAACGTAAGCCTGTTATACAAAAAGGGAGGTAGAGAGAAAACAGGGAACTATAAACCAGTCAACTTAACATTGATACTGGGGAGTTGCTAAAGTCCATTATCAAGGATTTCATAAGTCAGCATTTGGAAGGCAGTGGGATAATTAGACAAAGTCAATACGGATTTACAAAAGGGAAATCTACTGGAATTTTTTTAGGATGTAACTAGTAGAGTTGGCTAAGGAGAGCCAGTGGACATGGTTTATTGAGACTTTCAGAAGGATTTTGACAAGGTCTTATAGAGCAGACTATTGTGTAAGGCACAAAACAACAGCCGTTTGACTGAATCAGGTGGAGGACAAGCATTACGTGAATGAAACTTCAGGGATTGGTTCAATCAAAGTTGGCCTTCCTAATAAACACTGTGGGCCCTGCAGTCTCTGGGTTACACTCGATCATGGCAGTTTTAAAAATATGAACATTGTAATTAGACTCCACCAACATTACAAAGGACAAATCACAAAGCATTTCATATTCAGCCAGATGCAGAACATGCTGGCCTGTGTTCCCCTGTGTCTAGACTAAAGACATGTTTACAAAGGTAATGAATGATCCACTAAGTATTATAAATTCATTCCTGTGGCTGTGCTAGACAGTCATTTGCTTCACTCCAGGAGGTGGTCCAGAGATTATATATGTTATGAAACTTTGATGTTTGGACACAGTTTGGTAATTTTGAGGACACTTTTTTTTAAAAAAATCTCTCATCTTGTCTGGGAAGTTGGCAAGCTCAGATTTCAGATTGTCCTCTGAGTCTCTGCCACAGGTACAATGTACAAAAAGTTAACAATATCCCAATAAAACAGAAATATTCACTGTAATTGACTCAGGGCTCTGTTAAAATTCTAACCAGGCACATTGTACAAAACTTCATTGTGTGAGACTGGGGCAAACCTCCACTTGCTGCAATGAACTCACTCAAAAACTCAATTTTAACTTGCACCAAGTTTCATTCAGCCAACACCCTCAGCGCTCACTGCCCTGTTTCCAGTACTCCCAGTGTCTCAGTGTTCAGGTCCCTCTCCAATCCCTCCACGACTTCTCTCCTCCCGAAATCTGGAACCTTTCCCAAGCCAACCATCTTCAGAGACTCAATAGTCACTCCAAGGACAGGCCTGACTTTAATCACTTCATCATTATGGCTGTGCCTTTAGTTTCTTGAGGCATAACTCTTTTTGTGTCAGAGGTAAGACTTACATTAACACTGCAATGAAGTTACTGTGAAAATCCCCGAGTTGCCACACTCCAGTGCCTGTTCGGTTACACTGAGGGAGAATTTAGCACGGTCAATGCACCCTAACTAGAATGTCTTTTGGAATGTGGGAGGAAACCCACACAGACACGGGGGGGATGGTGCAGACTCCGCACAGTAAATGAGTGATCCATGCCGGGAATCGAATCTGGGTCCCTAGCGCTGTGAGGCAGCAGTGCTAACCACTGTGTTAGCATTCCGTCCTTACTCTCCCTTGACTAACCTTCTGTACATCTGTCCCAATATCTCGTCAAGTGATTTGGTGTCTGATAATGCTCCCATTACCTTGCATGGGATATATAACTACTGTAAAGGAGCTATGTAAAGGCAGCCAGTTGTTGTTTAAATTTGAAATTTTTGAAATATGTACTTTATTTCCAAAACACAACTATAATATTTTTCTATAAAGTCTACTATCTCATTTTATTCCAATTTTGGCATAATAGCAAATAAATTATATAAATCATACAGGATCTTGTATTAGCAATATAGCTAATGCAGTAGTCAATTTTTGTCTGTGGCATTGTCTGCAAATAATAATCCACCTTAATGCAATACCTGTAATTCCAAACTGTTCAAATGTTGTTCAGTTATTAACTTCACAGTACATATTTCAATTCGTTGCTGAACTTGAGGGACAGAACACAGCTTTTGAACAACGGAAAGGCACACTAGATCCTCCGTGAATGACAGATTGATGCTAATCAAGATGATGACTAGGTCAGCTGTTTACCAGTGCATGGCCTCAGTGCAGGAAGGGTACCCAATGCTGGTGAACCTATAGATCCAAACTGGACACAGTGCCTCACACCGATACAAAGCTCAGCAAGATAGATGCCCCACATTTCACTTCTACAACACACTGCTCTTTGTACTTCTGATGTAGAGATGCCAGTGTTGGACTGGGGTAAGCTCAGTAAGAGTTCTGACAACACCAATTTTAAATCCAACCAATTTATTTGATAGTAAACTTGCAAGCTTTCAGCTTTTGTAGCCTTCGTCAGGTGAATGAGGTGTTCTGGTCTCCAAAAGCACACATAGCAGCACAGACAGTTTACAGATTGCTGATTAGAATGCGAGTCCTTACACCTAACCTGCTATTCAAGTCTTAAAGTGGCTAACAATATGAGTGGAAGGAGCACAGAGCACAGGTTAAAGAGATGTGTATTGTCTTCAGACAGCACAGTAAGTGAGGTTTTTTGCTAACCCAGGCAAGTTACGGGGGTTACAGATAGTGTGTCATGAAGCCAAGATCCCTGTTAAGACCGTCCTCATGTGTGCGGAGCTTGGCTATCAGTCTCTGCTCAGCGGCTCTGCGCTGTCATGTGTCGTGAAGGCCCCCTTGAAGAACATTTACCCAAAGGTCGGAGGCCGAATGCCCGTGACTGCTGAAGTGTTCCCCAACAGGAAGGGAACTGTTTTGCCTGGTGATTGTTGAGCGATGTTCATTCATCCGCTGTCGTGGTGTCTGTATCGTCTCCCCAGTGTACCATGCTTCGGGACATCCTTTCTTGCAACGTATTAGGTAGACAACGTTGGTCGAGATGCAAGAGTATGTACCCTGTACCTGGTGAATGGTATTCTCACATGTGATGATGTCACCCATGTCGATGATCTGGCATGTCTTGCAGAGGTTACTGTGGCAGGGTTGTGTGGTGTTGTGGTCACTGTTCTTCTGAAGGTTGGGTAGTTTGCTGCGAACAATGGTCTGTTTGAGGTTGTGCGGTTGTCTGAAGGCAAGAAGTGAGGGTGTGGGGATGGCCCAAGCGAGATGTTCATCATCATCAATGACATGTTGAAGACTCCGGAGAAGATGATTGTGCTTCTAGCATGGGGCAGGTAGACAATTCTCCCGGTCTACAGAATATCTGACTTTGTTAAATATTTCGAGCAATTTTTTTCCCTTTGTTTGGAGTATAAAATATTTTGATTTCTCAGGATCAGTGCAAGCAGATCTCTAGTGTTCAGAGTGACCTACAGGGGTCAGAGAGATCAGCTCTTGGCAGTCAGAAAGATTAACCGTCAGGATCTCCAGACCAAAATGATCAATTATTGGGATCAAATAGATCATATCTTGGGATCAGAAAGAGCAGCCCTTGCAATCAAAAGGATCAACTATTGAGATCAGAAAGATCAACTTTTGCAATCAGAACTATTAATCCTTGAGGTCAAAAGATCATCTCTTGGGATCAACTCTGGGATTCAGGGTGGTTCGGGAGTGGAATGCCCTGCCTGCAGCAGTTGTAGATGTGCCAAGTTTGGTGGCGTTTAAGACGTTAATTGATAAGTATATGGAAGAGAAGGGAATGGTTTAGTTTGGAGGGGCATTGCTTTTTATATTGGTCGGCGCAACATCGAAGGCCGAAGGGCCTGTTCTGTGCTGTAATGTTCTATGTTCTATGTTCTATGTTCCCCTCACCTCCCCAAACCATCTCCCCCCACTCCCAGCCCCTGCCCATTTCACCCCCTTCACCCGTACCCTGCCACACCAACAATTAACAATAAAATCCGGTCTCTACATGAAAATTTCTATTGCTCGGTCGTTCCCATACAATGATTCTTTAGTCTTTAGTTATTCTTGGGATATTTTGATATGGAACAGTCACATGTTGGGGAGCTCAGGCAGGGTGGAGAGGGATTGGGGTGGAGGAAAGGTGCTGGCGATACATTTCTATAACAATCCAGTTGAGTTATTGTTAAATGACCTCCTGCTAGTTTAAAATCCCTATCGCTGGGATTCTGCGTCTCAGTCTGAATGCTGGATTCAACTTGCATTTATGTTTAGTGAAAATATTCCACCCAACAATCGACAAAAGGGACAAAAACAAAAATTGCTGGAAAATTCCAGCAGACCAGGTAATAATCATGAGGATTCAGAGTCCAGGTTTTGTTCCTTGACTTTCCACATACAAATCCACATTCTGTTCAAAATAAATCTCAAATGGATTTGACTGGACAACAACTTCAACATTGTGCAATTAAATACTTCTCAGTGTAGACCAGTGTGAAGCCGGATCTGTGAGGAACCGGAGAGAACCTTCTAGTTTAGACTCACGTCCCAACCATAGAAACACAGACATTGAAACCAGAAACTCTCTCACTTGTTGCCAGTGTGAGCTGGTGATTGGTGAGCTGGGGGCAAAGAGGGGAAAAGAGATCCTGGAACCTCAGTGAATGAAGGGGCCAATAGAATATCTTCTAAACTAATAACACTTAAGGATTGACAAAGAAATGGAGGAATGGCAGAGAATTAGAATCAAATCAAAAACTTGGAGAGAAATGGAGAGAGCGAAAGATTGGATTAAGGGAAATGAGGTTAACAAAAATTATAATGCAAAAAGTGTCCACCAACAATTCACTACCTGAAGGAATGAGAATCCAAGGTTTCGTTATTCTTTTTCTGGGCTGGAGAGGATGGATGAGATCACAGGAACACAGATGTCCCCATTAAAAAGACACTTATCTTTAGAAAGATCCCAGCTTGAACTTGCTGCAGTGAGTTTCAAAGCAATAAATACCAAAATGCCACAAATTCTTGAAAGTCATGGGGATCTCCTGCTGCCAGCTCCATGAGGCAAATAACACAAATTGTCCAGTAACTTGTGGCCTTTCACAGTTCAGGGCAAGCACTCCCTCAGCACAAACTGCCTCAGGGATTCGGCATTAGTTACGGTGAGTGCCATTGAACCCACAATCGTTTTGGCATCAGGTTCTGGCCCAGGGTGTACCTTCCAGACAAGACCCAGAGTGTTTCACTCAATAGAGAGAGTGTTCTGTTCATTAGAGCCTACTTGCTCCTGCAGACTCTATTCATTATGGTTTGTTTAGGGAACAGTGGCTAAAATGATGTCTGGTTCATAATATGATAATGACGTCTGCTGTCGGTGATTGAAACGATACAGCCAATTATCCCACTCTCTGTACCGTGGTGAAAATAATCATATAGTCATCGATTATACTCTGTCTATTAGACCTTTAATTTTAAAAAATCTGAAAATAATTTAAAACTGATGTTAAGACAGACACATTACAAATACAGCTCTGTATTATATTCTTGCCATCTCTGGGTAACATCCTAGTACACCTTCCCTAACTACTTCCAGTTGATTAACACTCAGGGAAATCTAAGTGAATGAATTGAGGCTCCTGTGAATAAAGGGTTAAATCTAAAACTTGGGCTTCTTCCAAGGTAGCAAGGAAGATTCGTGTAACAGCTACAATTAAATTCTCCACTGATTTTAAAGGAGTGTAAAATCAGACTGGCTGTAAGAACAGAATTGCACCTGGTGGGTGCAGACTGAAAGGGCCAAATTGCCTCCTACTGCTCCTGTCTTAATTCACCTAATCTACATACCTTGGGACACTAAAGGGCAATTTAGCATGGCCAATCACCATCTGTGGGAGGAAAGCAGAGCACCCAGACGAAACCCCCACAGACACAGGGAGAATGTGCAAACTCCACACAAATAATTACTCAAGTCGGGAATCGAACCTGAGTCCCTGGCATTGTGAGGCAGCAGTGCTAACCACCGTGCCATGGGATGTGGATTTGACCAGCATTTATTGTCCATCCTTAGATACCCATGAGTGAGGTTGGTGGGTGATCAACGCACTTGAATTGAACAGAAGAAATGTTATGAATTGTTCCATTTTCCAGCCTGTGTCTCTCAGCTGAGTACCAATAAACTGTATCCAAACTCACTCTGGCTATAGTTTATTTAGCACCTTTACACTCAGTGGTTAACGTTAGTTTTTAGTTCAGTATCACTCACAATGCAATCATCTGTGAGAATAGACAGAGCCTACTCTACAACTGAATAAATTCACAGCACAGAAACTGGCTGTTCATCCCCAGCCACCCTGTGCTGGCGTTTCTGCTCCACTCAATCCTCCTCCATCTCCATCAGCATCTCCTTCCATTCCTTTCTCCCTCATGTTTATCTCGCTTCCCCTTAAATACATTCATCCTATTTATCTCAGTGAAATTTGTGAGATCCACAATTGCTCCTTTCTCTGGGTAAAGATATTTCACCTGAATTCCTGATTGGATATATTAATGAGAATGTCGTAAGTATTGAAATCCCCACCCAATGATTTACCTTCTCTGTGAGTTCCCTACCAAGCCCCTTATAATTTAGATGATCTCTAGGTGGTCATCCCTCAGTGTTCTCACATAGAGAGCAGGCTGGTTTGGCTTTGTCTTTGATTTCAGTGCTGGAATCTGTGAGTTGCTGTTGAAGGAGCCTTGCTGAGTTGCTGCATTGCAGTTGTAGACAGTACAGACAGCTGTCACCCACTGGCTACAATTCTGCTCTTACCCCAGTCTGATTTTAGACACCTTTAAAATCACTGTGGAATTTCAGGTAATTGTTAAACCAACCTTCCACCCATCCTGCAACAAGTTACCTTGAAATGAGCCTTTATGATTCACTTTTAAAATATTCATCCCTTTGATATTCTGTACATCCTGGTGGTTTCGTATATTTAAACTGGTTTGCAATCGTTTTTATGCTCTGGTTAGAAATGAGGTTCTGTTGAAAGTTAAAACTGGTGCCCAACTATCTGTAAAAACACAAAATGTTTACTTTAACTTTGGCCCTGTGAGAAAGTCCACAGTACCATGATTTTATTTGATGCCAAGCTGTGGGAAACATAAAGTTTTAAAGAAGAAATAAAAACAGCTCCTACTTTTCTTGTGTTTATTTATTTCTGGTGTGAGGAGGAGGTTTCGCAAATATCCTTACCCAAACCTCTGCAACCTCTCAGAAAATAGCGCTTGCACTGAAATAAACCCCTCTCTGTCCCAAATATTATTTTAAAACCTCCCTCGGTATTTTTTCTGGAATGTTAGCTGTTATAAACACGATTAGTTAAATCAAAGCACCTGAATCTTAGAGAAGTTGGTTGGAATGTGGCTTTCTGCTTTTCCCATCAGGAGGTCCCGTGTCCACATGCCTAGTGGAAATTTTATATGTGTAAGCTGTCACACTGTGATTACACTCTCAAATACTCAGTTATGTCTGATTCCATTTCTCACCTCTCTCTAAGGTCTCATGCCTGCGCTGCTAATGTGTAAAACCTACACTCACAAAAGGAATGATTGTTAAATATAAGATTAATACTGTGTGGAGTTACAGACACCCAACATGAAAAGATCTTTGAAATTACTAATCTTACACTATTGTCATGTATTCTGAGTGTGAGGATCCCATAGTAAATTCTTAGTGAATGGTACGTATCTTGGGACATATAGAGAGAGATTTATTGTGTACACGACCGTTCTTGATGCTAAAATTCAGTGTCTCTGTCCATATATGTCGTGTTTGTGAACCTGCCTCCACTCACCTGAGGAAGGGGCAGCGCTCTGAAAGCTTGTGATTCCAAATGAGCCTGGAAGATTTTAACCTGGTGTTGTGAGACCAGTAACTGTGCCCACCCCACTCCAACACTTGTATTTCCACCTCAACTTTCAATGAGAAAGTTATTCAGTTCCTCAAAAGATTGCTCTCTTTATTAAACGCAGAAATCCACAAAGGAGTCATTGGTAGTGATTTCCTTCCTCCACCAGTCTTAGTCAATAGGTAACTACACCCACAGAGGTGAGTATGTGTCAGAGTGAAGCAGGATTAGGTTTTGCCTGTGGGGAGTTTTGTGGTTGGTTTTCAGCCCTGTCTCATTTGTGATTCTCAATATGAATAGATGAGTAAACAGCCTAAGTTTCTAGCTGGGAAGTCGGCAAACAAATAAATATCACTTCCACCCTCTGATCACACAGAAACTCATTTCATCCAGCCTCCCTCAGGGAAGGCTGAATAATATGGCAAAACCTTCTGACAAACCATGCAACAACAACCTCTCCCTTTCTCTGTGTAGCTCTGTGTCTGCCCACACAGATGTTCTATATGAATGACATTCCAAACACTTTCTCCCCTCAGGCTCTCCGTTCTTTACCAGAGATGGAACCACAGGGAAAAAACAAAGAAAATTACAGCACAGAAACAGGCTCTTTGGCTCTCCAAGCCTGCATCGACCATGCTTCCTGACTGAATTAAAACCCTCTACCCTTCCGGGGACCATATCCCTCTATTCCCATCCAGTTCATGTATTATTCAAGACGTCCTTAAATGTCACTATCATATCTGCTTCCACTACCTCCCCTGGCAGTAAGTTTCCAGGTGCCCACCGCCGTCTGTGTAAAAAAAAACCTGCCTCATACATCTCCATTCCCTCAATCCTTAAACCCGTGTCCCCTAATAATTGACTCTTCCACCCTGGGAAACAGCTTCTGACTGTCCAGTCTGTCCATGTCCCTCATAACCTCTGTCATTCCAGTGAGAACACGTCTATCTTGTTTCACCGAGATTCTGTTGGTTTACACGGTGGATTATTGGAATGTAAAACTGTAACAGGAGTGGCGACTGACACGGGTTAAAATCTGATGATGAGTGTAGGGCTGGAGATGATTTCAGAGGTTGAGGGGTTGGGGTGGAGGGGTTTGAGGACACAGACCAGCTTGAAAACATGAATGAGGATTTTCAAATGGAAGTTTCATGGCCAGAGACCAATGACAGTCAGTGAACACAACTGACAAAATTCCCCCAGAGAGCACGCTTTGGGATTATAGAAGCAGGGGTAGGCTATTCGACCCTTTGAATCTGCTCCACCATTCATTAAGATCATCAAATTCAATATCCTGATTTCCCCCCTTTCCCCAATGTCCCTTTAATCCCTTTAACCCCAAGAAGCTCAGAGACTATCGCTGTGCTGTGCAGACACATGGATTTGGGCCTGTGTCTGCGGGAGTTTGCGCGTTCTCCCTGTGGTTGCGTGGGTTTTCTCCGGGTGCTCCGGTTTCCTCCCACATCCCAAAGATGTGCTCTTAGGCTGATTGGGTAACAAATTGGTCCCTATATGTCATTAAGACGTTAGGACGGCGGCGCAGGCTCGTTGGGCTGAAGGGCCTGTTTCCCGTGCTGTGTTGTTCTTTGCTTTGCTCTTTGCTAATTATATCTAACTACTTCTTGAAATCACACAATGTTTTGGTCCCATCAGGATTTTATACGTTTCAATAAGATCATCCCTCCTTTTTCCAAATTCCAATGGATACAATCTGTCCAATCTTTCCTCTGAAGATTATCTCTCTCCCATTTCCCTCTATCCAGTACAGCTGAGTGAACCTTCTCCGAATGTTACCATCACATTTATATCATTCTGAAATGAGGAGACAATGCTATACGTTGTGCTCCGGATGTGGTCTCACCACCACCCTCTACACACACTGCAGCAACATTACTTTTATATTCCCCTTGCAATAAATGACAACTAAACTCCTTCCTAAAACCAACACAAACTACCTCACTCGATGGCTGACTGCACAAATAAACATCCCGATAATAAAGAGTAATCTGATACACAAAAACATGAAACAAAGAATAAAAGTCAATAGAAAATAACTCAACATGAAAGAATTTAATACAGTCAAAGTTTATTTATTAGTGTCAAAAGTAAGCTTACATTAACACTGCAATGAAGATACTGTGAAAATCCCCTGGGCCCCACACTCTGGTGCCTGTTCGGATACATTGATGGAGAATTTTTGCACCTAACCAGCATGTCTTTCAGACTGTGGGAGGAAACCGGAGCATCTGGAGGAAACCCATGCAGAAACAGGGAAAACAGACAGTGAGCCAAGCTGGGAATTGAACCTGGGTCCCTGGCTCTGTGAGATAGCAGTGCTAACCACTGTGTCACCAATACAAAAACTCCATACAAAAAAATCTCAATACAAATATGGTAATGAGACAATGCAGGTCAGCTGACTAATGACCCAATCATAATGTTCAATGTCACAATGGGGGTTGGGGCCTCTGAGTCTGAGCCAATGGGAGGGGAGGGTGAGAGAGGAATCTCTGTCACAAATCATTCATTTCAACTCAACTCCTGGCACCAGGTAAGAGATGCTGGTTTATTGTATTACCTTGATGGTAGAAATGAAAGGGTTAATAATCCTGACAGTCCATTCTCAATTAGACTGAGAGGATTGATGAAATGGTAAATGTGAGCTCACTTTTAATATTTAAGAAAAACTTGGACAGGTACATGGATGAGAGGAGTGTAGAGAGATATGGTCCAGGTGCAGGTCAATGGGACTCGGCTGAAAAATAGTTTGGCACAGACAAGATGGGCCAAAAGGCCTCTTTCTGTGCTGTAATGTTCTATGGTTAATAATCCTTTCTCTGCTGATGGCCCAGAACAAAATGTCAATTCAATTTGTTTTGCTTTAAAGAAAATTGCCCTCAATCGGTTCACTAATCAGATTGGCTCATTGTTACTTCCAGGATGCTGCTTTATACACATTGACTGCTTAATATCAATTAGTACATTAGGAACCATACTTTAGGACTATTTCATTGGTTGTTAAATACTTTGACTCTCCTGATGTTGTGGCAGATGTGAGAAAGACTTGTATTTGTTAATGAGTTGTAAAGATTCTAGTGATGGGTATTAGTCACCCAGGTGTGGATGGGTCCTATTGCTCTATCACACAGGAATAGCTCCAATCAGAATGAGCAACCCAGTGGATGATTTTCCATTAGTCTGAAGTTTGCTTCTTGTAAACTGAGATTCCCTGTTACAGCTCCAGTACAGGGGGTAACTGTGAAAGACCCCACTGTTGGGAAAAGCAGTTTAAAGAATGGGATAGCTGAGTTACGCCCATCACTCAAACTGTATTTACATTAAACTGGTGCCTGAAATCAGCAGTGGAAGTGAGAAGCCTGCTCTGTTACTCAGTTAAACCATGGGTGCTCGGTATCTGAATTCCAGTTTCCCAGCTGGGCTTCTGTACCTCTTTAATCACGTTCTAGATTTCCCCAACCAATAGAAACAACCTCTGTGTCCACCCTGTCAAACCCCATCAGAATCTTCCAAAGAATGCAGTTCCAATTTTCTCAGCCTCTCGTTATTAGGACAACCCCATCATTCCAGTGAATCTAGTGAATCTTCCCTGTACCATCTCCAATACCAGTCTATCCTTTCTGAAATGTGGAGACCAAACCTGTACTCAGCACTTCAGATGTAATCTCTTCAAAACCCTTTACAAATGTAGAAAGCTCTTGTTATTTGTGATGGGGGAATGGGATTGAGAAACACATCAGCAACGATCAAATGGCAAAGCAAACTCGATGGCTCGAATAACCTCATTCTGCTCTTATATCTCATGGTTTTATTGTCTTGTCTTGTAATAAAGGCCAACATGCCATTGGCCTTTCTAACCGCTCGCTTCATCTGCATTGTGTTCCTTGTACAAGCACACACGAGTCTCTTTGAAGCACTTACAAGTTTCACACCATTAAAACGTATACCATTTTTCATTCTTACAACCAAAATGAAAACTTGCTCATTTCTCTACATGAAAGTCCATCTGCCATCTTCTTGCCCACTGATTTAATCTGTCTATATCTCTTTGTAACCTCTCTGTGTCCTCCCCACAGCTTACCTTTCTACCTAGCTTTGGTGTCCATGTTCATAAAACAGGGAAAGCTCCTCTTAATTTAGCAGAAAGTTTCACCGTATTGATGTTGTGATATTGCTGCCAGTCAGTCAGAGTTATCACTGCTGCTCTTGATGCTGCAGCTGAGATTCAGACACTTTTCAGATGCTGTACCTGGAAAGATTGATTCAGACAATCGCTGCCATAAATCAGAGAATTCCTACAGTGCAGGAGACCATTCTGCCCATTGAGCCTATAACGACTCTCTGACAGAGAATCCTACTCAGGTCCTATCCCTGTAACACCACGTATTTACCCACTTATAGATAATAAGCCTAGTGGGTAAAATTCTCAAATCATTTATCAAGAACTTTACAGTGGAGCATTGAGAAAGCAGTGGCAGGATCAGACAGAGTCAGCGTGGATTTAAGGGGGAATCATGCTTGACAAATCTAATGGAATTATTTGAAGGTGTAATCAGTAGAGTTGACCGGGGGAGCCAGTCAATGTGGTATATTTGGAATTTCAGAAAGCTCTTGACAAAATCCCACACAAGAGATGATTGTGCAAGATTAAAGCACATGGGATTGGGGGAATTGTATTGAGATGGATTGAAAACCGTTGGCGAGAGGAAACTAAGAATAGGAATTAATGGATCTCTTTCAAATTGACAGGCAGTAACTAGTGGGGTGTCACAGGGATTGGTGCTGGGATCCCAGCTATTCACAATATTAATGATTTGGATGAGGAAATAAAATGTAACATCCCAAAGTTTGTAAATGATTCCAAGTTGGATGGGATAGTGAACTGTGACAAGGATGCAGAGATCCTTCAGAATGATCTGGACAGGTTGGATCAGTGTTGTTATAATTATACAGGGTCTTGGTGAGGCCACACCTAGAGTATTGAGTTTTGGTCTCCTTTTCTGGGGAAGGATGTTCTTGCTCTCGAGGGAGTGCAGTGAAGGTTTACCAGGCTGATTCTGGGGATGGAGAGACTGATGTATGAGGAGAGATTGACCAGGTTACGATTGTTTTTGCTGGCGTTCAGACAAATGAAAGGGAAATCTCACAGAAATTTATAAAATTCTAGAGTTCCTTGAGTGTTGTTGCAGCTGTACTCACCCAGGCAAGCGGAGTTTTCCATCGCAGTACTGGTGGAAAAGCTTTGCAAAGCCAGGAGACTGCCCATAGAAAAGTATTTTTTTGAAGTTTATTTATTAGTCACAAATAAGGCTTACATTAACACTGCAATGAAGTTACTATGAAATTCCGCTAGTCGCCACACTCCGGCTCGGGTCAATGCATCCTAATCAGCACGTCTTTCAAATTCTGGGAGGAAACCCACGCAGACATGGGGAGGACATGCAAACTCCACACAGACAGTGACCCAAGCCAGGAATTGAATTCAGGTCCCTGGTACTGTGAGGTAGCAGTGCCGACCACTGGTCACATTGTCACCCGTCTGTCTGACCTGCTCCAGCAGCTCTGGCTGGCTTAGGGAAGTTTCCGATCGTTAGTGAGCCCAGAATATTGATGCCTTTTATATATGAGTGGCATAGTGGGTTAGCACTGCTGTCTCACAGCGCCAGGGACCTGGGTTTGATTTCTGGCTTGGGTCATTGTCTGTGTGGAATCTGCACATTCTCCCTGTATCTATGTGGGTTTCCTCTTGGTGCCCCAGTTTCCTCCCATCGTCCAAAGATGTGTGGGTTAGGTTAGTTGGACATGCTAAATTGATCCTAGTATCAGGGGAATATAACAGGGTAAACGTGGGGTTATAGGGATAGAGCCTCGGTGGAATTGTTGTCGGTATGGCCTCGATGGGCTGAATGGCCTCCTTCTACACTGTAGGGATTCTATTCTGTTCTATGGCCATGCTAAATTGCCTTTAGTGTCGGGGGGACTAACAAGGTAAATACGTGGGTTTATGGGGATAGTGTCTAGGTGGGATTGTTGTCGGTGGACAATGCTCGATGGACAGAATGGCTCTTTCTGCACTGTACAGATTCTATGATTCTATAATGTTCTTGACACACAGATGGCAAATGGAAGGGTAGAGATTGAGCAAATATGCAGAACCTCAGCGAGGAGGAGGAGAAGTCCCAATCTGCCAAAGAAGAGACTGAGAAGAGGGTGAACATAGACCTGACTGAGAAAGTGAATGTTGAAGCAGAATCAGTAACAGTCAGTGGCCAAGATGGAACTGGAGTAAGACCTGACCTAACAGGAACTGGACTGGTTGTGAATGGAGAAATATCAAGTTCCACAGACTCAACATCAGAAACATGGGAGACCGAGACTGACTTAATTTCAGAGGCGCCTGCTGGAGTGGGAAAACAACTGGGTGCAGATGAGGTGCTTATGGAAGCAGAGAATATTCACAAAGAAACAGATAACACTGCGGTCGTGCCTGATAAGTCAGGCAATGAAGAATTTGAAAAGGTAAGGTATTGGGCAAGGTATTGGAGAGAATTATTAGGGATAGGATTTATAGTTATTTAGAGAGAAATGAATTGATTGGGGATAGTCAGCATGGTTTCGTGAAGGGTAGGTCATGCCTTACTAACCTCATTGAGTTTTTTGAGAAAGTGACCAGAGAGGTGTATGGGGGTAAGGCGGTTGATGTAGTATATATGGACTTTAGTAAGGCGTTTGATAAGGTGGCCCATGGAAGACTTCTACAAAAAATGCAGATGTGTGGAATAGAGGGTGATTTAGCTAATTGGATTAGGAATTGGCTGGCAGATAGAAGACAGAGGGTGTTGGTTGATGGGAGATATTCATCGTGGAGTTCGGTGACGAGTGGTGTGCCTCAGGGGTCTGTTTTGGGGCCCCTGCTGTTTGTACTTTTTATAAATGATCTGGATGAGGGTATTGAGGGATGGATCAGTAAATTTACAGATGACACTAAAGTCGGTGGAGTGGTAGATAGTGAAGAGGGGTGTTATAGTTTACAGAGTGACTTGGACAAGTTGCAGAGCTGGGCCGAGAGGTGGCAAATGGAGTTTAATGTGGAAAAGTGTGAGGTACTGCACTTTGGCAGGAACAATAAATATGTAGAGTATAGGGCTAATGGTAGGGCTCTTAATAGTGTTGAGGAACAGAAGGATCTTGGTGTATGTGTCAATAGATCCCTGAAGTAGGCAGTCAAGTGGATAAAGTTGTTAAGAAGGCTTATGGAGTCTTAGCTTTTATTGGTAGGGGGATTGAATTTAGGAGCCGCAGCATCATGTTGCATCTGTACAAAACTCTAGTGCGGCCGCACTTGGAGTATTGTGTGCAGTTCTGGTCGCCACATTATAAGAAAGATGTGGAGGCATTGGAGAGGGTACAGAGGAGGTTTACTAGGATGTTGCCTGTATGGAGGGCAGGTCCTATGAAGAGAGGTTGAAGGATTTGAGGTTGTTTTCGTTAGAAAGGAGGCGGCTAAGAGGGGATCTTATTGAAGCATATAAGATGATTAGAGGTTTAGATAGGGTGGACAGTGATAGCTTTTTTCCTAGGATGGAGAAAGCTAGCACGAGGGGACACAGCTTTAAATTAAGGGGTATGATTTATAGGACGGATATCAGAGGTAGGTTCTTTACTCAAAGAGTGATTAGGGAGTGGAATGCCCTGCCTGCAGCTGTTGTGGATGCGCCAAGTTGGGTGGCGTTTAAGAGGTTAGTTGATAAGTATATGGATGAGAAGGGAATGGTTTAGTTAGGAGGGGCCTTGCTTTTTATTTTGGTCGGCACAACATCGAAGGCCGAAGGGCCTGTTCTGTGCTGTATTGTTCTATGTTCTATGTTCTATGTAACTCTTGGGAGAGGAATGAGCAGTAAATCAGAATTACAGATGGTCAGTCACATCCAGTTCTTCCGAGAATCCGAGCAGGAACTTGAGATTGTCAAGTATCCTCACGGACAGATTGTCAGCTTTTCAAATCTCTTCTATAAAGTGAACTTGAGTCACGGTCCGTTTTATAACCGCATCAAATACACAAAGGATGTCCTCACTGACATCAGGTAACTCTGTTTCTTAACCTTAATGTTATTGATGTAAACTCTTCAATAAGAAACGGTGACTCGGGAATGGAATTGGGACTGTTCTCCCTGGGGAAGGCTGAGAAAAGATTTGATTGCGATGTTTAAACTAATGAGGGAATTGGACAGAGTAGATAGAGAAGAACTGTTCCCATTGGTGGAAGGATAGAAAAAAAGGGGACAGAAATTCAAGGCAACAGTAAAGGAACCAATCACGATATGAGGGAAATCTCTGAAGATAACAAATACTGGAATGTACTGTCTGAGAGTGTGGTGGAGACAGATTCACACAGCGAGTGGTTAGGATCTGGAATGTACTGTCTGAGAGTGTGGTGGAGACAGATTCACACAGTGAGTGGTTAGGATCTGAAACTGTCTGAGAGTGTGGTGGAGACAGATTCACACAGCGAGTGGTTAGGATCTGGAATGTACTGTCTGAGAGTGTGGTGGAGACAGATTCACACAGTGAGTGGTTAGGATCTGGAATGCACTGTCTGAGAGTGTGGTGGAGACAGATTCACACAGTGAGTGGTTAGGATCTGGAATGTACTGTCTGAGAGTGTGGTGGAGACAGGTTCACACAGCGAGTGGTTAGGATCTGGAATGTACTGTCTGAGAGTGTGGTGGAGACAGATTCACACAGTGAGTGGTTAGGATCTGGAATGTACTGTCTGAGAGTGTGGTGGAGACAGATTCATACAGTGAGTGGTTAGGATCTGGAATGCTCTTGGTGCTGGTGTACTTACCACTGATTCCCAAGGCAGCACCATGTCCATTTCACACTCTGTCTCCCACCTTTATCCAGCCCATTCCCATCACATGTTGACATGCAGTGAGATTTCTGTGGCCAGGCACTCGGATGCTCTGTTAATAATTCTGCACTAGTTGGAATATCGATGAGGTAAATGTTGAAGATGATTGCAGATTGAAAAGTGAAGCTGCCAAGACTCTGAGCCCTGTTTTTATTGGACACTCCACCCCATCCAGTTACCCACTTGGTCTCGACTGAGTTCTCGTTCTGGGGAATTTCCATGTTTTCACCCATTGTGGTGAGTTTCAGATAAATTGAGTTTTATTGCTGAGTTATCGCTGCTCTCATTGAGCCGTTTCTGATCAGTCAGATACGCATCTCTCCTTATTTGGGCAATACACAGTTGAATTTGTTCCCCTCTGATTGGCTCCTTGGTATAGCCCAGCATTCCATTTCCAGATTCTCAATCCTCCCACCATAGAGTTTTCTCACTTTCATTCTCTGCCGAGACATCGCTTCAACTCTCAAGGTGGTGATGCTGAGGTTTTACCACTTGACCAAGTTGGTCTTAGGGAACGCAATGTTCAGCCTTCCTGCTGGCAGGAACCTCGCTCCCTCCCCTACCAGCCGTGATTGAAAGGCGGAGCAGACTCGATGGGCCGAGTGATCTAATTCTGCCCCTATGTCTTATGGTGCCAGTAGTCATTGTGATATTGGGGGATATCCCGGTAAGACCTCCTGAATCATTTGCAATAGATGTTTGTGCCTTTGCCCCCTTGTGGTCCATCTATACCCTGAGGATTACTGCATCTTGACATACACTCCCCACCCTCTCTCCATCCCTCCACCCCCATCAGACCTTTCAATGCTCTGACCCTACTCTCTCCTCATCCCTGACTGAGGTTATCATCCAGGGCCCTGTATAGATCCCCTGGACCGACAGGCATAACACTGTGATCACAACGTGTGAACACTTTGTTGATTGTGACTGGCCCCCTTCCCCTGATCTGGACTCGAACAGGGGCTGTCTCTGGAAGCTCAGCAACGTTAACAGAAGCAACCCCACATTGTGCATGTATCCACTCTGTCCCCCATTCACTGACATCCTTCTGTCTCTCCCCATTGAGTGGGCACCTCCCCTCTATACCCACCATTATCATTGGTCTGGTACGCAGTGCCACCTGTGAGGTGGGCACGGAGGCTGAGAGGCAGTGGGTCCTGTGTGATGCACGGTGGAAAAGCAAGCCTCAAAGTGACAAGTGGAGTGTAGGCGGCTGGGTGCATCTTGTTTATGTGTGATTGTGAGTCACAGCAGCTTAACTAATACACAGCTCTGGTGTTTTGATCCAGTGGCGTGATTCCAGTGAATCGCTCGATAATGAGCACTCACGATATTCTAACGCATTGGAATTACATTCCTGATATGGCAGAGGGAGGAGAGAGCCACCATTGAGGGCGGGAGCTGATGATTATAATCTCCTTTCACACCAACATTAAACCAATCTTTCTCTTCTATCCCGCAGGAGAGACAGGAACTCACCACCTCCCCCCACCCTCTCCTCCACCAAACTATCATCAATTGTCATAAAAATGCTGCTTAAGGAAGGGAATTTGACATCCTCACCCAGCCTGCCTGAACTCCACTACAATATGCTGATTCCTGTGAAATGCTGAGCCAGTCATTCAGTCAGGGGCAGTGAGGAAATACAAGATTGGACCAAAAGTTTGTTTTTAATTCTGAGGAGCAACTGTTCAGAAACAAGAATATCACTGTTCCTATGAACCATCTTGGGTTGATAGTACTGTCTGAAAGGCGCTATATGAATGTAACTTTGATTTGACTTATTATTGTCACATGTATTAGTATACAGTGAAAAATATTGTTTCTTGTGCACTATACAGATAAAGCATATCATTCATAGAGAAGGAAGGGAGAGAGTGCAGAATGTAGTGTTACAGTCACAGCTAGTGTGTAGAGAAAGATCCACTTAATGCAAGATAGGTCCATTCAAAAGCCTGACAGCAGCAGTTTTGAGTCAGTTGGTACGTGACCTCAGACTTACAAAACTTTGAGGCTTGTTTTTCCACCGTGCTTCACACAGGACCCACTGCCTCCCAGTCTCTGTGCCCACTTTCCCAATGGAAGAAGGTGAAAGAGAGAATGTCTGGGATGCATGGGGTCCTTGATTATGCTGGCTGCTTTGCTGAGGCAGGGTGAGTGTAGACTGGATGGGAGGCTGGTTTGTGTGATAGATTGGGCTACATTCACAACTGTAAAACTGCACACATAAAACTGCACTTCTTTGCAGTCTTGGGCAGAGCAGGAGCCCACACCAAGCTGTGATACAACCAAAAAGAATGCTTTCTGTGTGCATCTGTAAAAGATGGCGAGAGTCAAAGCTGACATGCCAAATTTCCTTAATCTTCTGACAAAGTAGAGGGTTGGTGGACTTTCTTAACTATAGTGTTGGCATGGGGGGGGACCAGGACAGGTTGTTGATGATCGGACATCTAAAAACTTGAAACTCTTGACCTCTTCTACTTTGTCTCCGTTGATGTAGACAGGAACATGTTCTCCTTTATGCAATGACAATCTCCTTTGTTTTGTTGACACTGGGGGTGAGATTATTGTCGCTGCACCAGTTCACCAGATTCTCTATCTCATTCCTGTATTTCATCTCATCATTGTTTGAGATCCAACCCACTACGGAAGTGTCATCAGGAAACTTGGAAATTGAGTTGGAGGGGAATTTGGCCGTACAGTCATAGGTATATAAGGCGTATAGTAAAGGCCTGAGAACACAGCCGTATGGGGCACCGGTGTTGAGGATGAATTCTTGCAGCCTGCAGTTAGCACAGTGGCAATGATTGGGATTGTTGGTGTTATCAAAAGCTGCGTTTCCAATAAGAAGTGAATTATGTGCTGTACCTTACAGCTGACACTTCCTGATCTGGAGACATTACGAAGGCTGTGTATGGAACTGAGGCCGTGTGTAATATTGCTGGTGTGTTTGTTTACTTTGCAGTGGGATCATGAAGCCTGGGATGAACGCCATCATGGGCCCCCTGGGCAGCGGCAAAATCACATGAGTGCCTCGTGTTTTGGTGCTGTCAGATACTTTGCAAATAGAGGGTAGCTCTGCAGCTGCTAAAGAATAGTGGCTCTTTGTGTGTGTCTCTCTCTTTCCAGATTATTGGATATCCTGGCCGCAAGGAAGAATCCTTCAGGTTTAACGGGTGAGGTACTCATAGATGGGACCCAGCCACCAATAAACTTCAATCGCATCGCCGGATATGTCGTACATGTGAGAATTCTTTCATTCGAATCTCAAACTGTATTTCATTTTAAGTCCCTGGGCGTTTTGTAATATAAATTAGATTTTTATTTGATGTGATGATGTCTTATAGAGATAGAGGCTAGAATTTTCCCTCTAAAAATTCTGAGTGTCAGGTTTGCGGGAAAACTGGAGTATTTCTCACTGGTTTTCTTAGTGAGAGTCCAGAGAAGAATTTCTCACACTCTGTGCAATGCACAGACCACCAGAGTGAATATCATCACATCTCAGGGGCCTGGGCCTAATCCTACAGAACAGGCTGAAACCAGGTTAGTTTCTAGAAGATACATCAGTCTGATTTTCCCTCTGAAAACTAACAGCCCAGCCAAACAAAAAGTGGAACATTAAATTCACGAGGAAGAGTGTCCAGAACACATGATCTTCCTCCTAACAATGTAACTTCATAACACCAGCCAGAGTAAACAAATACACAAATCCCATTCTAACCACTGAAGGAGCAATACGGGATCTTCTTTTGACTGCCTATCAGCAACGAGAGTCGAGAGGTACAGAGAACAAGTGTTTAAAAATCCCTTCAAAGTACACTAACGGCACACTGTACCGTATACAAATATAGACATAGACATGGAAGATAGGAGCAGGACGAGGCCATTTGGCCCTTCAAACTCCACCATTCATTATGATCATCGTCCAACTCAATAGTTCAATCCTGCTTTCTCCCCATAACCATTGATCCCACCCAAGTGCTACATCCAGCTGCCTCTTGAATACACTTAATGTTTTGGCATCAACTCCTCCCTGTGGTAATGAATTCCACAGGCTCACCACTCTCTGGATGAAGAAATATCTCCTCACCTCCATTCTAAATGTCTACCCTGAATCCTCAGACTGTGACCCTCTACTTTTCCTTACATTTCATTCTTTCCGCAATCTCTCTTCAAACCAATAAGCCCTTGATTTAATTGTTTGGCCGTTTGCTTTCCCATATTGTGGGATGGATGATTTGGTGATTTTTGGATACACTGTCCTTCCTGTGGTAATTAGCACTTCCATGTGACAGGATTACACGATGATTGGGACGCTGACGGTGAGGGAGAATTTGGAATTCTCTGCTGCTTTGAGGCTGCCAAAGAACACCAGCAAATCAGAAAGTACAAAAAGAGTCAACTCTCTCATCAAAGATCTTCGACTCACAAAAGTAGAGAACACAAAGGTAGCGCCTTACCCCGAAATTCAGCACAGGGTTCATTCATAAATTGAGCTGTCAATTATGTTTCAATTCTGTTTTGTAAAACACAATATTCCTTGTTCCCCTTTTGCACTCAGTATGCTGACCCCATGGTCAATTCCTTTGAGTATTCTTGGACAGAATTATTGCATTAGAAATCACACACTCATTGGGGTTATTCTCCAGATTTGAGATCTTGGTGATTGGTTATTGTACATCAGGAAATTTGGGGGAGTGTAGTGCCTCAGTGCTCCTGCTGAGTGAGAGTTTCTCCCCTTTTCCATCACACTAATCATTCATGGGCCTGTCCTGAATTATCCGAGCCTTCAGTTTAGAAATATGTTCCCTGAGCCTCTCCCCTTCATACTCCTTACATTCTTGGATTAAGAACTCCAATATAAAACATAGAACATAGAACACCACAGCACAAACAGGCCCTTCGGCCCACAAGTTGTGCCAATCATATCAGTACCTATCAGGCCATAGAACTATCTGTAACTCCCAATCCCATTAAATCCTATCTACTCATCCAGAAGTCTCTTAAAAGATCCCAGCAAGTTCGCCTCGACCACCACTGACGGCAAACAATTCCATTCACTCGCCACCCTCTGAGTGAAAAACTTACCCCTAACATCTCCTCTGTACTTGCCCCCCAGCACCTTAAATCTGTGTCCTCTCGTAACGACCATTTCAGCCCTGGGAAATAGCCTCTGAGAATCCACTCTATCTATTTCTCTCAACATCTTATAAACCCCTATCAGGTCGCCTCTCAACCTTCGTCTCTCCAGGGAGAAGAGACCTAGCTCCCTTAACCTATCTTCATAAGGCATGCCCCTCAGTTCAGGCAACATCCTTGTAAATCTCCTCTGCACCCTCTCAATAGCTTCTACATCCTTCCTATAGTGAGGTGACCAGACCTGCACACAGTACTCCAAGTGGGGTCTGACAAGGGTCTTATAAAGTTGCAGCATTATCTCCTAATGTGCCTCAGTATCCGATTCCTGTCTGATTCATCCTCCTGTGAACACTTTGGGTTGCACTTTGGCCAATAGTGACCAGAGCTGGGCACCAGTTTACTATCTGCTCCTGCTGTAGTGAGGTTGGAGAATTTGGCATGCAGCCTAATCTCCGTTCACTGTAGCAGACGGGAAACTCCACTCTGCCTGCTGTTTCCCCCATTTTAATGGGCCATTCGCAGAGCTACAGGAAATTCTCTTCTGTACTGGGAGTGAGCATCCAGAACACCCCTTCATCTTGCCTTCAGTGGGGTTTAATCTGGTTCATTGAGACTCAGTGTCCCCACCCACACTGTCTCTCCATTTCCATTCCATTCATTATTGAGAATGTGGAATGACCCCCCCCCCTTCCCCCCCCCCCTCCCCCTCCCCCCCCCCTCCCCCCCCCCTCTCCCCCCCTCCTCCCCCCTCTCCTCCCCCCTCCTCCCCCCCTCCTCCCCCCCCCCCTCTCCCCCCCCTCCTCTCCCCCCCCTCTCCCCCCCCTCTCTCCCCCCCCTCCTCTCCCCCCCCTCTCCCCCCCTCCCCCCCCCCCTCTCCCCCCCCTCCCCCCTCCCCCCCCCCTCCCCCCCCCTCCCCCCTCCCCCCCCCCCCCCCTCCCCCCCCCCCCTCTCCCCCCTCTCTTCCCCCCCCCCCCCCCAAAACCCTCCAATTAAAACTGATCTTCACTGTAATATCCGTATGATTCTCTTACCAACAAGAAAACCACTTTCACTGCTTCGGCCAAAGAATGACTTGCATTTGTATAGCGACCTTGGTAAATCCCACAATGCCTTCCAACCAATGAAATTCTTTTTAAAGTGCAGTACGGAATCACAACAGCCAATTGTTTTACAGGATCGGTTAAGGACACAGCGGAGGGTAAATGATGAGCAGTTTAAATCCCAGAAGGAGTTTAAGGAGTAAGAGACAGTCTGCAGGAATGGAGTGGTGTGTGGCAGCTGGAATTTAATGTAGAGAAGGATGAAGTGACACAGGAAGAATATGGAGAGAGAATATAAAATAAAGGACACCATTCAAAAGGGGGTTCAGGGACAGAGAGGACGGGGGCTATTGATAAGGGCAGCAGCAGTAACTGACTGAGTGGTTAGTACCGGGCGTACATATCCACCGATACCTAAAAGTGGGAACACAGGTGGAGAAGGTGCTCAAGAAGGCACACGGCATGCTTGCCTTCATCATCTAGGCACTGAGTATAAAAATTCCCGGGTCATGCTGCAGCTTTACAGAAACTTACTTAGGCCTCATTTAGAAAATTGTGTGCAATTCTGGTCACCAAACTACCAGAAGGATGTGGAGGGTTTAGAGAGGGGACAATAGAGGTTTACCAGGATATTGCCTGGTATGGAGGGTATTAGCTATGAGGAGAGATTGGAGAAATTTGGGTTATTCTCACTGGAGTAACAGAGGTTGAGTGGAGACCTGATAGAGGTCTACAAGATTGAGTGGCAAGGAGAGAGTAAATAGTTAGATGTTCTTTCCTAGGGTAGAAAAGTCAAGTACTCGATGACATAGTGGGTGGGAAAAAGTATTGAGGAGAGGTGTGAGGCAAGCTTTTTACACAGAGGGTGGTGAACGTTTGGAACACGCTTTAAAGGGGCAGCTTGACAAATGCGTGACTAGGATGGAAATGAAAGGATCCGGACTCTAAGTGAATACAGTTTCAGTTTAATTAGGGCATTACGATCAGTGCAGGCTTGGAAGGCCAAAGGGCCTGTTCCTGTGCTGTACTGTTCTATGTTCTTTGCTCTTTGTACAGATTCCTGGCTCTATAAGCAGAGCAGTGAGTACAAAACCAAGGAGATTACGACAAATGGTTATAAAACACTGCTTTGGTCTCAACTAGAGCATGGTATCACAATCTGGGTGCTGCTGTTAGGGAAGGATGTGTGACGGCATTAGAGAAATTGCAAAGAAGATTTACAAGAATGGTTCCAGAGAGCTGAGGAACATGAATATTTTGGAGGAAATGGGGCTGTTTTCCTCGGAGAGGGGCTGTGATCGAAATGCTCAAAATGAAGGATGGGGTCAGAGTAGGTGGGAAGAAACCGTTCCCATTGGTTAAAGGGTTGCGAACGAGAGGATAGAAATTTAGGGTAGTTGCAATAATTGGTTAATCAGGAATTGGTGAGGATCAGGAATGGATAACATTGACAAAGGTGGAAGCAAATTGAAGAACGAGTTTCAAAAACAAATTTGGTAATGAGCCAAAGATTAAACAATTGCAACGGGGAAAAGGCGGGAAACCACTCTGGTAGGGAACCAGCATGGATACAGTGGGCTGAATGGCCTCCTGTTGTAATCATTCTATTCTTATGAACATTTTGCACACACGATGCCCCAATGATTGTTGTTGCCAGATTGGAACCTCATTTGCTCGAGGCATTTCTGACGGGGAGAAGAAAAAGCAAGTATTGCCATGGAACTGGTCAGAGATCCCGGTGTTCTGTTCCTCGATGAACCAACGAGCAGTTTAGACACCAGCAACACCAATACTGTCCTGCATGTATTGAAAAGGTATTTCCTGTAATAATAGTGTGGCTAAAACAATTCTCTTATATCACATTTAACCTCCGCTCCCACCCACCAAATGTCTGGGAAAAGGGAGCTATTATAAATGAATAGAAATACAGTGGCTACAAGAGCAGATCAGAGGCTGGGAACCCTGCAGCCAGTAACTCACCTCCTGACTCCCCAAAGCCTCTCCACCATCTACAAGGCTCAAGTCAGGAGTGTGATGGAATACTCCCCAATTGCCTGGATGGGTGTGGCTTCCAATAACACTCAAGAAGTTCAACATCATCCAGGACAAAGCAGCTTGCTTGATTGGCATCACATCCACTACCTTCAACATGCGATCCCTCCACTAATGACACACAGTGCCAGCAGTGTGTACCATCTACAAGATGTACTGCAGCAACTCACCAAGGCTCCTTAGACAGCATCTTCCAAACCCACAATCTCTACCATTTAGTAACAGAAGGGCAGCAGATATCTGGGAACACCATCACCTGTAATTTCCCTTCCAAGTCACTCACCATCCTGACTTGGAAATATATTGCTGTTCCTTTGCTATCGCTGGGTCAAAATCCTGGAACTCCCTCAATATCAGTACTGTGGGTGTACCTACACCTCCGGGACTGCAGTGATTCAGGAAAGCAGTTCACCATTGCCTTCTCAAGAGCAGTAAATGCTGCTTTACAGTGACACACACAACCATAATTCTCCTGAAAAATATCTAAGTGCTGCCGCCAGTATGAAACCTGTCCTGTTGGTGCTAGCTCTTTGAAAGAGTTGTCCAACATGTGCCTGCTTTGGCGTTAAGCTTAAGTAGCAGTATCACTTTAATCTGGCTTCTTTTCACTAACCTGCTTACACTCTGGGAAGGTTCCAGAATCTTTTAGTGTGAATATTTATGTATGTTGGATGTATGTTCCCCACAGGTTAGCACGACAGGGAAAAACAATCACCTTCTCAGTTCACCAACCACGTTATTCAATGTTTAAGCAATTTGATTCATTGACACTGCTGACTAACGGTAAACTAATGTACCATGGCCATGCTAAATATTGTATCGATTACTTCAAAGCAATCGGTAAGTATTTTGGATGAATGAGCATCAAAGTTCAGAGAAATGATGAGTTTAAATTCTTTTCTGCTTGTTGTTCACTTTCAGAGTAGACAACATCACATAGGGATTGACCAAGAAAGGAATTATTTCATTTTATTTCGAGTCCCATCTGATTGTAAATTTATTTCCACAGTGCCTTCCAGGATAGCGCAAAGCACTTTATAACCAGCGATATGTGTACAGCTCTGGTCATCCTATTATAGAAAGGATATTATTAAACTAGAAAGAGGGCAGAAAAGATTTAATAGGATGCAACCGGGACTTGATGGTTTGAATTATAAGGAGAGGCTGGATAGACTGGGATTTTATTCTTTGGAGTGTAGGAGGCTGAGGGATGATCTCATAGAGGTCTATAAAATAATGATCAGCGAGATAGTCAATATCTTTTCCCAAAGATAGGGGAGTCTAAAACTAAAGGGCATAGATTTAAGGTGAGAGGGGAGAGATACAAAAGTGTCCAGAGGGGCAATTTTTTCACACAGAAGATGGTAAGCATCTGGAACAAACTGCCAGAAGTGATAGTGGAAGCAGATATAATTTTGTCTTTTTGACAGTATGTGGGTAAGATGGGTAAAGAGGGATACGGACCAGATGCAAACAACTAGGACTGACTAGCTTAGGAGTTTAAAAAAAAGGGCGGTATGGACAAGTTGGGCTGAAGGGCCTGTTTCTACTCTGTAAACCTCTATGACTCTATAACTTTAAGTACTTTTGAGTGTGTTGCAATACAGAAAATGTGGCAATCAACTTGTGCACAGCAAGATCCCACAAATCTCAATGTGACAATGATCAAATAATCTGTTTTACACTGGTTGAAGAATTAGCATTGGCCGGGACACTGGGGAGAGTTTTATTTCAAAAAGAATGGAGGATAGAAACAGGGAAGTTTTGTTAAAACTATACAAGGCTCTAGTTAATCCAAACCTAGAACATTGTGAACCATTTTAATCTCCTTCTCTAAGGAAAGATACTGGTATTGGAGGCAGTCCAGAAAGGGTTCATTAGGTTGATCCTGGCTATGGAGGGAATTTTTTTAGAGGTTGAGTAAGTTGTACTCATTGGAGTTTAGAAGAATGAGCGGCGATCTTATTGAGAAATTGGATCTCAGGGGATTGACAGGATAAATACTGTGAGGCTGTATCCTCCTGTGGGAGAGTCTGGGAACAGAGCACTTCATCTCAGAGTAAGGAGGTCACCCATTGAAGACAGAGATGAGGAATTTCTTCTCTCAGAGGAGAGTGAATCAGTGGAACTCTTTCCCGCAGAGGGCTGTAGAGACTGTGTTGTTCAGTATGTTCAAGACTGAGATGGACAGATTGGGAATCGAGGGTCATGGGAATAAGGCAGGAAAGTGGAGTTGAGGGTTACCAGATTAGCTTGAACTTGTAGAAATTTAGAGCAAGTTACTGTGAAATGTCACGCTGGGGGAAGGATTGTGGGGTGTCAGACTTTGCTCTATTGTTACCCCACATTCCTGATCAATGCAACATCTTTGCGTAAACACTTTTTTCCTCTCATTCCCCTCGGTCAATGGTGTCATCACCTCATTGAACAGTCCACACCTACACTCAGGCTAAACACTGAGGTTAGAAATGTTTGTTCTACAGGATATCACTAACCACCATTAACAGCCTCTGTGCTTCTCTGGATTACACAACACTGGTTAAGATAGTAAAGGTTTTTGGATCCTGAATGTGAAATTTGAATCCACATTTTCAGTTGAGAGTATTTTAGAATTGTCAGAGGGTGCAGATACTTTGTATTTTAACACAGTTTACACAGAAACAGACCATTCAGCTGGAACAAGAGTTTCTGCATCTCTGACACTGTCAACATAGCCCTCGATTCCATCCTTCCCCTTCTGTTTATCCAGCTTCCCTTCAGCTGCGGGTGGGTCAATATACCATTGCCTTCTTTACTGCCTGTTGTATCTGTACACTCACCTTCAGTGACTGATGCACGAGGACTCCAAGGTCTCACTGAGTATCCGCCTCTCTCAATTGACACCCATCCCAGTAATAATCTGTCTTCCTTTTATTGCGACCAAAGTGGATAACCTCACATTTATCCACACTATACTGAATCTGCCATGCAGATTCCCAGTCCTAATCATGCTGCAACCTCCTCACAGCTCACCCTCCCACACACTTTTGTAACATCTACGATTTGGAGGTAATACATTCAGCTCCCTCTTCCAAATCATTAATATATAATGTGAACAGTTGAGGTCGTAGCACAGATCCCTGTGGAACCCCATTAGTCACTGACTGCCAATCAGAAAATGATCCATTTATGCCAACTCTTTGCTTCCTATTTGCTAACCAGCTTTCTATCCGTCTCAAAACATTACCTGCAAACCCGGGTGCTTTAACTTCACACAGTAGTCTGTCATGTGAGACCTTGTTGAAAACCTGAAAGTCTAAATAAACTACATCCACTGGTTCTCCTCGGTCAACTCTACTAGTTACATCCTCAAACATTCCAGTAGAATCATCAAGTATGATTTTCCTTTTGTAAATCCGTGCTGACTGTGTCTGATTATTCCACTGCCTTCCAAATGCTGAGTTATGAATTCCTTGGTAATAGCTTCCAGCACCTTCCCCCAGTGCTGACATTAGACTCACTGGTTTATATCTTGTTACCTGTCACATGACCATTATCTGTTTTCTTTTGTAAATACAGGATACAAGTTTTATTCACACTCCAACCCTGTCGATGTGTTTCTCGATATCTTGTGTAAAGCTGCGGAGAATTGGGCTGATCAGGGTATGTGTGCATTCACCATTCTAACATCAAACACCATTCTATCATTTGTTAATACTTCACTGCCTCACTTCAACATAAAGAAAACCTCACCCCAGCACCCTGTCTCACATCCACACCCCCACACCCCACACACACCTCCCCACACACCCCCCTACCCTCTTCCCAACATACACCCTACACCCCACAAACATCCCCCCACACAGCCCCCCCCCCACACTCTGCCCACATATACCCCACACGCCACCTCACACTCGCCCCAACACTTCCCCGCATACACCCCCAGGCACCACCCCCAGGCATTCATGCCCCACCCACACAACCCGCCCACCCATCCCTCTGCACACTTCTGGGAATGTGAACGTACTGTAGGATTGAATTACTTATTGAAGGCAATTCTCTTCAGGAGGTTAAATAGGTGAAATAAAGTTTTATTGGTTTTTATTTGATTTGATTTTGATTTTATTTATTATTGTCACACATATTAACATATAGTGAAAGTATTGTTTCTTGCACGCTATAAAGACAAAGCATACCGTTTGTAGAGTAGGAAAGGAGAGGGTGCAGAATGTAGTGTTACAGTCATAGCTAGGGTGTGGAGAAAGATCAACTTAATGTGATCCATTCAAAAGTCTGACAATAGCAGGGAAGAAGCTGTTCTTGAGTTGATTGGTACATGACCTCAGACTTTTATATCTCTTTCCTGATGGAAGAAGGTGGAAGAGAGAATGTCTGGGGTCTGTGGGATCCTTAATTATGTTGGCTGCTTTCCTAAGACAGCGAGAAGTGTAGGCATAATCAATGGATGGAATAGCTTGGATAGAATTAATAACACAGATGAAGATGGAGACCATTTAGCTCCTTGAGGCTGTTCTATCACTCAGTTTGATCACATTTGATCTGTATTTATGTTCCTTACTCACACAATCCCTAAAACCCTTGCCTTGGTTATTGACCTTAGTTTTGAAGTTCTGAATTGAAATTGTTGGATAAATTGCCATTTCTGTTCAATGTTTTTGTAAATTCTGAACCTTTCTTACAGGCCTTCCCAAGGCACAGCCGGCCCCTGAGTTCAGCCACTGTTTCAGCTCGAAAATAAACGGTAAATTATTGAAAACATGTTGTTGGAATTTCCACCGTTAATGAAACTGGAAGAGTGAAAGTTACTTTTTGTGCTCAGGCTCTGGGAATGGGATTTGAACCCACAACTTGAACACAAGCTAGAAAGAGTGCAGAAAAGATTTATTAGGATGCTACTGGGACTTGATGGATTGAGTTATAAGGAGACGCTGGATAAATGGGGACTTTTTTCTCTGGAGAGTAGGAGGCTGAGGGGTGATCTTATTAGAGATCTATAAAATAATGAGGGGCACAGATCAGCTAGATAGTCAATATCTTTTCCCAAAGGTAGGGGAGTCTAAAACTAGAGGGCACAGATTTAAGGTGAGAGGGGAAGAGATACGAAAGAGTCCGAAGGGGCAATTTTTTCACACAGAGGGTGGTGAGTGTCTGGAACAAGCTGCCAGAGGCAGTAGGAGAGGCGGGTATCATTTTATCTTTTAAAAAGTGTTTAGACAGTTCCATGGGTACAATGGGTATAGAGGGATATGGGCCAAATGTGGGGAACTGGGATGAGCTTAGGCGTTTAAAAAAAAAAGTAGCAGCATGGATAATTTGGGCCGAAGGGCCTCTTCATGCTATAAACTTTGATGACTCAATAACTCATGATTTAGAAGCAGGAGTGTCACCAAACAGCTACACTGGGACATTAGTGACAGAGACAGTGGGTGAGTGATTTGGCCAATTGTATGTTTATGGAGTCAATAGACCGCTGTCCCTCAGACTACTCCCATGGTAATTCCCAGGATGAGAGTAAAGTTGGGAAAAGAAGTCGGCTGCATTCACTAAACACTACAAGAGATACAATCCAGCTGAGCCAATGAGAACTCGGCTTCTGAATTTCCAGTTGAGGACTGGCCGTTGTGAGCAGAGATGCCGATGGGGGTTTTTACACCCGGGAGCTGGGTAGCGCAGTGTTAGCATTGCTCCCTCACAGTGCTAAGAACTCGGGACTGATTCCCGGCTTAGGCCACTGTCTGCACATCCTCCCCATGTCTGCATGGGTTTCCTCTCAAAGTCCAAAAATGTGCAGGTTGCGTGGATTGGCTGTGTTTAAGTTGCCCCTTAGTGTCAGGAGATTAGCCAGGGTTAATGCACGAGGTTACAGGGATAGGACTTGGATGGAATTGTTGTCAGTACAGACTGAATGGACCAAATGACCTCCTTCTGCACTGTAGGGATTCTACGATTCTCTGTCCCAGGGAGCAATGGTTGTTCAGTTGATGAATGTATTCAAAATTGTGAAACATATGTATAGACAGCAACTCCTGGTTAGTGCACTGCCTGAAGAAGAGAAGGAAATGCAGAGTTTCAAAAGAGGGATTTGGATATTTCAGCAGGCTGGGAGTTGGATAGATCTTCTGGATGCTCTCTGAGTCTCACCTTGCTGTAACTTGCTTCATTACTTTTCCCACATTTGGACACAGGTTTGGGAAGTGCCAAGCAGCAGAATTCTCCCACGGTATGTGACAGATGAGTGTGTATCTATCGAGCATCCCCCCACTTCAGAGAGCTGCAGATGGAACTGGAAAAATTGTCCACTTACAGCAGGATGCGACAGATGGTATTGTCCCAACAACACATCCACCGCACCACGTCACTATCCCACCAGCTAAAGTGGCTGTGCAAGCGAATATTCAAGAAATACCTCGGCGATCCTCGCGTCCCAGTCTTAATGGTAAGTTTCAGCGTGTTTATTGGGGGTTTATTCTGACCAGCTGATTGCAATATCTGCGGTGACACAGGGTTGGAGATGTGACCCTCTTACCTTTGTGTCTGAGCTCTGTGGGCTTTGGCCTACAGCTCCCAGGCTGACTCTGGGGTTCTGTTGGAACTCTGCACTGGATGAGACACTAACATTTTGGACGAGACACTAACTCAAGGCTCTTTCAATCCTCCTGGCTAAACATAAAAGAGATCCCTTCGTTATATTTGAAGAATAACAGGGGAATTCTTCCAGAGTCTTGACCAGTATGCATCATCATTATATCAATCATCAGGCGGCACAGTGATACAGTGGTTAGCGCTGCTGTCTCATGGCACCAGGGACCTGGGTTCAATTTCCAGTTTGGTCACTTGCACCTTCTTGGTCAGTTTGCACATTCTCCCTGTGTCTGTGTGGGTTTCCTCCAGATGCTCCCGTTTTCTCCCACAGTGCAAAGCTGTGCAGGTTCAGGGGATTGACTATGCTAAATTTCCCGTTGGAGTCCTGGGATTAATTAGGGTAAATTTGAGGGGTTACAGGGTAGGGCATGGGTGGGTTTGTTGTTGATGTGGACTCAATGGGCTGAATGGCCTCCTTCTACACTGTAAGGGATTCTATGAACTAAGTTGTGTGGCCATTTTTACACTGCTGTTTGTGGGATCTTGCTTTGTGCAAATTGGCTGTCTTACCTCCCACATTCCAACAATGACTAACACTCTAAACATATATTCCATAGGCTTTAAAGTGTTTCGAAAATATCCTGAAGTTGTGAACAGTGATATGCAAACACATTACATTGTCAACGGCAATATGTAAATGCAATATTTTCTCCACGTCAACATTCAAAAAAATTAACAAAAGCAAAATAAACAGATGTTGGGAATCAGAAATAAAAACTGGAAAAGCTCAGCAGGTCTGGCAGTGTCTGTGGAGAGAGATATAGAGTTAATACTGAGTGTGAATGACTCTTTTACAGATGCTGCCTGAATTGTTACAGCATTTTCAGTCTGGCTGGGAATATCGTCACGTTGCAGCTAATGATAAAGATAAAAGTCCCTGTGACTGGGTTGTTCACTGGGGTCGAATGGCCTCTGACTGTACCGGGAAGGGGGGGGGTGTTCTATGGACACATGGATACAAACTGGTTATAAGCAGTAGTTTTCACGGGGCACTTTACCCACGTTTAATGTTCCATTAACATTCAGGGCATGGCCAGGATTAAAAACCCCTTTATCACCGGGTCCTCTGGGGCTGCTGGGAATATCAAGTGTTTTTAAACTTTAGAAACAGAATGAGTCACAAGTTAACCTTTCCAGGAATCTTACATAAATATTTAACACTTCTCATCCTGTGCTTGCTATTTTAACCAATTCATTAACCAAAATGAACTTAAATAGATTCATCGACATTAAAATATAAACTAGAAGCAGGAGGAGGCCATTTGGCTCTTTGAGCCTGCTCCGCCATTCATTTTGATCATGGCTGATCATCAAATTCAATATCCTGATCCTCACTCCCCCACCCCGCCCCCCCATATCCCTCGATCCCTTTAACCCCAAGAGTGAAATCTAATTCCTCGAAATCACACAATGTTTTGGCCTCAACTACTTTCTATGGGAGTGAATTCCTCATGAATGTGAGGAAATTTCTTCCTCTGGGTGAAGAAATTTCTCCTCATCTCAGTTCTAAAAGTTTACCCCTTATCCTCAAACTATGACCATTGGGAACAATTTTTCTGGATCCACCCTGTCTAATCCTGTTAGAATTTTATAAGTTTCTATCAGATCCCCTCTCACTCTTCTAAACTCCAGTGAATATAATCCAAACTGACTTAGTCTCTCCCCCTATGACTGACCCACCATCCCAGGAATCATTGAAACACATCAATCTTAAATACAAATAGTCATTTCCTGCCTATATCCGACACACCAGTGGATTTTGACCTGACCACGAATAAATAAAAAGTTCTGACACTCAACGTTCTGGAATATTCTAGTTGTCTCTCTTTTTGCACTGTCGGGTAATTTCCTTGCCTGCACTGGGACATCAGATTTTTTTGCACTAAATAGAATGCTCTCCAAAGATTCATCAAGATTCTGCCTGGCTCTGAGGGATTTGTCTAGCTGCCTTTCAAGGGAATGTTGCTGGACTACAACAATAACCGTATATATTGCCCTTTAACATAGTAAACCATCCCCAGACACTGAACCCGATTCTCCACCCTCTCCCACAGCTGGGATTCTCTAGTCCCACTCTACGAATGGAGGTTTATCTGGGTCTCAAGTTCTCCACCTTTGCTGCAGCGGCAATGGGACCTGAACAGAAGAATTCCAGCCAATGTAGGATCGTAATCAGGTAGAATTAGATACTGAGACACATAAGGGGATGTTAGTGCAGGCGACCAAAGGCTGTCTAAAGAGGTAAGACTTAAAGATCATCTTGTAAAGTAAGGTGGGGAGGAAGAGAGGGATAGGTGTGGGGAGATGGAGAGATTTAGAGAACGTGGCCACAGAATTTGATATCTTGGCACAGTGGTCAGCACTGCTGCCTCACAGCGCCTGGGACCTGGGTTCAATTCCTGGCTTGGGTCATGGTCTATATGGAGTCTGCACATTCTCCCCATGTCTGTGTGGGTTTCCTCCAGGAGCTCTAGTTTCTTCCCACAGTCCAAAGATGTGCTGGTTAAGTTGATTGGCCATGCTAAAATTCCCCTTAGTGTCAGAGGGACTAGCTAGGGTAAATGCATGGAGCTATGGAGATAGGATCTGGGTGGGATTATGGTCTGTGCAGGCTCGATGGGCCAAATGGCCTCCTTCTGTACTGTAGGGATTCTATGAACTAAAAGCAAAGCTGCCGATGGGAGAATGATAACAACTGGAGGTGCATCAGGATGGAAACTCTGTCGAGATGTTAACTTGCAAATTATATTGTTTCCAAAGGAGTGTCCAACATTCATTCAATGTAAGGAGCTAATAGGTCAGATCAAATTTCAGCTCCTGATCCCTGGGGAATGGTGAAAATTAATTAGATTTATAAAATTAAAAATAATTAGCAAGTTACTCTTCATCTTCACTGTAATCTCAGCTGGTTCGTTCATTCACACTCACTGGGAATTCAGTCAGAGTTCCCCAGCATCAGCTGGTCACCTGCGTACAGACCTGCTGGAAGACCAGAAACGGTGCCTCCAGCGAGGCATTAATCCCAGTTAATCCCGGTGAACCCACAGGCAGCACCACCAGATATGAGAAGGATTAACACTGAACAGATATTGCTGGTACTGGACTTTGCAATGAAGGGAGAGCAGCCAGAATTCTCCAGAATCAAACACCAGCAAGAATGGAGAATCTGGAGCTCCATTTCACAGCAGCAAGACTGGATAATCCTCCAGCAAACTCGGAGAACTCTGGACCACATTTAAACATAGAATCCCTGCAGTACAGAGGGAGGCCATTCGGCCCATTGAGTCTGCACTGACCTCAGTTCTGCCCAGATCCTATCCCTATAACCCCATGCATTTACCCTAGCTTGTCTCCCTGACACTAAGGAGAAATTTACCATGGCCAATTCACCAAACCTGCACATCTTTGGATTGTGGGAGGAAACTGGACCACCTGGAGAAAACCCATGCAGACATGAGGAGAATGTGCAGACTCCACACACACTCCAAGCCAGGAATCGAACCTGGGTCCCTGGTGCCATGAGACAGCAGTGCTAACCACTGGGCCATCTACGTTTTTACAGCATCTTCCATGACTTCAGGATGTCCCAAAGCTTTTGGTAGCCAATGAAATTCTTTTGCAGTGTAGTCCCAGCTGTAATGTGAGAGGCGTTGCAGCCATTGGTGCACAGCAAGATCCCACACACTGCAATGTGATAATTACCAGGTAAATCTGGGGTTGGGTGGTTGGTGGGGTAATTATTGTCCCAAATTCAAGAGAACTTCCCTCTGTTCTTTATCAGATGGAGATAGTGGTCCACCTGGAGGAAACCCATGCAGACATGGGGAGAATATGCAGACTCCACGCACACAGGCAAGACACAGGCTGGGCCACAGTTTATCACCTGATTGGATAGAGGGGTTTTATAATAATTGGGTATAGATTGAGCTGTCTGTTCCGATCGATCGATATGATCTGATTCCTCTCTCTCTCTCTCAGGTGACAATTGGGTTGACACTCTGCCTGATTCTGGGTTGTGTTTTTTACCGAATGAGAACCAATCGGGTCGGGATTCACAACAGGTCAGTCCAATTCGGTGCAAATCGAAGACTCAAATACCATTGGACAAGAATAAAAAATTCAAAAAAGGTTAATGACTGAGAACGAGTCAGTAAAAGTTACACACGGCCCCCAGCCCCGGGCTGTTCAGTAAATGACAATGGAAAGAATAACGACATATTTCCAAATTAGGATGGTGTGTGACACAGGGACAAGAGGAGGCCATTCTGCCCCTTCATCCTGTGACACAGGGACAAGAGGAGGCCATTCTGCCCCTTCATCCTGTGACACAAGGACAAGAGGAGGCCGTTCTGCCCCTTCATCCTGTGACACAGGGACAAGAGGAGGCCGTTCTGCCCCTTCATCCTGTGACACAGGGACAAGAGGAGGCCGTTCTGCCCCTTCATCCTGTGACACAGGGACAAGAGGAGGCCATTCTGCCCCTTCATCCTGTGACACAGGGACAAGAGGAGGCCATTCTGCCCCTTCATCCTGTGACACAAGGACAAGAGGAGGCTGTTCTGTCCATTAATCTTGTTTCACAGGAACGGGAAGAGTCTATTCCACTGTTGATTGAGATCATGGTTAATCTGTGGTCTAACCATTTATTCACACCTTTGCCCAGGCGTTTTTGTGTTTGTGCCCCACATGTTCCTCCCTTTACCCCTCTCTATTGTACCCCATTAATAAAAATTGATCAATTTTAGATTTACAATGGGCAATCGATCGAGAATCAATTGCTGTTTGTGGGACAGAGGTCCAAGATTCTCCCAGTCTTGGGAGAATCTCCGATACGGCCAATCAGAGCACTCTGTACAGTCCTAGACTCTGCATCCTCTCTTGGATGAAATCCCACTCCATAACTCATTTCTCGAGAGCCAAAAACCCTTCCTGTGTCTGCACTCACAGATTACTCACAACATCTTAACCAGAACTTTGCACAGCAAGGGAACTTACCAATGGTGGAGTTTCCGTCTGGCTGCTGTATCCGGAACAGGGGTCGGTGAAGTGTTGGGAAAATGCTGAACATTGGCAAGGGCAGAGGTACATATTACTGTCCCTGTGTACTGGTAGTGAAGAAGATTGGCACCAGGGACCTGGGTTCAATTCCCAGCTCACGTCGCTGTCTGTGTGGAGTTTGTACATTCTCCCCATGTCTCATGGGTTTCCTCCAGGTGCTCCGGTTTCCTCCCACAGTCCAAAGATGTGTGAGTTGGATGGATTAGCCATGATAAATTGTCCATTAATGGGAATTAGTGGGATGAATATATGGGTTATATCGTTGTCGGTTCAGGTTTGGTGGGCTGAATGACCTCCTTATGGGGGTTTGGTGATTCTAAGGTGCCAATCACACTGGCTTTGGATGGTGTGAAGCTTCTTGAGTGTTGCTACCTTGGAATAAAGTCAATCCATTAGATTTACAAAATCTTCTCACTGGATTCCCAAGGTGAATAGAAATCAGGAAGTTTGTGTTGCACCATCCTAACCCCAGCTGGCTCTGAGTGTGAGTTGAGGATGTGGGAGAGAGAATTGTGCAGAGCAGGAATATCGGCACGAGATAATCTAATCTGAATAAAATCTTTTTGTGCAGCTACAAACTGTCTGAGTAACAGGGAGTTGACAGGCTGTGGTAGGGAGACAGCAGCATGTTTAGGAGGATAAAGATGCAGAGTGAGAAATCTGTGTCATAATAATGAATATGGAGAATCACTGCTGAAGTAGGTCTAACACATGTTGTGGGAAGTTTTTTGGACAGTATTATTTGATTTATTGTCAATGTATTAATATACAGTGAAAAGTATTGTTTCTTGCACACTATACAGACAAAGCATACCGTTCATAGAGAAGGAGAGAGTGCAGAAGGTAGTGTTATAATCATAGTTAGGGTGTAGAGAAAGATCAACATAATATAAGGGAGGTCCATTCAAAAATCTGACAGCAGCAAGGAAGAAGCTGTTTTTAAGTCGGTTGGTATATGACCCTCAGACCTTTATATCATTTTTCCGACACAAGAACGTGGAAGAGAGAATGTCCGGGGTGCGTGGGGTCCTGAATTATGCTGGCTGCTTTTCCGAGGCAGCAGGAAGTGTAGACAGAGTCAATGGATGGGAAACTGGTTTGTTGATGGACTGGGCTACATTTACTCATAGGGAGTGGTGTGGCAAATGGGTGATCATTAGAGTAGAATTACCTTGTTAATTTTCTGTAGAAAAGATATTTTAATGCAGTGAGTAAGGTGAATACTTTTTAAAACTGAAATGTCCAAGATTTTGAACTTTGATGACAGTGATATTTACCAGTTAGCCTGGGGGGAAGGATACAGATTGAATGTTCATATTGCCGGTGTGGTACTCACTCTGCAGGGTAATCCAAACAAACAGATTAAACCGATGAGGTAGAGTTTCTGCTAATTTACACTGTCTCCATCAGTGAGTGAAATCAGCACAGTTAGCATCATTGATTAGGGGAAATTTGAACTAAAGTCAAGTTGAAGGTGTGTCAAATTTCTGCTATTCTTTTATTGTTGGTTTAAAAAAAACACAGTCCAGAATGGGCCCAACATTCAGAGAATGATGATGGTCTAATGGTGATGTCACAAGACTATTGGGTTAATGTTCTGGGTTCACAGGTTCAAATCTCACTGCGGCATCTGGTGAAATTTAAATTCAATTAATAACTGTGGAATATAAAGCTGGTCTCAGTAATAGTGACCGGAAAACTATCAACAATTGTCAGAAAAACCCATCTGCTCACCAAGTGTCCTTTTAGGGAAGGAAATCTGCCGTCCTTACCTGGTCTGGCCTACGTGTGATTCCAGACGCACTGCACTGTGGTTGATTTTTAATAGTTCAGTAAATCACTTGGTCCAAAGTCTCTGTGTCTACATCAGATGGAAGAATGTTTAATTGGATCATTGAGAATGGAGAATTTTTTCGAGCGATTGCTGAGATTTTTACAGCGGCAATAATTAACATATTTTGAAAGGTCATGCTAAAGAAATCATTCTTGACTACCGCAAACCACAAAACAAAGTAGTTTCCATACAATAATTCCCCAAATCCGTTCCCAGTGATTTAAAACCATTCCTCACAGGTAGTGAGGAATCTTAATTTGACTCACTGGTAATCTAACTGAATTCAGAAAACCACATCCAATTTCACAAAACATCAAGAAATATTTTACTGCAAAGAAACCCATTATGTTCCTCAATGTAATTGCATTTGTTTGTGAAGTTTATCATTGGATTCTCCCAATAAAATTCTAAGTTCCCAACATGCGATAAACAGAAATATTTTCCTCCTTTTATTAGCATAATTACCAGAATGAATTTCCCACACTTGGAGTGCTCTAAAATGCACTAGCATGATTCTCATGAGAAATCCAAGGGTGGGACCTATTCCTGCTGGAAAGGCCGGCAGCACAGAGCAGAGTGCGCCACTGCACATGCGCCGATCTGTCAACACCGAGATTGGCACATGCACAGCAGTCCCGCACTGCTGGCCTCCTGACCCTGACCAGTCCCTTGATGTTAGCCTCCTGGACCACCCCGGGCCAGGCCCTATGATCCCCCTCTTCCTGGCCAGCCCTGATCACCTCCTCCCTAACTCTCCCAGTCATCCCAAATGCAGAGTGACAGCTGGACCTCCCCACAGCGATTTCACCACCCCCCCCAACTCCTCCACACCCTCTGGTCGCCGTACTATCGGAAGGATGTGGAGTCCTTGGAGAGAGTGCAGAGGAGGTTTACCAGGATGCTGCCTGGTATGGAAGGACTGTCTTATGAGGAACGATTAAATAGACTGGGGTTGTTTTTCCTTGAAAGACGTCGGCTTAGAGGGGATCTCATAGAGGTGTATAAGATTATAAGGGGTATATATAGAGTAAATGGAGGTAAACTTTTTCCACCTTTAGAAATGGATAGGACGAGGGGTCATGGCCATAGGGTGAGGGGGGCTATGTATAGGACGAATATTAGAGGGCAGTTTTTCACACAAACGGTAGTGGGGGTGTGGAATGCACTGCCGAGTAAGGTGGTGGGAGCAGGCACGCTGGGGATGTTTAAGGGTCTCTTGGACAGCCACATGAGCGGTATGCAGATAGAGGGATATATTAGGACTGTTTAACTACGGCTTTTTTCCACAGGTAATTCGGTCCATACTTGACCAACATTGAGCATGCATGCGGCAGGTGGTGCGGGTACAGCTCTTGGATGTTGATTCATGGGTTGCCTGGTACCTCATGTCGTAAATGAGTGCTTTATGTGGACCATCTGAAGTGCACCATGACAGCTCAGAGACTATCGATGTGGCTGTGCAGACACTTGGAATTGGGCCGGTGTCTGCGGGAGTTTGCGCGTTCTCCCCGTGGTTGCGTGGGTTTTCTCCGGGCGCTCCGGTTTCCTCCCACATCCCAAAAATTCGCTCTTAGGCTGATTGGGGAACAAATTGTCCCTACATTGAGACTCTTCCATATTAGGAATAACCTAAAATTAGAATAGGATAATGGAATTGTTACTATATAGTTATGACGGCGGCGCGGGCTCGTTGGGCCGAAGGGCCTGTTTCCCGTGCTGTGTTGCTCTATATTAAAAAAAAACGACACTAAAGCAGCACATGGGTTGGGAGAATCTCACCCCCCCCCCCCAATTTATGTTGGTGATTTTGCAAAAAGAATTACTGCAGGAAATTGCGACCTGGAGGCTCAGCATTTCCCACCCGGTTCCTGGATAGGACACAGAGTGGGATTTCTACTCCCGGGTTCCTTTTAAGTTGCTGATATTTGATCATCTCTCATAAATATTGAACCATCTGGGGTTAGTTAGAATCAAAGTTTTGCAACATGTGCTCAGCCTGACTCAGTGAATGGGGAAAGTGAGCTGAGTGATGGCTGCTTAATGATCCCAGGTCCCACACACAGGGATCCAGTGGATTACAGTTTAATCCTGTTCTTTGGTCATTGTGAAAATCTAATTCCTTTATTTTCCTTCCTTTACAGAACTGGACTTTTGTTTTTTATAGTTAATTGTCAGATGTACAGTAGCATTTCCAACGTTGAACTCCTAATCTCAGAAAAGAAGATTTTCATGTAAGTATTATTTTGATGACAATATTACAGGAAAAGAATCAGGAAGAAGGGTTTGAGCTTTCTCCAGAGAGTTTTCAAAGTGGAATTGTGCAGCACTTATAAGGACATCATACCTCAGACACAGGAAAGAACAATCCAATTGGACAGGCACAATGGCACAGCGCTTAGCATTGTTACCCCATAATGCCAGGGATCTGGGTTCGATTCCTGGCTTGTGTGCAGAGTTTGCATGTTCTCCCTGTGTCTGTGTGGGTTTCCTCCGGGTACTCCGGTTTCCTCCCACACTCCAAAGATGTGCAGATTAGATTGATTGGCTGTGCTAAATTGCTCCTCAATATTCCCAAAACAGGTGCCGGTGACACTAATAAATAAATTTTAAATTTTAGTCCTACTACCCTACTCTGTTCTCAGAGACCTTTTTTAAAGTTTATTAAAGTTTATTTATTAGTCTCAAGTAAGGTTTACATTAACACTGCAGTGAAGTTACTATGAAATTCCCCTAGCCGCCACAGTCCAGAGCCTGTTCAGATCAATGCATCTAACCAGGACTTTGGGAGAAAACCAGAGCACTTGGAGGAAACCCACACAGACACGAGGAGAACGTGCAGACTCTGCAGAGACAGTGACCTGAGCCAGGAATCAAACCTGGGTCTCTGGTGCTGGGAGGCAGCAGTGCTAACCACTGAGCCACCGTACCACTCCTTTTCAAAAAATACTACCTACAATTCCTTTTTCAAGTTTTTATCCAGTTGCCTTTTGAAAGTTCCTGTTGAATCTGCTTCCACCACCCTTTTAGGCAGTCCCTTCCAGATCACAACCACTCGCTGTGTTTAAACATTCTCCTCACCTCCCCCTCGGCTTCTGTTGTTGGTTATCTTCAATCTGGTGTCAATCCCAATCACTGTAAATATTATTTACTCTGTCAAACCTCTATAATTTTGAACACCTCTATTCTATCTCCCTGATTCCTCTCTGTTCTAAGGAGAAGAATTCTATTTTTTTAAAATATATTAATACTCTGTTGAACTTTGCTAAGCTGTTACATTTCAAACAGTTTCTTGAGAGAAAGAAATGGATTATTCTAATAATTTCAAAACTTACTCAGGTAATAAGAAAAATGTAATGACAACATTTTAAATTCTGTGATACAAAGAATTATTCACCAATGATTATGGAAAATAACACATTCTGTGCAGCACTTTTTACGAACTAAAAATTGAAGTGATAATTTGTGTATCGACAGCAATGAATATTTAGTATTGACTTCACAGATATTTTGAATGGGTATTGAGGAGGGGAACAGTTTAGTATAAATTGTCATTGCATCAAAGAGGTTTACAGCATGGAAACAGGCCCTTCAGCCCAACTTGTCCATGCCACCCTGTTTTTATCACTAAGCTAATCCCAATTGCCCACATTTGCCCCATATCCCTCTATACCCATCTATCCATGTAACTGTCTAAATGTTTTTTAAAAGATAAAATTGTACCCACCTCTACTACTACCTCTGGCAGCTTGTTCCAGACACTTGCTACCCTCTACGTCAAAAAATTGCCCCTCTGGACACTTCTGTATCTCTCCCCTCTCACCTTAAACATAGAACATTACAGCACAGAACAGGCCCTTTGGCCTTCGAAAAACCTATGCCTTTGAGTTTTAGACTCCCCTACCTTTGGGAAAGGATATTGAATATCTAACTGATCTGAGCCCCTCATTATTTTATAGATCTCCGTAAGATCACCCCTCAGCCTCCTACACTCCTGAGAAAAAATCCCAGTCTATTCAACTTCTCCTAGAATCATAGAATCCCTACAGTGCAAAAGGAGGCCGTTCGGCCCATCAAGCCTGCACCAACCACAATCCCACACAAGTCCTATCCCCATAACGCCATGCATTTACCGCATTTACCCTAACTAGTCCCCCTTACACTAAGGGGCAATTTAAACATAGCCAATTCACCTAACTCTCACCTAACCCTCAAATCACATATACACACATGCAGACACTCACACTCACATATAGACATCTTTGGACTGTGGGAGGAAACCGGAGAAAATGCTCCTTATAACTCAAACCATCAAGTCCCGGAAGCATCCTAGTAAATCTTTTCTACACTCTTTCTAGTTTAATAATATCCTTTCTATAATAGGGTGACCAGAACTGTACACAGTATTCCAAGTATTGTGAATAGTATTAAGTAAGAAATAGTTTACTTTAGTTCCAGAAGGGTCATGTTTACTGTGATAAGGTGCCAAATAAATACAAGTTACTGTTCATTAATTATATTATAAAAATGTTATCAAACACATCTATCTTTGTACATGAGACATCAAGAATTGTGAACACGTATATTGAAGGGATTCTAGACAATGACAATCTAAATATTATTTATTAAACTTCATTTTTACAATAGAATTATTATAATTCTGGGTCAGGATTCTCCGGCCTCGCCCACAGCTGGGATTCTCCAGTCCCGCTGCAGCCAATGGAATTTCGACTGAGTGCCAAATTTTCTATTTTCGCTGTGAGCAGTAGCAGAGAGTGTGAACAGTCAGAGAATTATTTATTCCCTGCTTATTTCCATTGATAAACATCCGTATATTAGTTGTGTAATTTTAAGTGTCATTTCACAATTGCATCTGAAGGGGAAAATTAACCCTACAAATTATTTCACCCACTAATTATTATTCATTTTCCTCCACAATAGCCATGAATATATCAGTGGGTACTATTCTCTACCCGCATACTTCATTTCCAAGTTATTATTCGATTTGATGCCTCTGAGAACCGTGCCGAGTGTTATTTACAACGGTACAACATACTTCCTTGTCGGTGAGCGAACATCAGCACATTCCTCAATCTCTCCTCACTCCAAACACAGTACACCTTAGGAATCACCCTTGCACCTACCCCCCACCGGCACCCAACACCCACCGGCACACACGCCATACGTCGATGAGCTTTTAAGTTTAAGTTTTCTTAAAGTTTATTTATTAGTCACAAGTAAGGTTTACATTAACACTGCAATGAAGTTACTGTGAAATTCCCCTAATTGCCACACTCTAGCATCTCTTTGGTTCAATCCATCTAACAAGCACATCTTTCAGAATGTGGGAGGAAACTAGAGGAAACCCACACAGACACGGGGAGAATGTGCAAACTCCACACAGACAGTGACCCAAGCTGGGAATCGAATCCAGGTCTGTGTCGCTTTGAGGCAGCAGTGCTAACCACTGTGCTATCATGCCACAGATCAAATATTCTCTAGAAGACCTTGATATTTAACAGCGTTGGCTTATGAGAAATTGCTGAGTTGCAAGTTTACCAGCTTTACCATGTTTTTTAGGATTGAAACGGACAGTTCTTGCAATCTCCATATCGGTGCTCACCTTAATGATGGTGTCCTACACATCTTCAGCCTTGGCTCTGTCTGTTTCTGCTGGGGGACAGCTGGTAACTATCTCTAATATCATCCTGTCTCTGATCTTTGTCCTGATGACTGTAAGTATCTCGCAACCAACTGTTTATCTTCTTTGCAGAAAGGAACCAGAAGCACTGGAGTGATTGAGATGGAATTAGAAGGTCAAATGTTTACAGGATACATTGGGATTTTTATCTTGGGAATTCCTACACCGTGAGGACGCACTGATCAAATACCTGAGTCAATGGGATCACACTGGACCCTGGCCTGTTGTTACTAATGTTGGTGTTGGACTGGGATGATTATTCAGACACTCCTATTTCTCACCTCGTTCATTGACCCCAATTAGTTCCTGCTCCCAACTTCCCAAATTCAAAACTCTCATCCTTTTATTTCAATCTTCCCAGCTTCCTCTGGATTTGCTCTCCTGCCCAGATTCCTTACCCATCTTCACAGTTTTGTTTCAGATTCCTAAACCAATTCTTGACAAAACTCCTTTCTTCAAGCCTCCGTACGTCACAAAACATTCCAAAATGACATTTAGAGAGCGTAATCAAACTCACTTTGTCTCCACACTGTGATCACCCTTAGCTGCCTCAATTTAATTGTAATTTTTTGTTACTTACTATATATTTTCCAAGTCTGTTAAAGAGCGCTCCCTCGGCACTGACCCTCTGACAGTGCAGCACTCCCTCGGCACTGACCCTCTGACAGTGCAGCGCTCCCTCGGCACTGACCCTCTGACAGTGCAGCGCTCCCTCGGCACTGACCCTCTGACAGTGCGGCACTCCTCGGCACTGACCCTCTGACAGTGCGGCGCTCCCTCGGCACTGACCCTCTGACAGTGCGGCGCTCCCTCGGCACTGACCCTCTGACAGTGCGGCACTCCCTCAGCACTGACCTCTGACAGTGCGGCGCTCCCTCGGCACTGACCCTCTGACAGTGCGGCGCTCCCTCAGCACTGACCCTCTGACAGTGCGGCGCTCCCTCGGCACTGACCCTCTGACAGTGCGGCGCTCCCTCGCACTGACCCTCTGACAGTGCGGCGCTCCCTCGGCACTGACCCTCTGACAGTGCGGCGCTCCCTCGGCACTGACCCTCTGACAGTGCGGCGCTCCCTCGGCACTGACCCTCTGACAGTGCGGCGCCCCTTCGGCACTGACCCTCTGACAGTGCGGCGCTCCCTCGCACTGACCCTCTGACAGTGCGGCACTCCTTCAGTACTGACCCTCTGACAGTGCGGCACTCCTTCAGTACTGACCCTCTGACAGTGCGGCGCTCCCTCGGCACTGCAGCGTCAGTCTTGAATTTTTGTGCCCGGTGTATGTTGGATCCACACTCCTGCACTTCAGAAACAAGGGAGCTGCAAACGGAGTGAAATATAATGATGAAGGAACAGGAGGAGGTAATTGTCATCCTCCCAGGCTGATCCAGAATATCTGGAATCAAACTGAATGATTTACGTACAAAAACAATTGTTTTGTGTGTGTGAAAATGACTAACTGTGTAATTGTCCTTAGGCCTATTCTGAACTCTTGGTGCATCTTCCGAGAATCGTTAAATGGTTGGGTTGGTTACAGTATCTCAGTATCACTCGGTATGGCGTCACTGTAAGTGTAATACCACAACTATCAGCAAGAAACTGCCTGTATGGATCATATATGTAACTTTGTAAAGATAGAGAGAAATGACCTGTTACTAAGCCACATAAGGAGATATTGGACAGGTGACAGGTTAAAAAGAGACCACGCTAGAGATACACAAATAGAAATATAGAATCATGAAATCATAGAAACCAGAAGCACGAGGAGGTTATTTGGTCTCTTTAAACCCGCTCCACCATAACTCTCGATCATCAAATTCAATATCCTGATCTCTTCACCTCATTGATGGTATTATGGAAGGACTATAGTGCAAAAGGAGGCCATTCGGTCTATTGAGCTTGCACCAACAACAATTCCATGCCATCCCCATAAGCCCACATATTTACCCCAGCTAGTCTCCCCTGACACTAAGGGGTAATTTAACATGGCCAATCCACCCTAACCTGCACATCTTTGGACTGTGGGAGGAAACCGGAGCATCTGGAGGAAACCCTCGCAGACATGGGGAGAATATGCAGACTCCACACAGTTAATCACCCAAACTGGGATTCAAACCCGGGTCCCTGGGACCGTGAGGTGGCAGTGCTAACTACTTATATTTCAGAATGTCCCAGCATGAAACACTGGTTTGCAGTGGTGTATATTTATTTAGATTAATGTGAGGAGCCACATTACATTCAATGAGAAAACAGACCAGTCTTTGTGTGTACAATTAATAGATATTTACAAAAATAAAGGAAAAATACCCAAGATTAAAATACAGACTGAAAATTTAATATATGAACGATTTGAACACACTGTTTCTCTGAAATTATCTTTTATTCCCAAACTGTACCCACATTCCCTGAATTCACAGATACCCCTTTTCCCAAGCAACATCCAATTTAGTAACTCAATAAGCCAAATAATTCATGTCTATGTAACCATACGATACGGCTGAGATGGTCAGAACAGGGCAACTCTCTCTCATTGCTGCTGCTCCTGGTGGTCCAGAGTGTGTCAGTTTTGAATTGTTCGATCAGTTCAAAATCTATCCCATTGAGCAGGGTGATGGTGCCACACAAAATGATGGAGGGTATTCGCAATGTGAAGGCGAGACTTTGTCTCTACAAGGATAGTGCACTGAACATTCTTATTAATACTGTCCTGGGCAGGTGCCACTGTAACAAGTCGAGTGATGTAGATGAAGTCAATATGCTTTTCCCCCTTGTTGGTTCCTTCACCATCTGCTGCAGTCTCAGTCTCGCAGCGATGTTCTTTAGGACCTAGCCAGCTTGGATTGTGGGGTTATTGAGTCACTCTTGGTAATGGACGTTGAAGTCCCCCATTCAGAGTACGTTCTGTGTCCTTGCCACCCTCAGTGCTTCCTCCAAGTGATGTCCAAAATGGAGGAGTACTGCCCCATCAGCTGAGATTCCCAGTCTCATAGCACCAATTCTGGCCTTGGGTCACTGTCTATGCAGAGTCAGCGTGTTCTCCCTGTATCTGTGTGGGTTTCCTCCGGGTGCTCCAGTTTCCTCCCACACTCCAAAGATATGCAGGTTAGGTTGATTGGCCATGCTAAATTGCCCCTCAGTATCAGGGGGATTAGTGGGATAAATATGTGGGGTTACAAGAATAGGATTTGAGTGGGATTGTGGTTGGTGGAGATCTGATGGGCCAAATGGCCTCCTTTTGCACTGTAGGGATTCTATGAATCTTTCCCTTATTACAGATGTTGTCAGACCTGCTGAGATTTTATTTTTGGTTTCAGATTCCAGCTTCCGCAGTAACTTGCTTTTAATATGATTCCAGTTCACTATAATAAGCACTATGCTGTCATTCCCAGTATTGTGTGGCTGTTTGTAAATAACCAAATACTGTCTATCTGTGTTGTGTGTCCTACCCCGGTTCTGACCGTAATTTGTAATTATTTGTTTAATAGGCGCTCATGGTTAACGAATTTGTGGGCCTGAATTTCTTTTACAACGTCTCGGCTACAGGGAAAGGCTGTCACTGCCCAAATCCAACCCCAGTTCAAATCTCGTAAGTTACTGTATTAATTAAATGGATCAGAGATCACCAAAGTGCTAATCAGGGGAAGAGGGGGAACAGGCAAGGTGCAAAGATTTACTAGAAGGATATCAGAATGGAGATATTCCTGGAAGATTGAACAGGCCACGGTTCTTTCCAAGACTGAGGGTGACCAACACTGTCTCTGAGATTTAATCTCTATGCGTGCCACACCACTGGCTTGGAAACCATACGAAGCTCACCTGGACTCTGAGTGAGGTCCACAAGAGACTTTGTTCACTGTTGCCCGGGTACACAGTTGCCACATTCTGATTTCCATCTACATGCCTGTTTTTCCGACTGGTATAACTGAAGTGGTTTGTACGTAAAACAAGAGCAAGTGAGGTGAGGTGTGCTGATTATTCACAACATTGAGTGTGAGAGCCGTGTGCTCCCTCTTGTGTCCAAAGTGTCAATATTTCTTTTATTTTTAGCATTTGAAGTTGATGATAGTTCTATTAATATGTTAATGATGAAGCATTTTCTATAACTCATTATGAAATACTCAGTGTGTATTAAATGTATTTAATCTTATCACGGTTAGTGAATAAGCTGATTTCACTCTTATTGCTCACTGAGATGAAAGAAGATCACTCATTACAGTCTGTTGCCCCTCATCGCTATTGACACTATTCACCGTCGATGTGACCAGCACTGAATCTAATATTAATGGTAGATGTAATTATAAATAAACAGATTCAACAATGTGAACAAATGTTTCCATAAGATATAGGAGCAGAATTAGGCCACTCAGCCCATCAATTCTGCTCCACCATTCAATCATGACTGATACTGTTCTCATCCCCATTCTCCTGCCTTTTCCTCCATAACTCCTGATCCTCTTATTAATCAAGAATCTATCTATCTCTGTCTTAAAGACACTCAATGACCTGGCCTCCACAGCCTTCTGTGGCAAAGAGTTCCACACATTCCCCACTCTCTGACTGAAGAAATTCCTCCCCATCTCTGTTTTAAACTATCATCCCTTTAGCCTAAGGTTGTGCCCTCTGGTTTTAGTTTTTCCCACTAGTGGAAACATTCTCTCCACGTCCACTCTATCCAGGCCTCGCAGTATCCTGTAAGCTTCAATAAGAGACTCCTGTTTCTAAACTCCAAGTACAGTCCCAGAGTCCTCAACCTTTCCTCATGTGACAAAACTCTTCATCCCAGGGATCATTCTTGTGAACCTCCTTTGGACTCTTTCCAAGGCCAGCACATCCTTCCTTAGACACAGAGCCCAAAACTGCTCACAATTCTCCAAATGAGGTCTGACCCAGAGTCTTATACAGCCTCAGAAGTCCATCACTGCTCTTGTATTCTAGCTCTCTTGACATGAATGCTAACATTGCATTTGCCTTCCTAGTAAGTTTCAGTAGGAAGTCTCACAACACCAGGTTAAAGTCCAACAGGTTTATTTGGAATCACAGGCTTGGAATCAGGTGAAGAGGCAGTGCTCTGAAAGCTCATGATTCCAAAATAAACATGTTGGACTTTAACCTGGTTTTGTGAGATTTCTTACTGTGCCCATCCCGGCATCTCCACATCAAACATTTGAGATCTAGAGGTCATGAACAACAGACAACCACTAATAAATCAAGTGGGGAATTCAGGAGAAACTTCTTTACCCAGAGAGTGGGGAGAATTTATCTACCTATCTCAGGGTAGCTGAACTGAATAAAGGGGAAGATGGATAAACACAGGAAAATAAGCAAATGGATATACAGTCAGTGTGAGGGAGAGATTGTCTATCAGGGTCTAACTGGGCTGCAAATAGTGTCAGATGTCAAATTCTTCTGTAAATTTCCCATTTGATTATTTTATTGTTTTTGTTACAGTTGCACGGGAGTTCAGCACCTTCAGGACATGGGAATTGGCACAACCCAATGGGATTTGTGGCAGAATCATTTGGGGTTAAGTGTTCTGATTATTATCTTCCTGAGTGCTGCATATCTGAAACTCATCTACATGCAGAAACTTTCCTGAGCCGTGTGCTGCCTTTCTCCTGGAGTTAATCACACGTTTCTCTGTTAAATGTGTTGCTGAACCTCGGGATGGGATTTAAAAAAATCCTGGGCCCTTTGTCTCCTCGGGACTGAACAGCAGATTCTCCCAGCTGGATTATTTTGCCAGATTTCTAACCAGCTGAAAATTTCAGACGTATTCATTCAAATTACCGAAATTCAATAAGTGACAAATAGAAATTTGCTTCAACTTTTTAAAATGAATTATTTGTATATTAATAAATAAGTTTACTTTAGCCACAGTGTTTGATGCTTTTTGGGAGAGAGCTTCCTCTGTAATAAAAGGTGCAAACTTGCCCTGACATACCCTTCCAGAGTGAGAGGATTGGCTTATGAGGAGAGGCTGAGTAGACTGGGGCTATACTCAATAGAATTCAGAAGAATGAGGGGAGATCTTATAGAAACATATAAGATTATGAAGGGAATCGATAAGATAGAAGCAGGGAAGTTGTTTCCACTGGTGGGTGAAACTAGAACTAGGGGAAATATCCTCAAAATAAGGGGAAGCAGATTTAGGACTGAGTTGAGAAGGAACTTCTTAAAAAAAAAGTTGTAAATCTGTGGAATTCCCTGCCTCATGAACCAGTTAAGCTACTCATTGAATGTTTTTAAGGCAAGGATAGATTTTTGAACAGTAAAGGAATTAAGGGTTATGGTGAGCGGGCGGGTAAGTGGAACTGAGTCCATGAAAAGATCAGCCAGGATCTTATTGAATGGCGGAGCAGGCTTGTGGGACCAGATGGGCTTTTCTTGCTCCTAGTTCTTATGAAGATCACAATATTCTGCTACAATGTTAGGTGAGGTGGGGTGGAAGGTAGGGATCAATAAGCCTCAGATAACGAACGTTGGTACTTTTGTAAGTCAATTAGCATGGGTATTTTAAAACTAAATGAATTTATGGTCATTCAAAAGAAATAAAAAGCAACATCTATGTGGTGGAGTTCAGTTACTAGTGGTGTACCTCAGGGATCTGTTTTGGGGCCCCTGCTGTTTGTAATTTTTATAAATGATCTGGATGAGGGTATTGAAGGATGGATTAGTAAATTTGCAGATGACACCAAAGTCGGAGGAGTGGTAGATAGTGAAGAGGGGTGTTATAGTTTGCAGAGAGACTTGGACAAGTTGCAGAGCTGGGCCGAGAGGTGGCAAATGGAGTTTAATGTGGAAAAGTGTGAGGTAATTCACTTTGGCAGGAATAACAAATGTGTAGAGTATAGGGCTAATGGTAGGACTCTTAATAGTGTTGATGAACAGAGGGATCTTGGTGTATATGTGCATAGATCCCTGAAAGTTGGCAATCAAGTCGATAAGGTTGTTAAGAAGGCATACGGAGTCTTAGCTTTTATTGGTAGGGGGATTGAATTTCGGAGCCGCAACGTCATGTTGCAACTGTACAAAACTCTAGTGCGGCCGCACTTGGAGTATTGTGTGCAGTTCTGGTCCCCGCATTATAAGAAAGATGTGGAGGCATTGGAGAGGGTACAGAGGAGGTTTACCAGGATGTTGCCTGGTATGGAAGGCAGGTCTTATGAAGAGAGGCTGAGGGATTTGAGGTTGTTTTCGTTAGAAAGAAGGCAGCTAAGAGGAGACATTATTGAAACATATAAGATGATTAGAGGTTTAGATAGGGTGGACAGTGATAGCCTTTTTCCTAGGATGGAGAAAGCTAGCACGAGGGGACATAGCTTTAAATTAAGGGGTGGTAGTTATAGGACGGATGTCAGAGGTAGGTTCTTTACCCAGAGGGTGGTAAGGGTATGGAATGCCCTGCCTGCGTCAGTTGTAGATGCGCCAAGTTTGGTGGCGTTTAAGAGGTTAGTAGATAAGTTTATGGACGAAAAGGGAATGGTTTAGGTTAGAGGGTCACTGCTTGTTCCTAATTGGTCGGCGCAACATCGAGGGCCGAAGGCCCTGTTCTGTGCTGTAATGTTCTATGTTCTATGTTCTATTCAGAGGCTGGACAGACTGGGACTTTTTTCTCTGGAGGATAGGAGGCTGAGGAGTGACTTGATAGAGGTCTATAAAATAATGAGGGACACAGGTCAGCTAGATAGTCAATATCTTTTCCCAAAGATAATGGAGTCTTAAAACTAGAGAGCATAAGTTTAAGGTGAGAGGGGCAATATTTTTACACAGAGGGTGGTGTGTCTGGCACAAGCTCCAGAGGTAATAGTAGAACATAGAACATAGAACATAGAACAATACAGCACAGAACAGGCCCTTCGGCCTTCGATGTTGTGCCGACCAAAATAAAAAGCAATGCCCCTCCTAACTAAACCATTCCCTTCTCATCCATATACTTATCAACTAACCTCTTAAACGCCACCAAACTTGGCGCATCTACAACAGCTGCAGGCAGGGCATTCCACTCCCTAATCACTCTTTGAGTAAAGAACCTACCTCTGATATCCGTCCTATAACTCATACCCCTTAATTTAAAGCTGTGTCCCCTCGTGCTAGCTTTCTCCATCCTAGGAAAAAGGCTATCACTGTCCACCCTATCTAAACCTCTAATCATCTTATATGCTTCAATAAGATCCCCTCTTAGCCGCCTCCTTTCTAACGAAAACAACCTCAAATCCTTCAACCTCTCTTCATAGGACCTGCCCTCCATACCAGGCAACATCCTGGTAAACCTCCTCTGTACCCTCTCCAATGCCTCCACATCTTTCTTATAATGTGGGGACCAGAACTGCACACAATACTCCAAGTGCGGCCGCACTAGAGTTTTGTACAGCTGCAACATGATGCTGCGGCTCCTAAATTCAATCCCCCTACCAATAAAAGCTAAGACTCCATAAGCCTTCTTAACAACTTTATCCACTTGACTGCCTACTTTCAGGGATCTATCTATAGAGGTGGGTACAATTTTATCTTTTAAAAAGCATTTAGATAGTTACATGGGTACGATGGGTATAGAGGGATATAGGTCAAAAGCAATTGGGATCAGTTTAGAGGTTGAAAAAACAGGGCGGTGTGGACAAGTTGGGCTGAAGGGCCTGTTTCCATGCTGTAAACCTCTGACTCTATGGTTATATCCCCAGCAGGAAACATTCAGTAGCAACTGTGGTGACAGAGTAACAGAATTAATGAAAGATTACACAGCTGAAATGTTAAAACAGAGTAGTAATAATGAAACTGATAGATTCATATCGGAATTCCAATATTTTTGGGGTGAAGCTAATGATTCAATAGCCATCGATCAACAATTCCAAACACCAGGAATCCATTTATATACCACTTTTTTTTGGGGACAGGAAGGGGAGAGTTACAGATTACGACCAGATGGAGAAACTGCTTCCTAGGATGGTACAGTGGTTAGCACTATTGCCTCATAGTGCCAGGGACCTGGGTTCAATTCCCAGCTTGGGTCACTGTCTGTGTGGAGCCTGTACATTCTCCCCATGTCTGTGTGGGTTTCCCCCAGGTGCTCTGGTTTCCTCCCACAGTCTGAAATACGCGTGGTCGGGTGCATTGGCTGTGCTAAATTCTCCCTCAGTGTACCTGAACAGGCGCTGGAGTGTGGTGACGACGGGGGATTTTCATAATAACTTCATTGCAGTGTTAATGTAAGCCTCCTTGTGATACTAATAAATAAACTTTTAACTTGTTGATTTCATTCCCTAATAACCTGGCTTTTAATTTCTCTTGTTCTGGACTCCCTGATCTCCCTTTCCCTCCAATCACCGGAGGAAACAGTTTCCCTCTTCTATCTACTCAAATCCTTTAATTATTTGAACACTTAAAAAATATCACTTATAGATTGTCTAATCTTTGAAGAATATAAGACCTATGCAGCATTTCCACTTAATGAAACCTTTCTGACCCAGTGCCATTCTACATTCCCTCCAAGATCAATATATCTTTCAGATTCTATTACCACCTAATCTGTTTCATCAAGTGATTGTCCAACTAGATAACCAGACAGTTTTTATCAGCTGATTCTCAAACCATTGTCTAAACTTCCTGGCAAGACATTTCAGTTACCACAGCAATCAATACTGGCAGCTCTGTGTAAACGCCATCAATAGTGAATCCAAGGATCTGTTTTTCTGTAGAAATAGAAATACAGAAATAAAAGTCGTGGCTGGCGTCAAGAATAGATGATACTGACTTGGTAGAGAGGGGCAGAGAGATAGAACACGTCCAGTTACGAGCATCGGGTTGAAGACCATCTCACAGCCACTGTCTGCCAAGACTTCAGATAAAAATAAACACAGCAATCACACACTCAGTCTGTATAAAGAAATGGCAGATGAAATATTTCAGCTGAATTTTATAAGCCCCATGGCTGTAATCATTTGTCAATTACAGGGACCTTTGCCCAGCAGAATCGGGAATGACCTGATTTATCTTTTAACATTTAGAAATTTATCTGCAACACGCTCCTGGATTCCTGAGATACCCAACTTCCTGTGCCCTAATTTATTGAATATCACACTTATTCTGTTAGATCAACAGCTGGTTAAATATTGACTCAAATATGCACATCAATCATAAATCAGCATGTGGTTAGCAGTATTTCCAAAACACCAACTGACATTGCACTAACCAAGCAAATGATTATGGTGTTGTCTCAAAGAAAACACAAAATCTGAAGGCGTAAGAATAGCATTTCAAAACTTTTGAAAGGCAGTCTTGAGAAATAGTTTCATTGGCGCATGTTATAACACATCAAAGCCAATTTCTGTACCACACCCTCTTTACATTGGTTACGTGACAAACACAGGCAGGTCATTAATTCAGCAGAAAATGATATTGTTTATTAAGTAAAGTGCTTGAATACAAGAGGCTGCTATAAAAGACTTACAATCTATCAAACGTTATACCTCTATCGTACAGCTTGATAAAACTAAATCAGGAGTTACACTGTATACAAATAGATTAAATTGTAGCAGAATATTTGAAATCAAATGCAAAAAGTATAAAATCACAATTTCTATAAAACTACATACTTTATGCATTGATACGCACAGCGTCAAGGTACAACATGGATAGCCCATGATATAATGCACTTCAAAATGAAGTTTGTTAAAATTCCTACACATCACATATTAATAGACTTCATTTGGTTTATTGTGTGATGCATTAATAGGTACAAGTCAATTCTTGTTCAACATTACTTACTTAATGTCAAACCTAAGCGATTTAGAAAAATATACAATAGGTAAAAAGATAATCTCACAAGACATATCATTTGGTAAATGTACTTCCCTTCTCATTCAAAATGTAATCATTTAAACATAATTTCTTCTTTTCTGAAAAACCTGTTCCAATTCTCATTCTCTCCTTCATTAGATTAATAGCAAAATTCCCAAGCGATCTGTGCAAACATTTGTATTTAATGATTATTCAAAAATACTTTGCAAATAATTTTAAGCATTCACTCACGTAACGTATTTACTGAGACCGTTTACATGTATGTAATTACTGGCCTCTGAGATGGATCGAGCGCCCGCAAATGACACTCGCGAGGGATCAAGTGCCCGCGAATGACGCTCGCGAGGGATCAAGAGCCTGTGAATTAATAGACTAAACGTGACTGCCCCCGAGTCCCCCAGTCTCTACGCCATCAGTAGACTGAGAGGAGGATGGGCGGGAGCTGCGGGACCGAGATCTACCGTTTATTCCCAGGGGTGTTGCAAGGTGTTGGCTCAGCTGTGAGACAGTTTCATCAGACTCCCAGCGTTCCAGCTCCTCTCGCACCAATCGCTCCATCTGCTCACGGTGAATATCATTGTCACGGCCCAGTCGCTCATCCTGTGGGATAAGTGGATATTTCCTCAATTTGATTCCAACATCTTGCTACAGAGCCGACATTCTTAGAGTGTTAGCACCCCAGCAGAAAAATTAACATTGCTATATCACTTCCCTTACTGTCCTCAGTTTGTCTGATGCCCCATTTAAAAATATTTAAAAGCTTGTGATCCAGCTTCTAAATGTAAGTAAAATGTTTATAGAGTTGATGCAACTCTTTTACCTCACAACTTCTGTTAATTTTTAAATGATATTTTTTGAACACAGGCATGTCAGGACAGAAGGTGACCGCTCTGCCCCTCAAATTTGTCCAGCCATTCAATTAGATTATGTTTCTAACTCCATCTCCACACCCTGATTCCATAACTCTTTCCAAACAAAAATCTATTCTCCTCCTGAAAATTTCCATGAGCGTTTGCGTGAAACCAAAAGAGAAAATGCTGGAAAATCTCAGCAGGTCTGGCAACATCTATAAGGAGAGAAAGGAGCTGGCATTGAATCCAGATGATTCTTTGTCAAAGCTTTGAGAAAGCACATGTGACAAAACATCAGCTCTTTCCTCTCCTTACAGATGCTGCCTGACTTGCTAAGGTTTTCCAGCATTTTCTCTTTTGATTTCAGATTCCAGCATCTGCAGTAATTTGCTTTTATCCAGTGTTTGAGAGATGAAGCGTTTCCCCATAACACCATATTAATCCAGAATCTCAGCTAATGTTCAGGGACCAGGGTTCAAATCCTGCCACGGCAGATGGTGAATTTTTAAAAAAAGTCTGGAATTACGAATCTACTGATGATCATGAAAACACTGCTAATTGTCAGGAAAACCCAACCGGGTCACTAATGTCCTTTAGGGAAGGAAATCTGCTGTTCTTCCCTGGTCTGACCTACATGTGACTCCAGAGCCACAGCAATGTGGGTGACTCTCAACTGCTCTCCAAGGGCAGCTAGGGATAGACAGTGAATGCTGGCCCAGCCAGCAATGCCCATGTCCCAGGAATGAATAAAAAAAAACCCTTGAACAGACTTTACCTAATTTTAAAGTTATGCCTACTTCTTCTAGACAACCCCAGCAGGAAATACATTTTGTTTTACTCTATTAAAACACCCTTTGCTGAAGCATCAAACCGTTCAATAAATGTTTTTTTAAAAATTAAACTGATGACAGAATGTTCAATAGGTAGTTTGCTTTGTTCAAACTGAAAAGCTTTGAATTGTTTATTTTGGGGCTAGCTGCCTGCGAGAGAATTAAAATATCCTGCTGCCGGATCGTAGTGACTATCCGTACACCTAAACCATTAACAGGAAAGAAAGCCCCTTATTCACTCAATAATCAGATAGGTTCACCTCACCTCTGTAACACCATCCAGCAATCTCCCCAGCACATCTCTTCTTTTCAGCTTAGCTCTCTCCATGGCCTCCAGTTTAACAATGACTGCATCAATTTTTGACACAATGCTCCCGATGGAATGTTCCATACGATCCACACGCCTCACCAACCTGAGCATCGAGAAATCAAATCATTATATAAGAATCTGCTTTCAAACTAATTCCGGGGCTATTTATGATAGCGGCTGTTTTAAATAGTCTCTACTTTACACAGATAGGTCCTTTAACCCAACCGGTCCCTACCATTATCACTGCTCCACATGAACTTCTTCCCAAATCCCTTCATATCCCAATCAGACCATCCTTCTACTACTGCCTTCGTCATGTGCTTCCTATTAAGTCTATTTATTATTCCCCAAACTCATTAAATAACCAGACTGAACATTCTGGGCATGGATTTTAACTGTAGGGATACATTGTAGGATTTAAACAGCAGTTTTGTCAATGCTCTGTTTGAGTGTCTGCTGAAGCTGAATGGATGGAAAGTCCATTGGATAGTCAGAAGCTTTTTCCCAGGGTCAATTACTACAGGGCACAGGCTTAAGGTGTGAGGGGCAAGGTTTAACAGGGATGTAGGAGGCAGCTTTTTTTTCCACATAGAGTACTGGGTGCCTGGAACTCATTGCCAAGGGAGATAGTGGAAGCAGATATGATAGTGATTTCTAAGGGGTGTCTGAATAAATACATGAATAGGATGGGAATAGAAGGATATGGTCACAGAATCATAGAATCCTACAGTGCAGAAGAAGGAGGTCATGCAGCCCATTGAGTCTATACCGACCCCAATCCCATCCAGGCCTTATCCCCGTAACCCCATGCATTTACCCCAGCTACTCCCCTGATACTAAGAAGCAATTTATCATGGCCAACAAAACTAACCTGCACATCTTTAGACTGTGGAAGGAAACTACGCAGACACGGGACAATGTGCAATCTCCACACAGACAGTGATCCACGCTGGGAATCAAAACTGGGTCCCTGATGCTGTAAGGCTGCAGTGCTAAGCATTGTGCCGCTGTGCTGCCGCTTTGGAAACAAGTTTATGATTTTGAATAACATAATATCCGGAAGGGTAGGGGGATTTTCGTTCAGACGGTCTGAGGGTCAGTGCAGACTTGGAGGGCCGAAGGGCCTGTTCCCGTGCTGTAATTTCCTTTGTTGTTTGAAACTCTCCAGCAGGCTGGCTGCTCCACTCGAGCAACATGTCATTGATGATGATGAACATCTCACTAGGGCCATCCCCACCCCTCCACTTCTTGCTTTCAGACAACCGCACAACCTCAAACAGATCATTGTTCGCAGCAAACTACCCAACCTTCAGGAGAACAGTGACCACAATACCACACAACCCTGCCACAGCAACCTCTGCAAGACATGCCAGATCATAGACATGGACGACATCATCAAACGTGAGGATACCATTCACCAGGTACACGGTACATACTCTTGCAACTCGGCCAACGTTGTCTACCTAATACGTTGCAAGAAAGGATGTCCCGAAGCATGGTACATTGGGGAGACCATGCAGACACTACGACAGCGGATGAATGAGCATCGCTCAACAATCACCAGGCAAAACAGTTCCCTTCCTGTGGGCAAACACTTCAGCAGTCATGGGCATTCGGCCTCCGACCTGCGGGTAAATGTTCTTCAAGGGGGCCTTCGTGACACACGACAGCGCAGAGTCGCTGAGCAGAGACTGATAGCCAAGCTCCGCACACATGAGGACGGTCTTAACAGGGATCTTGGCTTCATGACACACTATCTGTAACCCCCGTAACTTGCCTGGGTTAGCAAAAAACCTCACTTACTGTGCTGTCTGGAGAAAATACACAATTCTCTAACCAATGCTCAGGATTCCCTTCACACACATTGTTAGCCACTTTAACACTTGAATAGCAGGTTAGATGTAAGGATTCGCATTCTAATCAGCAATCTGTAACTGTCTGTATGGATATGAGTGCTATTGCAGACCAGAACACTGCATTTGCCTGACGAAGGCTATAAAGTCGAAAGCTCGCGAATTTACTATCAAATAAATTGGTTGGATTTAAAATTGGTGTTGTAAAACTTTACTGAGTATGCTCCACTCGAGTCAGTGGTCTGAAACCTGTCTCCTGCTGAAGCAGCTGATTCCTGCTGCAATCACAAACTGGCCTTTGTATTCTCAGACAAGGGAGAAAGACACAGAATGGCAAAGATTCACACTCCTGACTAGCAACCAGCAATGTCGGCACTGACTCTACACATGAGGACAATGGCTGAGAACTCTGTCATGCTGGGCTCTGATACTTTCTCAAGCTCAGAGTACCCACTGTCCACGATCACATACAAAGGGGACGTACTAAAAGAAGCTCAAACTTGTGAAAACTTCCTCCCCAGCAAAAACCACAGAATCACAGAGGAGACCATTTGCAAACCAGGCCTGTGTCAGCTCTTAACATGAGTTATCCAATTAATTCTACCCACTGTCTACCACCCCGATCTCTCCTCCTCCCCATTCTTTCCCCAGAGCCTTGCTAAATATTCCCCTTCAATTACTTATCCAATCTTCTTTTAAAAGATATTAAATCTGCTTTCTTGTCTTTTAGACACTGCATTCTAAATCACAACTCAATGTAAAAATGCTTCCTTACATCATCTCTAGTTACCATCTTCTCTGCATGAGAAACAGATTCACTTCCTACTGCCAAGAATTGAGCACTCGATTCCAAGTGAGGTTTAGCCAACCTTTTCACAAAAGTTACCATCATTTTCTTGCTTTTATATTTTAGAGCTTCTATTAATTACACATTGATTCCACCATTCCATCTGTCTGTTCTCCTGGTCTGTTTACTGTCCTCTCACTGCTAACCATAATTCAGACTTTTAGATCTCTTGTAACTGGAAATTATTTCTGGATGGGAGATGTTACCTTCCATAAATGAAGCACAAATCTAAACACTTACACTTGGAACTCTTCATAGGAAACCCCGCTGGAGCTGCTGCCTCTCCTCCTCGAACTGTGGCCACTGTCTTCTTCATCTTCCTCCTCAGAATCATCCAAGCTCCGCGGGAAGCTTCGGCCACTGGTCGATCGCGGTAACGAGCTTCGATCCAAGTCCAAATCATCCTTTAAAACAAAATCCCAGGATTTTGAGCATGACTTTACACTGATCCTTGTACACTGACAGAACTGAAATCTGAACCCACACAGGCTAATAGGCGTTACACATCTGTACATCCCCTGCTCCACACAGTGCAAATGTCACACTCAAAACTAGTGTAAAATTTAGAAATATATGTGGATTTAGTGAAAATCTCTTCTAAACACACCCACAGGTTAAGCAAGGCAAGACATACTGACATCGGAGGCAGTCCAGAGAAGGTTCACTAGATTGATCCGGTTATGGAGAGAAAATGCTACAGTCCGTTATAAAATAACAATTACTGAGCACTTAGAAAACAGTCAGCCTGGATTTACCAAAGGGAAAGGAAGGCACAGTGGTTAACACTGCTGCCTCACAGCACCAGAATCCTGGGTTCAATTCCGGTCTCAGGTCACTGTCTGTGCGGCGTGTGCATGTTCTCTCCGTGTCTGCATGGGTTTCCTCCAGGTGCTCCGGTTTCTTCCACAGTCCAAACACGTGCGAGTTAGGTTGATTGACATTGACCCTAATGTCAGAGGATTAGCAGGATGAATATGTGAGGTTACGGGGATAGGGCCCAGGTGGGATTGTGTTCAGTGCACACCTGATGGGCCAAATGGCCTCCTCCTACACTGTAGGAATTCTATGATCTATGAAATCATGCTTGACAAATCTACTGGAATTCTTTACTGGAGTAGGCTGGGTCATTAAGTATGTTCAAGGCTGAGATCGATTTTTAATCAGTAAGGGAATCTAGGTTTACAGGGATCAGGCAGGAAAGTGCAGTTGACAATTATCAAATCAGATCAGCCATGAATAGCAGAGCAGACTTGATGGGCCGAATGGCCTCATCCTGTTCTTATTTCTTATAAGAGACCATTTCATGTCTGAATAGATTACATTACATTGCTGAGTTATTTCGTGGGATCACCAATCATTCCTGAAAGTGGACCCCATTCTCAAGGATGCAGAGTTTCAGCCACCTGAACAAATGCCGCTCCCCCACTGCTGCCCGCTCCCCCATCACACCCCCACACCTCCCCTGCTGCCCCCACCCCCTCTCCTCCGCCATCCCCCCTCCCCCCCACCTCCCCTGCTGCCCTCCCCGCGACTCCCTTCCCAGGCTAAGCTGCCTCCAGCCTTTCATTTCAATCACTGAATCACATGACAGAACTGGCTGCTCAATGTTAACTGTGATTTTTCAAGGTTAAGTCTCTGTCCATCAAGTTATTAACTACGCAGGGGTCTAGTAATTCAAGGACCCTGCCTTTCTCCATGGAATTCCCATAGTACAGGAGACAACCATTTGCCCCATCATATCTGTACCAAATTTCTGAAAGAGCATCTTACCCTGACCCAACCCATTTCTAATCCCCATAACCCATGCATTTACCATGACTACTCCACCTAATCTGTACATCTTTGGACTGTGAGGCGAAACCCACGCAGACACAGGGAGAAATGCAGACAGTGACCCAAGCCGGGAATCAAACCCAGATCCTTGGCACTGAGAAGCAGCAAGCTAACCACTGTGCCACCGTGCTCAAAGTTGGCCAAGACTCATCTTTGATTATTATGATTTTGTCTGTGATTAGGGAAATTCAATAATTTGTCCCTGTACCGCAGCAGGGAAAACGAATGGAATATGGCAAACACTGCAGTTCTCTCCAGTAACTCCAAGAAACAACGTGGACAAATCTTTGATAATAGCACAATTTGGTTGGGACCCTAAATAATAGCCCCATCTCCTGGTTCAATCCAGCCTAGCACTGTACAGGTCTAAACAGACACAGCTAAAGAAGTTCCTTCCTAGGCAGCTCACTTGTCAAGCTCTGTTGATGTGAAGTTTCATGTGTACAAATATCTGCTCAAAGAATCAATCAAGACAAAGATCCATTTCATCATGATCTTTACACTGCTTCAATACTTCTTCTATGCGAACTTCAGTTACCCAGCTGACTATAACTGAAATATAATTTACTAAATGAGCACTTAGAGGATTCAATAAGATGGAACGTAAATATAACTCTAAGTGTAATTGGTTAATTAGATTCTAAGCCTCCATCTACAGCACATTGAGAAAGATTCAATGACAGAAAAAAAGACATTCACTCAGTGCTGGGAATCTGGAATACCTGCCTGGGAAGGTGGTGGAAATCAGAAATCTTATAACCTTTAAAAAATATGAACTCTTGAAATATAGCATTCAAGATATGGGACAAGTGCTTGAAAAAGGGATTAGAAGGCTTTTAGTGGTAGTTATTGTCAGTGCAAACTCGATGGGCCGAAATGCCTTTTCTGCGCTGTATTACTCTATGACATTACCACTGTAGATGATTAACAAATGTAGAAAACATGTTACAACTTACACAAATGAAACCAGCTAACTCACCCGCTCTTTCTCCAAGTCATCCCTCATTTGTTGACGTTCTTGTTCTGTCAGTTCTTGATCTCCATCCTGATCATACTTGGCAAAGATTGCTTCTATCTCTGCATCAGTATGACCCTTCCTACACAGAGTGAAAAATGCATATGATTTTTTAAAATTAACCGTACATGAACCAGAAAACATTCCTTGTGTAATTTTCACTATACCCCTTCAAATCCTGCCGTAACTCATCAAAATTCCGTTTGCCTCCAGCTTGACGCAGACTCTCTGTGATATCATCCACAGTTGTCTTTCTCAGCCGCAGTTTCACCATGGCCTTGCTGCACCCCTAGTTAAAGAAAAGGATAAACCGTCACTGGCGAAGACAAAGTAACTAATAGGAGAGAGATCCGACTAAAGATCAAAACTTTACAAACACCTGAGACTTCTGATAACCAGACAACTGGGTGTGTCAATTTCCAGTAACCGTGTATGTGTGTGTGAGCGCGCATGCTTGCCTGTGAGCGCGTGCACGCTTGTTTGAGTGTGTGAGCATGTGAGTGTGTGCACACTTGCCTGTGAGCATGTAAGTGTGTGCACGCTTGTCTGTGAGTGTGCACACTTGCCTGTGAGTGTATGAGCATGTGCGCGTGCGTGCGGGGCGAGGGGGAAAAGGTTTTTCCACAGGTGATACATTTACAATTTGTATGCACGAGTGATATTTATCACAGAACTCAGCTGCATAGTATCTTCCGACTCCTGCACAGCTGAACACGTCTGCATCTTAGCAGGAACACTGACTGTGTTGTTATACATGCCTGTTCTTTGAATTTCTGAACTAAACCTCTATTATCAAAGATCCAACATTTGCAATTTAGTTGTGCATGTATTGGTCAATCACCTAAAGCAGGGTACGCTTTGGTTATGGTCACACCAGCATTCTGAACTGTGCTATGCCTGTGGAAACATTCCTAATTGTGCAGATGGAATGCAATGGAATGTAAAGCAGGTATCCATGGGGATAGGCAGGAGAAATTAATGTATATGGATCTTTCCTATCGACAACAGGATTTGCTCAAGATAATAGTGAAATGTGGAAATTCTAGGAGCCTTGGAACAGAGAATTATTAATAAAATAGGCAAATGGCAGAATTAGCCACTGTGATTAGAACAGGCTCAGGACAGCACTCCATCAGAACACATCAGTACTCCAGGCCACGTAATACATTACAATAAAACAGAGAATGCTGGATAAACTCAGCAGGTCTGGCAGAATCTGTGGAGAGAGAAACAGAGTTAATGTTTCAAGTTCATATGATTCTTGTTCAAAACTGAAGAGGAAAATATAATAAATTATTTGGGGAGTTGGTGGGGATTGACAATGTCACTGAATCATAGAATCTTACAGTGCAGGAGGAGGCCATTCAGCCCATCAGGTCTGCATCAACCACAATCCCATTCAGGCCCTATTCCCCTAACATTCACCCTAGCTAGTCCCCCTGACACTAAGGGGCAATTTATCATGGCCAATTCATCTAACCTGCACATCTTTGTACTCTGGGAGGAAACCGGAGCACCCAGAGGAAACCCACGCAATCACAGGGGGAACGTGCAAAGTCCGTGCAGACAGTGACCCAAGCTCGGAATCGAACTCAGGTCTCTGACACTGAGGCAGCAGTGCTAACCACTGGGCCACCATCATAGACACGAGACAAATTCCATGACATCTTTGTCAATTTCTCCTTAGCTTTGATCCATCTCTGACCTTCCATTCTGCCTCACCCCCCCACTCCAACAATATAATTCATCATATTTCCCTCTTCAGTTTTGTAAAAGGGGTCATATTGACTCAAAATGTTAACTCTGTTTCTCTCTCCACAGACCTGCTGAGATTTTCCAGTATCTTCCTGTTTATATTTCAGTTTCCTGTATGTGCAGTATTTAAATTTTATTATCAAATAACGCACATTTTTCATCCATACAAAGGTATCACTAGTTTTGGTTAAATTAAACAGCACGCATCTTTATTTCAGGTGTCCAAAGTTACCAATGACACGAACATCTAATCTGAATCCACAAAGTGGCAAAATAATAACCAGGCAAAAGAACAAAACCCCAATAAACAATTTTCAAATTAGGAATATGGAACATCAAATGGTATGGGATTGTCTCTGCATTGAAGATCAGAAACAAGGAAGGGAAGATGACAATTGTCAATGGCACTGATTCAAGAGTAAGCAGCATCCAGAGAAAAATCAAGCATGCTCTTCATGTCACAGAGTCAAGTTAGCATTTGGGCACCTTCCATGTGAAATTCAGAGAATAACCATCACACACGGCAATTAAAATTTTATCTGAGGCTTCCAGAACTAAATTCGACCAAGAACCATTAGCTGGAAATGCAAAACACAACTGCAGTTAAGGATTTGATAAATTATTGATAAGATTATCAACCTAGACATATCACAAGATGGCAACATCTTAAATGGTCAGAATGTTAAATTCTTAAACCGAACCACAAATGTGCCCGTTAAAAATCCCCTCTGCAATACGTAACTTATCAGCAATGCTTTCCACATGAGAAAATTCAAATAATACGCAAAATCTAATCAATACCTTCTTGATAAGGTCAGCTAGCTCCATCTCACTTTTCTGCTGGGCCATGTCAGATTTCACTTCAGAATAGGTGTCATTAATGATGGCCAAAAACATGTTCTGTTGAAATAAGCAGAAATCAACTGGAAATCAGTCTCAAGTAGAAATAAACAGGATTTTATAAGGTATAAAAAGTTTATTTATTAGTATCACAAGTAGGCCTACATTAACATTGCAATGAAGTTACTGTGAAAATCCCCAAATCACCACACTCTGGTGCCTGTTCTAGTATACAGAGGGAGATTTTATCATGGCCAATGCACCTAGCCAGCACGTCTTTCAGACTGTGGGAAGAAACCGGAGCACCCAGAGGAAACCCACTCAGATACGGGAGAACGTGCAAACAGTGACCCAAGCTGGGGATTGAACTTGGGTCCTTGGCACTGTTGAGACAGCAGTGCTAACCACTGTGCCACCCTACTACTTATGAGGCAATAATACTTTTACAGAATGGTAGATCTCCTGTGGTACTGATCATAAGTGTTAAAGGATCAGTTACTGTGTAAAGAGAGGGGTGTTATAGACAGTGCACCCCTCAGCCTCTGAATATTTGTTAACACAAGATGGCAATCTATTCCCTTTCAAACACCGGAAGAGAGTCTGCATTGAGAGGTCAGCTTTAAGATGGGATAGTTTACAAAACGAGAGGTCTTTGCATCAATCTCCCTGTTTTAGAATTTCAAGCTCAAGACCGGGTACGATTCAATGAAACTGCATGCATATCCTCTGGATTTCACCCAGTATCGAATCAGATTGAACCGTGGTCACTGTGAACTTAACCACAACTGAATTTTGCTGAATCAAGGACATCACTTGATTCACAGTCAAAACCAAGCCTTGCACTCCTTCCACCAGCATCAGTGACTAAATACATAGACATGTACGTATGCGCGTGCGCACACACACACACACACACACACGCACAAACACCTACCTGAAACAGTGAGTCTCGTAACAAGAGAAAATAATGAATCACCAAGAATACAGGAATCAATTGCAAGTATCGTGCAAATATTTTTTGTTGTTTCTCGTTTGGAATGATTACACTCGTTACTCACCAGGAGAATGAAGAAAATGAAGAACACAAAAGTAACAAAATAAATTGGTCCCAGAACCCGGTCAGCTTCTTCAATCTTGGTGAAATCAAAATCTCCCAGAATGATGCGAAATTGAGTAAAGCTAGAAATAGAAAAAAAAAATTGCAATTTCAAAAACAGGCCCTGCCACTTGTGAACAATCTGCCACACCTATCTATATTCAATACCGATGAGGATAGGATACAGAATTTAATTCAGAAAACAGAAATATGTTCTCGTTAAGGGAAATGATATCTCCATTGGTTGTAACTGTACAATGGGTTTATCCAATAAACACTCCAAGACCTGAACGGAAAATGGAATCTTTTGCCAAACATGCCACTCTATACCCACATACGCTGCAGAAGCATGTTACAATGGTTCTGTCTAACCCAACTTGTGCAGTATCAGGGAATGTGACTGTGTGTCACATCTACCAAACTCACCCACCCTTCTGCCCAACTTTCATTTCCAGCCTCTTATAGTGCAGCTTTATGGACAGAGAAGAATGGCTAATTTCAGTGGGACTGGGTAAAAAGCTGAAGAACCAAGAACTGAAACAGAGACAAAATGTCATCAAGCTTCTTCCTCTTACAGCTCAGGCACATGGTGCCAGTGAGACAGAGTGATCACTGAGTATTTCATAAATCAAGGAGTTAAACAGCAATATAAAGGAGGAATTAATTTAAAGCATATGGACTGCTGCCTCACAGCACCAGGACCCGTGTTTGATTCCCAGCTTCGGTCACTTCTGTCTGGAGTTTATATGTTCTCCCCATGTCTGCATGGGTTTCCTCCAGGTGCTCAGATTTCCTCCCACAGTCCAAAGATGTGCAGGTTTGGTGGATTGGCCATGTTAAATTACTGCTCATTGTCTGCGGGACTAGCTAGGATGGGGTTACTGGGATAGGGCCTGGGTGGGATTGTGATTGACGCAGACCCAATGGTCAAATGGCCTCTTTCTGCACTAGAGGATTCTACAAATAACAGCAAAGCATGACAGTGGTGAGAGTGATTGGAGACCGATGCAGAGCAAGTAAATGAAAAGGAGACTGAGTTCTGCTGTGTACACATAAGAGAAGAAAATACGTGTAAACTGATGGTTGCCAGATTACATTTTTGGATGTGCCTAAACACAGCAGGGATTTTGGAGCACTCCAACCAACTGAGATTCAAATTCCCAACCCAAAAGACACTTACATACAAGTGTGGAAAGTGCTGAAGTCATCAACCTGAGTGCCAAAGACGAGGTATGCCAGCTGAGCATATGCCAAGAAAACAATAAAAAACATGATGGCAAAGCCCAGGATGTCTTTGGCACAGCGGGACATGGTGGAAGATAACTGGGTCATGGTCTTATTGAAGCTAATAAATTTGAAGATCTGTGAAAATAAAAATTTAATGTTATAACTCCAGTTCACTTTTTAATTGCACAATGGCGGCTAGCGCTGCTGCCTCACAGCACCAGGGATCTGGGTTCAATTCCGGCTTTGGGTCGCTGTCTATTAAGAGTTTGCACATTTTTCCCGTGACTGCATGGGTTTTCTCCCACACTCCAAACATGTGTAGGTTAGGTGGATTAACCATGCTAAATTGCCTGTTAGTATCCAGAGACGTATAAATTAGGGAGATTATTGGGGTAAATGAATTGAGGTTACAGGGACGGGTGGGGTGAACCTAGTAAGATGCTATCAGATAGTCGTCACATAGTCGAATGGCCTCAATGATATTGTATAAAATGAACCTCAACTCTTAAATGGTACCTCTCCATTATTAATTACTGGTGCTGGCAAGACACTGCATAGGCACCCCCCGAGCCTGTTTCATCATTTTAATCAGATCACGTCAATCTACATCTTAACCCCCATCTAACCACCTTCATTCTGAGACTCTCTAACACCCTTCACCAACAAATATCTATCAATCTCATTTTGAAAATTTTAATTGAAGTGCAGCCTGGGGGACAAACAGCTATATTATATAGGTCGGAGAGTGTGTCTTTTGAAGCATTAAGAATAGTCTGTAACACGTGAGTAGGAGTACGGAATCATTGAATAGAATCTCTACAGCGCAGAAGGAGGCCATTCGGCCCTTTGAATCTGCACCGACAACAATCCCACTCAGGCCCTATTCCTGTAACACCACAGATTTACCCACTGACACTAAAGGGCAATTTAGCATTACCAATCCACCTAACCCACATGTCTTTTGGACTGTGGGAGAAAAGCACAGCACTCGGAAGAAACTCATGCAGACATGGGGAGAACCTGCAAACTTCACACAGACAGTGACCCGAGGCCAGAATTGAACCTGGGTCCTTGGCACTGTGCCAATATGCTGCCCCGTTACAGTTTGTAGCTATTTGCATTTTATGAACCTATCCTTGTCACGTCATGCTGGTCTCAATACACAGTTAAACTTTAAGCCTCATTATGACTTAATTCCAAGTAAAAACAGATACAGAAAATATTTGAAGTTGAAAGACTTGAAAAAGGAACTTAATCTTTTGGGTGCTCAAAGTTATATAGTTTAACAATAAATATACCTTAATCCATGCAAAAAACACCACCACTGCAGCCATATTGTTAAACTGAATCTGCCAATATGCCAAAGACTCGAGGTTAGGATACGAATTCTGGTCCTCAAGTAACTCTCTGAGTAATTCTCTGACTATTAATGTGCGATAGAGATTGATGCAAATTGCTACCAATGACAGCTGGAAAACAAGAAAGGAAAGCAATTAGTTCTGCTATTGAATCAACATCATCTCTACTTGTTCTCTACTACTTTCAGCTTCTGATCTTTGGGTAAGTGTTCTCCAAAGTGGCCTTCAGGACACACAATAATGCAGAATCACTGAGCAGAAACTGACAGCCAACTTCCACATGCACGAGGATGGCCTCTACCGGGATCTTGGGTTCATGTCACACTACCTGTGACCCTCACCATACTGTCTGGGTTTGTAAAATGCTACTCACTGTCCTGGCTCGAGACAATTCACATCTCTTTAACCTGTGATTATGTCTCTCTCCACTACAGTTTGTATCTATAATTATCTGTAAGACTCACATTTCAATCAGCAATTTTCTTGCAATTGTATTTTTGCTTATATATGCTGTGTTTGTGAACCTCACCTGATGAAGGAGCAGTGCCCTGAAAACTCATGATTCCAAATAAACCTGCTGGACTTTAACGTGGTATTGTGAGACTTCTTAATGTGCCCACCCAAGTCCAACGCCAGCATCTCCACATCATCTTTACTTGAATAGAGAGAGCAGCATTGTCATGATGTTATATCACATGCGATTACATTTAATCAGCTGCTCATAACTTTGTTAACAGGATTTTTACCAAGTTGCAGCACTGACCTCCAAATAACTGTTAATTTGTACTTGTGAAAGTCATTAAGATTCAATTTCCTTTGGTTACCATAATACCTAAGAGAATACGAGGAATTAATTATCTGAGCTGTTGGAATTCACTATTGATCTGTAGGGATTTGCATTCTCTTGCCTGTTTTTTTATATATATATAAGATGTGGCTTCACAGAATTCTTGCTTTGAATGCTGAAGTTTGTGATTTTAGGGGATTTCGGCAGATAATGTAACAAAATCATTGTATTCATTTCACTGTTAGATACTTACCACAATGATCACAACATCCAAACAGTTCCACATGCTCCTGAAGTAATATAATTTGTGAATTTGGATTTCCAGAATCTCCTCAACGATGTAGTAAAATATGAAAATACAGAAGGCAATTTCACAGGCTGCCACGAAATAGTCAAATGAGGATACGTAGCGAATAAGTTTCACTGTCTGGAATTGCCAAGATGAAAGAGCACCTCCTGTTGCTGGGAACTCGACGACCAATCTGTCCGATTGCGACAAAAATAAACTGTTAACGATCACAGGCAGGACTAACATGAACCAATTCCTGATTTAACAGAGAATACATTTCAAAATACCTCTTCCTATCCATAGACCTTCCATGATGAGGGATGAACAACTATATTTGATAAACTGAGGGAATACATTATATCCAGCTTCAAAGTGGTCATTTGCGATTAGGCTAATTTTTTTTTCTTTCTCTTGTCATTTGGTTCATTTTGCAGACAAATCCAAAGAATTTCCTGTGAACATTGCTCACTGGCTTCCTAGGAGAGACATGCCTGAAGGAGTGCTATTTGGGGGTTAGGGAGGGGAAGGGGGTTGTCACAATCGGCACTATGCTTTCACTGAGAGATCGCAGTGAGAGATGGCACCGGCCATTTCCTGTCACTTCTCAGAGGTTATTCTGAAGCTATAGAAAATCAGAATTCCTGCAAAAATCAGAGGTTATATTATTTTATCCTCATCCATCATCTTCAATATCTGAAGGATGCAGATAATCCTTCTACATAAGAAGAAGTATGCACCACAGCTGCACAGACATTCTCAGTACCTGAGCAATTCTAGCCTGGATCCCAGCTCTGAGTGCCTCACACAATTCACTCCTTTATGGATGCTCCAGCTTCCTGAGATCTGGATTCATTTAGAATCACCATTCACAAAGGCATCTTTACACCTGCTTCTTCCTGATTATTCATACTTCTAAATATTAAACAACAGTGTCTTTTGTACTGACATTAGTTCCCATAATTATTCTATATTCAAGGATAATTTAAGCCCTTTTTGATTTAAAAAAAAAAATCCAGCTTCTACTCCGGAACATTAACAGCAAAAAATATTCCCTTCAGTCAAAATTGTTAATTACACAGAAACATAGAAGATAGGGGCAGGAGGAGACCATTCGGCCCTTTCAGCCTGCTCTGCCATTCATCACCATCACGGCTGATCATCCAACTCAATAGGCTAATTCTGCTTTTTCCCCATAACCTTTGATCCCATTTGCTCCAAATGCTATATCCAGCTACCTCTTGAATACATTCAATGTTTTGGCATCAACTACTTCCTGTGATGATGAATTCCACAGGCTCACCACTCTCTGGGTGAAGAAATGTCTCCTCATCTCTATCCTAAATGGTCTACCCTGAATCCTCAGACTGTGACCCCCTGGTTCTGGACTCCCCCCACCATCAGGAACATCCTCCCTGTATCTACCCTGTCTAATCCTGTTAGAATTTTATAAGTTTCTATGAGATTCCCCTTCATTTGTCTGAAAACAATCTTAACCTAGTCAATCTCTCTTCAAACATCAGTCCTCCATCCCCAGAATCAGGCTGGTAAACCTTCGCTGCACTCCCTCGAAAGCAAGAACATCCTTCCACAGAAAAGGGAACCAAAACTGCACACAATACTCTAGCTGTGGCCTCACCAAGGCCCTGTATAATTGTAACAACACATCTCTGCTCCTGTACTCGAAATCTCTCGCAATAAATGCCAATATACCATTTGCCTTTTCTACTGCCTGCTACATCTGCATGCTTACTTTCAGTGACTGGTGCACGAGGACATCCAGGTCCCGCTGCACATTCCCCTCTCTCAATTTACACCCATTCAGGTAGTAATCTGCCTTCTTGTTTTTGCTTCCAAATGTACCACATCGATTGCTCCCCCTTGTCAAAGCTACTAGTTACATCTTCAAAGAATTCCAGCAGATTTGTCACTTGATTTCCAATTACAATTCAAATTGCACAAAATTGGTCTCCAGTTTGGATTAAAATTCAAACAGTGAACTGTTTATCAAGCAATGTCTAAAAACAAGACTACACGATGATATCATGAGACGCAACCTGTGCTCTGCAGTTCTCTGGTTTACACCAGTAACTTACGTACAGAACGTTATGCAGGTCCAATTGCATCTTCCTATCCCTACGCCAGTACAGACTCCGTCACTTACAGGGAAAGCCATTGTTTTATTAAAAAAAGCTAGAGAGTTTGAGGTTTCTAACACAGCCACAAACAAAACAGGTCGTACCTGATCACGCAAAACAAGTTAATGTTAGCATTGTAGACAGAGAAATCAAGAAACACAACCCTGGTGCCTCGATCAAGCCAGAGATTCTCCTTCAGCACTTTTAGTTTTGTAGCTGTCTCGTCTCTATTGTCTGCCAGGTCCAGGTAATATCCACCTCCGCTGTACGTAGCCACTAATCCCCAGTAGCTGGTTTCTTGTAGTTCTTTCTCACTTGTATAAATCCAGCTGATTTAATTTGAAAAGACAAGCAAAGTAACCAACACAGAAATTTTTCTACTCAGAGTTAAAGATAAAAACTCTAGATCATGCTTCAATTACTGCAAGCAGCCTAAATGAAACAGGAGAATGATTGTTCCAGGCTATTTGATGATAGAAGACATCACAACAAGTCTGATGCAGCCTTCAACTAAATATCACATATACACCCTTTCCTCGAATCACCAAATCCCAGTCAAAGCCCAATGCTGTCACTTTCAATCCTGAAATGTGCCCAGGATTTCTCTGGAAGGTCAAGGTATGTAAATATCCAAGCAACAGGTCTTAGAATCATAAATATTTACAGCATGGACACAGGCCCTTCGGCCCAACTTGTCCATGCCACCTTTTTTTTTAAACCACTAGACTAGTCCAATTGCCCACATTTGGCCCATATCCCTCCATACCCATCTTACCCATGTAACTGTCAAAATGCTTCTTAGAAGACAAAGTTGTACCTGCCTCTACCACTACCTCTGACAGTTTGTTCCACATACTCACCACCCTCTGTGTGAAAAAAATGCCTCTCTGGACATTTTTGTATCTCTCCCTCTCACTTTAAACTGTGCTAGCCATTTTACACTGTTGCCCTGCAGTTGCAACACAAGTACTATTTGCCACTAACGCATTGCTGCCTTCAAGCCAAAAGACATTCTCCCTATCACACAACTGAATAATAAGGTATAATGGATTTCGGTGGCAGTGTGATGCCAGGTATGTAGGCTGTACTTCCCAAAGACTGGCAAATCATATCAAACAGTGTGCCCTACAATACAAACTGGAACAAATCAGCCTGCGATTGCAGAACTCAAAACACCATATCCAACATTGGATGTGATTCTGTGACAGATCATCATTTAGTAATGAATCCTCCATGTCGTAAGAATTAACCTAATAACCAATTTATGATCATCAGTCAGCTTCATAGAGTGGTATATTTACACATCCTAGAAACTACATATATTAATACACTGGGCCCTGTCCATTCTGGACAGAAAGAACAGATACACATATTGTACCTGTTTCAGTCAGCAGCCGGATAAGTGAAAAGCATTCACTGGTTCGTTCCTCAGGGCAGTGCTGTGACCAGAATCAAGCTGTCTGGTTTAAATTTCCAGCAATGCTTGGCAATTCACTGTCAGTCACCATCAACAGCTGCATTCTCCATGGCAACACTGCCATCAATACCTCTACACTCTCTTCTTATACGTTTCATAGGTCAGTGCAACATCGAGGGCCGAAGGGCCTGTACTGCGCTGTAATTTTCTATGTTCTATATACTGTATAAAACCATTTTAAAAAGCTTTGACAAAGTTTTTCAGCAATATTGAAATTCTGGAATCAAATATGGAAGTCTGAGTCTATTTGGCTTAGAAAAAAACTCCACAGTGTGGCAACCAACTACAATTATCAAAGGAGTTGTGAATCATTTGATAATGATGCATTGAATTATCTTAAAAGATCAACTAAAATTAAGCAATAAATGGTACCAGTTGACAGGCAGCACTGGAATGGAACTGAATTTCTAATGCAACCCAGGCTTATAACCATACAGAAGAAATTGAAATTGCCACCAGAAGCTGCAATAATAAGGTGTCAATAATCGGACTACAACATACTAAATCCAATTCTCGATTTCAAGATTATCCTGCATTTCCTTCTCTTAAGCCATTCAGGGTGAGAAGCAAGGTCTCACTGGACAATATCAGCACATTTTGTTGTGAATGCAGTTAAAACATAAAACTATATTCATATCACTATGTTCAAAAATTCACATGCAGGAAAATGGAGAAGACAGAATGGTCCCATCATCTGATGGGCAAGTGCTCCAATAAGGGGGGGGGAAGCAAGATTTAAATAATTCAAGGCCTGCTTATAACACAGAGCACCATTTTAAGAATTTATTTTCCATTGTGCAGTTCAGTGATCACTCCTATAAATAATTTTCATAGTAGGAATAAAAAGTGAAATGACACCTACGCTGGTTTATCCATAAGACCAAATGGTGCCTTATCTTCATTTGCAACTGAATAGACATCATAGCATTCCTTGATTTCATCTTTTAGATCTTCATGTATTTTACAAGATTCATTCTTCACTTTTAACTGCCTGATGCGAGGAACTCCCAAAAGCAGGTTTTCATAATAAATGAAACTTTTGTTCTCAGCCAGCATTTCGTTGTTGTACCATAGGTCCCAATAAAGCCCATTTAATAAGGGGCCTTCTGTGAACTAGAAGGGAAAACATTAAATGAACAAATGTACAATATTCCCAACTGTCCATAAAATCTATCAACATCTAAACAACTATAAATGTGTACACGAATCATTTTGATTCAAGATCCCTTTCCTCTCCACACCCTGCAACAAATTTATCAAGAGGGTTTTTTTTTATGTCTCCAATTAGGTTGGACAATGTTCATTGGGGTGTTCTTCTTTGAGAGCTGATTCATCAGCCCTAGACCCTAGACTGGAGACCATGTCCTTCCACAGACCACGTACAATCTCATCTACCAAGGACTCGATTTAAGCCATCAATTTATTCTTTTACACGCTCCCAAGCCCAGTGCCTTCCTTATATCAGATCTGTCATGCATGTGTGTCAACATTTTCCATTTTAATTTTCCATGTTACCTACATTTGTATCACTATGTCCTCCCAGCAAGTAGTGGTTTAGTGCCTCAGTTGCGCCTGTCATACTCTTCACTAAACCTGTACAACAAAGAAACTATTTTCCAAATAGCTATGGATCTTGCTATTTAAATACTTTAACTCTGCTCTATGCGTCTCCTCATACATTCCCCAACCTGGTCCAAACCCACTTCCTTTTACGAAGGTTATTTTAGAGTGCACTTTCAAAGGTGTCTTTTCTTTAACCATCTTGCAATAAATGAAAATTTTGATGCATCCAACTTATGGCCACAATGAGAAAGTAAGTACATGCATAAACAACAATAGTGATAACTAACTCATATAGCCAAATGCTCTTCTGTAGTTGCACTTCTACTCACTAATTTAAAAGTATTTAATTTGCAACTGTACCTTCCAGAAATCATCCATGTTGGATACACTTCTGAAATTGGTTTTCTCATTTTCAGAGAAGGAAGTGTCCAGGAAAAGACTGGCCATGACTTTGGTGTAGTAATACATATTGGAGCTAACCATTCCACACGTCACTGCAACAGAAATCAAAACATGCCAATGGAAACTTTGCTTTAACTCTCATTCTGGAACATTTAATCTAGACAGCCATTTACAATAAGCTCGTGAGGATCTCATGAAACTGCAGGTGAAAGCAAGTTTAAGTGACTGGATCTGTTGAATTGCAGTATTTTCAAAGTTTCACATCAGAGAATAAACACGTGTAGATGTAGACCATGTGCCCTCTCAAGCCAGCTCTACCATTCAAGATTATAGTTGATCTTATTGATTTGACTACAGACTGGAGTTTTATGGATGATCTGGCCTTATTTATACACAGTGACAGCAAAAGACCCAGTAAGAACCAAGACAACTTTTCACTCCTGTGAAGGAAATGGGATCATGACATAACTTAAGGGCACTCAAAACTGATTTGCTGCTGGGTATAAATACAAACATCTGATCAAAAGCCAGAGTGCAGGTTTTATTTTCCTCAAGAGAGAGTTTGTCACTTCCACACTGTCTTTTTTGTCACATTCTCAACAAAACCACAACTTTGTGTATGAATGATGTAGTATTGTAATATCGTATAGCTGCCACCATTAAACCTACAGCACCCAACTCCAGTCACTTCAATCAACTATACCAAGCCAGATCCAGCATCTCAAATTATTTACAAAGATAGGAGGCCATTTGGCTCTCTGAAAGAATAATTCACAGTGCCAACCCCCCACTTTTGCCCTATGATCCTACACATTCTTTCATTCCAGATAATGCAATTCTTTCCTGAATGCCTCAATTCAATCTGCCTCCGTCACAATCACATAATGCATTCCACTCAAAGTGTGGAGATATTTTTCTTCACACCATCATTGCTACTTTTGTTAATTACCTTAAATCTGTGTTCTCTAGTTTTCCATCCTTCCACCAATGGGAACAGCTACTCTGTCCGGATCCCTTATGATTTTGAACACCTCGATTAAATCTCCTCTCAACTTCCCCTTCTCTGAGGAAAAGTGTCCCAACTTCACCAATCTATGTGACGGAAGTTCCTCAACCCTGGATCCATTCTTGTGAATCTTTTCTGCACCCTCTCTAATGCAGATTCTGCCAGCGTGCTTTTATGACTTTGGCTGATGGATTTTGCAGCTTGTTTCTATTTTGTATATCTCTATTTCTACCACAATGTTTGGTTATCAAGGCGCATGAATCCAAAGCATGTAGGATGGGGAGAAAGATACAAAATATATTAATTATTCATCCTTCAAGGAAGATTGAAGCCCTGACCATGACTTGAATGCAAGCTTCAAAAATAATTTGCTTCTCTTTGTATCTAGAACATCCATAGGAGTGAGTCACAAGTACAGAGCTCTATAAAAATGCTCTTTTCTTTGTCTCCTGCCACCAATTTGCTCCTCCTCCTAGCTGGAAACACAAGTCTCTTCTGGAATGGTTTAACTGCCCACAGTATTTTTCATCATACAATGGTGACGGGGGGAGAGCCAATTAATCAACACACTTTTCTCATGTCATATCAATCATTGCTGCCTTTGAAATTTGGTATTCTTGCATCTGCCCTGATGAGTGCAAAATGAAAACCTTCAACGTCATGTTATTTTTTTCAGCAACACTCAAGTTCCGTACTACTAACTGACTATTGTTTCTGGTTTGTGGATAATCCAATTGAATTGCTCAATGCTTTTCAAAAAATTTCACCCAATATTTACTCTCTCAACAACTGAAATGCACATTCTAACATAAAATTTAATTTAAATTAAAAATACAATAACTTAGATAAACTTTAGGAATGGAATTCAATTTATCTACTCAATTGTCTTTAATCATATTTCTTTTTCAACTTCAAACCTAGATGATAAATGGTTTTTTTTCCATTAGTTAAGAGTTTTTCAGTCATATTTGGTCATTCTAGCAGCTTGTGCAGTTTGCAGCTTGCAATCTGTGAATCAACAGGAATTATAAGCATCCTGTGAGAACTCTTTCCAAAATAAGCAAATTTGGGATTAAATTCCCAACAATTATTTCAAGTAAGGGATTAATTAGTGTTAAATTATTTGATATTATAAACTGTTCAGACAGGCAGCAATTACCTGGGTTCCTTTGTTGATAGAAAGGAAAATGGATCTTTTGTTTGGGTCATTTGTCTCTATATTGATTTATTGTTAAGGTTAAAATCGCCCCAAACTCTTGCAGTCTTGAGGAAGTTTCATATATAAATTTAGCGAACTGCACATACAATGACTTTGTGTGTTTTACCATGTAATTTATGGAAATTTATGGTTACTAAAGTTTGGATAAATCAGCAAATTCATTAATAGAGCACAAAGATACAGTTAACATTTTAGTGCTTCTGATCCCAAGATCCTGAGACTTAAGCCCAGTATTGGCCAACCCCAGGTCTCTTTCATATACTCACAGTCCTCAAGACCTCTCTTAGTTATGTCATTTGTCCATGCTCATGTTAACCCCTATTTCTTACAGAACCTCATAGTCAATGTGGATAACGCCACAGGAAATGCATCCAAATTTACAGCCAGACACCGGTTTTGTCCTCAGTAAAAAATTCTGATAATACAAACAAAATTTTTTTTTAAATTTAAAAACATAGCAAATTGCTTCAATTTGGGATGTGCTGCATTAAAAGATTGTGGAAACCGATCAAATAGAACTTTCAATTTGATTTGTATGCCCGTGTTGAAATAAAAGAAAAATACAGGAATCTGAGGAAGTAGGGCAATGGGACTGAATGGATAGCTTGTTTGAGAGCTAGTAACAGCATGATGGACAGAATGGGCCCTATGCTGTACAATTCAAAATGTCATATTTTGTCCCAATTTCACAAAGTATCAGATTATCCATTGATGCCAACCTTGTCAGCTGGTTACATAACTGGAGATGAATGATCTCAGCTCATATGAACTCTATTGGATTCTCCACTGCGAATACACTAGTCTTTTTATAAGCACCAATTACTATCGGTCTTCAACAGCTCAAATGCATTTTCTACAGAGAGGAAGATGCTCAAATCTCACAATAAACTGCTTGATATTGCTACTACTTCATTAACAAATTTAAAAATATAGCAATCCACACCAAACTTGGCCAGATAACTTGGAAGTGGCAACGACTGAGTTGAGTTTGATATCAGAAAGAACATAGAACATAGAACATAGAACAATACAGCACAGAACAGGCCCTTCGGCCTTCGATGTTGTGCCGACCAAAATAAAAAGCAATGCCCCTCCTAACTAAACCATTCCCTTCTCTTCCATATACTTATCAACTAACCTCTTAAACGCCACCAAACTTGGCGCATCTACAACAGCTGCAGGCAGGGCATTCCACTCCCTAATCACTCTTTGAGTAAAGAACCTACCTCTGATATCCGTCCTATAACTCATACTAACTCATACAAAGGATCAATTACATGGTTATTGAAGTGAAGAATGAACTGTCCAGTTAATGGATCTGACTCCTGAACCAATGCCACTGCACATACACTGTTTTGGTCACTTGTCAGAGGGCCCTCCAATCAGTCTTTTATCTAATTGTGATAAGACTAGATGGTATCACTCCATCTATCACACACTAAAGCAGCATACTGGCCATTCCTCTCTTCAAATCAGGTCCAATTAACATGGAGTATTGATTATACTTAAGTGTTTCGATAACACAGAACAGCTCCCATTCCAAATTTTATTTAATGCTATAAAATTCTATTCCTTTTCATTCAGGTAAGAAAGAGATGGCACTTACAGATACAGAGAATCACCATGAAAACAATATACGTCACCAACTCTCGCAGCATGTTCTTCAGGTATTTTTCTCTGCTAACAGATTGATCCACAGTCAGTCGTGTTCCCCATAAAGCTGAAGAATGAAAACAGAATAATAATACAGACTTTTGAAACAATACTAGGAAGTAGCAAGCACCATACAGAATTTAAAACAGTAAAAAGTAATTATAAAAGTTAGCACAACTTTTTAAAAATAATCATTAAAAACAAAACATTTATTGAGTACACTGCCCTTTAGTGCAGAAATATATTTAAATTTCATGAGATTTAAAATAAGACAAGTCTATACAGAGTGGTTGGAGTGTGGAACAGGCTGCCTGCTGGGATAGAGAAGTCAGATACTTTAGGAACTTTCAAGTGGTTATTGGATAGGCACATGGAGCACACCAGAATGATAGCGAGTGGGATAGCTTGATCTTGGGATTGGACATAGCTCGGCACAACACTGAGGGCCGAAGGGCCTGTACTGTGTTGTAATGTTCTATAATTTTGCCACTGATTGGCTTACATCACTACAGAATCAATTCTTTTATCAAAATCAATCAATGTATGATACACTGATCCTTTTAAACTGTTTACGCCTTGGACTGGCCAAGATCTCTGAGCAGCCACTCAACATCACTGGGTCACTAAGACCATCCAAACTGTTTCTCAACAATGACACATGTTGTCGAGGACTGTCTCTAACTAAATGTGAAGGTGAGCTTAAATAACTTCATCTAACCATTGGCAAGCCTATCAATGGGTTCTGTGACTCTGCACACACTGAATAAATAATGCACAATGCATGGCGTAACATTGTCAAACTCAGTCTTGCTTTGGTATATGGCATAAACTGCAAAAGTCTCACATAACTATCGATGTTCCATCAGCTGTGGCTTATATGGTACAAACAGCCTACATTTGTATGAAGAAAATAACTATTAATCTGCTTCTACAATCAGATTGTCAGAGAACCAACCTCTGAATGAAATCTCACCATTTCTGCATTAACACAGAAGCAATGCTTAGCCAAAGTGATCCTAATATATATTTATATAAACACAACGTGTATGCCAACACACTGTCCAAAGATATTCCAAAAGATAAGTTCAACTTTTTTTTTCAAGCGTGACTGGAGATGGGCTACAATTTCAGACAGAAGCAATTTGGTTGGTATAAAATTGCCACTCTTCACAATGCAGGCTAGATGGTATTGACACACTTCAAATCACTTGCCTGATCATAAACAAGGGTCTAACCTAACATCCACACTGCTTACTGTTCAAAATTAAAGGAGAAGATAGGAGTGCAGGTCAGTGATGAGGCAGATTGTTACCAGAAAATAACATGGACAGAATGTGTGAACATCATTTTGCAACAAGGAACTATACAAGAGTAGGGAAATTTGATAATAGAACCAACTTAAAGACATTGAGTCTCATTTTCGAGTTTCGCCCAGGTTTTTCTCTCCACAGCAAAAAACTATATGACCTCCTTAGAAGACAAACACGGGACATGGTGGACAGAATACCCTTTGTTGTCCAGTACTTTCCCAGAGCGGAGAAGCTACAACATATTCTCTGGAACCTTCAAGATGTCATCGATGAAGACGAACATCTTGCCAAGGACATTCCCCCCTTCTTGCTTTCAAACAACTGCATAACCTCAAACAGACCATTGTCTGCAGCAAACTACCCAACCTTCAGGAGAACAGTGACCATGACACCATACAACCCTGCACAGGAACCTCTGCAAGACATGCCAGATCATCAACATGGATACCATCATCTCACATCAGAACACCATACACCAGGTACACAGTACATGCTCTTGCAGCTCGGTCAATGTTGTCTATTTGATTTGCTGCAGGAAAGGATCTCCCAAGGCATGGTACATTGGGGAGACCAGGCAGATGCTATAACAATGGATGAATGAACACCACTCGACAATCATCAGGCAAGAGTGTTCTCTTCCTGTTGGGGAACACTTCAGCGGTCACGGGCATTTGGCCTCTGACCTTCGGGTAAGCGTTTTCCAAGGCAGCCTTCACAACACACGACAGCACAGAATCGCTGAAAACTGACAGCCAAGTTCCGCAACCAGGATTTTGGGTTCACATCTCACTATCTGTAACCCCCATGACTTGCCTGGGCTTGCAAAATCTCACTAATTCTTCTGGCTGGAGACAATACACATCTCTTTAACCTGTGCTTAACCCTCTCTCCATTGTATCTTTAAGACTTGATTACCTGTAAAGACTTGCATTCTGACCATTATTTCATAAATTGCATTTGTCTCTTTATATAGCCTGTTTGTGAACAGAAGTCCCACTCAACTAATGAAGGAGCAATGCTCCGAAAGCTTGTGGCCTGTGCTACCAAATAAACCTGTTGAACTTTAATTGGTGTTGTGATATTTCTTGCTGTGCTTACCCCAGTCCAATGCCAACATCTCCACATTATGATTACAAAGAACAAGAAAGGAATTCTGAAGGGGAAATTGTATTACCTTTTTGAGGTAACAGCAAGGCTCAGTGAGTTAAGCTGTGGATGGGGTGCACATGGGCTTCAAAAGGCATTCAATAGTGTTCATGGAATAAAAGTGACAGTAATGCAGGTCAGATCACAACAACCTTGTCTGGGTCCTGATACCCCCCATGCTGACATTATAGTTAAAAAAGTCCCACCAACATCTCTAATTTCTCAGAAGACTAAGGAAATTAGCATGTCAGCTACAACTCTCACCAATTTTTTACAGATGCACCATAGAAAGCATTCTTTCTGGTTGTATCATAGCTTGGTATGGGCTCCTGCTCGGCCCAAGACAGCAAGGAACTACAAAAGATCATGAATGAAGCCCAATCCATCACGCAAACCAGTCTCCCATGCGTTGACTCTATCTACACTTCCCGTTGCCTTGGCAAAGCAGCTGGTATAATTAAGGAGCCCACACACCCTGGACATTCTCTCTTCCACTTTCTTCCGTCGGGGAAAAAGGTACAAAAGTCTCGTACCAACATACTCAATAACAGCTTCTTCCCTGCTGCCATCAGACTTTTAAATGGACTTAACTCGCATTAAGTTGATCTTTCTCTGCATCCTAACTATGACTGTAACACTACATTCTGCATTCTCTCGTTTCCTTCTCTACGAACAGTATGCTTTGTCTGTATCGTGCACAAAAAACAATACTTTTCCCTGTATGTTAATATATGTGATAATAATAAATCAAGTGAAACAGATACAAAATTGGCTGAATAATAGGAAGCACTGAGTAAGTTTTCAGGTGAAGGAAGGTTTGTAGTGATTGGCGTTTCTTGGGAATCTCGATCTTGGTGTGCAGAAGACAATTTCAAAGTTTGCAGGTGATACAAAACTTGGAATTGGTTGGATGAATAGGCAGACAGGTGGCAGATAAGGTTCAATGTGGAGAAGTGCAAGGTGATGTATTTTTGTAGGAAAAACAAAGAACAAAAAAATTACAGCACAGGAACAGATCATTCAGCCCTCCAAGCCTGCACCCACCATGTTGCCTGATTGAACTAAAACCCCCTAACCTTCCCTCCATTGTCACATGGAGAAACACTTTAAATAAGGGTTGCAGGAGCAGAGGGTCCTGGGTTTATCTGTACAAAAATCATTGAAGGTGGCTGGACAGGTGGAGAGAGCAGTTAATAAAGCAGATAGTATCCTAAGCTTTATTAATAGGTGCATAAAGTACAAAAACACAGTCTGAAAGATGTGCTGATTAGGTGGATTGGCCATGTTAAATTCTTCTTCAGTGTACCCGAACAGGCTCCAGAGTGTGGCAACTAGGGGATTTTCACTGCAGTGTTAATGTAAGCCTTTCTTATGACACTAATAAACTTTTTAAAAAATTGAAACATTCAGCTGTAAAGATAATTTCTTGGGTGGGAATTCAAAAGCCTAATGCAAGATCTAGCACAAAAATTAATGTAACAAATGTGTTTTTCTTCCCACGCTTCTGCAGGAGAGATGATTACAGAAAAGTAAGCTTTACAGTGCTGAATCAGAATGTAATTTTATATTATGATTTATTCTATGGATAACTGATGTCAGATAATGGCCAGTACATGTATTACATAAGTACAACCTACAAAAACATTACCACAGTGCACCTTGGATTCATAGAGTTGTGTGGGATAACAGCCAGTAGAAAAATGTAGATGGTTTCGGAATGAAATCATCCCATCAAGCAAAGACCAACACATTCAAGCACAGTGCTGGAATCAACTTGCAAAGCAGCTTTCAAAAATACCATCTGTTGTCTTATGTCAAGAAGCATTAGAGACTGGAGTGGGAAGAACAGATCATGAAACAATAGAATACTTTCCAAGTCTTCTCAGAGCCAGCTTGGATAATCATTTATATGTCTTTGATAATTAGGTTAATCAGAACTCGATTAGATTAATCAGATTCTTATGTGCATGAATCTTTGAAATAAATGACAGCCAGAATTCTGGAAGTCTCCCAAACACTTTATTGTATATGGACAACCCGAGTATATATGAGGTACAAGTGATTAATGGGGTTTCTCATATTCACCTATACTTGGCACATTGAATCATGCTTTGGAGGTTTGGACTTCACTTCTGCCACGAATGATAGTAAAACACACCAACTACTCCAAGGAGATTCTCTGAGCTCTCCTTTCCACTCCTGCATGACTACAGCCTGGTCAGTTTTAATCATCTACAGTTCTCCGTTCTATCAGCTGAGCTATCAAATGCCCATAATCCTGGACACCCCAATAACAGAAACAGCTTCTCTCTTTATCCCATCCATTCCCGTTAATACCTTGTTAACTTTGATCAAATGACCCAAAACCATTTAAATTTGAAAAATAGCCAGGTGGCCACCCAGATAAAATCCAGCTCATCAACAGGGCAATCTTTCATCTCCATATTGAAATAGCCTAAGTTATCCAATCAGATCAGGGGGATTAAAAGTTACAGCTTTGGTCTAAAGATCTCTAATTCAGTGTCCAGGTTTATACAGAAACCCACTGCTGTGCAGAAGAGTCCCTACACCAAGCTAACAAATCCACACATGGATATTCTGTCTGACCACTGAGAACACTGAGAACTTTGATAAGGTGGCCCATGGAAGACTTCTACAGAAAATGCAGATGTGTGGAATAGAGGGTGATTTAGCTAATTGGATTAGGAATTGGCTGCAGATAGAAGACAGAGGGTGGTGGTTGATGGGAGATATTCATCGTGGAGTTCGGTGACAAGTGGTGTACCTCAGGGGTCTGTTTTGGGCCCCTGCTGTTTGTAATTTTTATAAATGATCTGGATGAGGGTATTGAGGGATGGATCAGTAAATTTGCAGATGATACTAAAGTTGGTGGTGTGGTAGATAGTGAAGAGGGGTGTTTTAGTTTACAGAGTGACTTGGACAAGTTGCAGAGCTGGGCCGAGAGGTGGCCAATGGAGTTTAATGTGGAAAAGTGTGAGGTAATGCACTTTGGCAGGAACAATAAATGTGTAGAGTATAGGGCTAATGGTAGGGCTCTAATAGTGTTGAGGAACAGAAGGATCTTGGTGTATGTGTCAATAGATCCCTGAAAGTAGGCAGTCAAGTGGATAAAGTTGTTAAGAAGGCATATGGAGTCTTAGCTTTTATTGGTAGGGGGATTGAATGTAGGAGCCGCAGCATCATGTTGCAACTGTACAAAACTCTAGTGCGGCCGCACTTGGAGTATTGTGTGCAGTTCTGGTCGCCACATTATAAGAAAGATGTGGAGGCATTGGAGAGGGTACAGAGGAGGTGTACTAGGATGTTGCCTGGTATGGAGGGCAGGTCTTATGAAGAGAGGCTGAGGGATTTGAGGTTGTTTTCGTTAGAAAGGAGGCGGCTAAGAGGGGATCTTATTGAAGCATATAAGATGATTAGAGGTTTAGATAGGGTGGACAGTGATAGCCTTTTTCCTAGGATTGAGAAAGCTAGCACGAGGGGACACAGCTTTAAATTAAGGGGTATGAGTTATAGGTCGGATATCAGAGGTAGGTTCTTTACTCAAAGAGTGATTAGGGAGTGGAATGCCCTGCCTGCAGCTGTTGTAGATGCGCCAAGTTTGGTGGCGTTTTAAGAGGTTAGTTGATAAGTATATGGATGAGAAGGGAATGGTTTAGTTAGGAGGGGCATTGCTTTTTATTTTGGTCGGCACAACATCGAAGGCCGAAGGGCCTGTTCTGTGCTGTATTGTTCTATGTTCTAACACATTATCTCCTTGAACCGAGGTCCCGTCTGCTGATTCAGACTTTTCCAGTGTACTGCCAGCATTCTTTCCTCAATAGTCACTATATAAAAGATTAACTGACCATTAATCTTGCTTCTGTTTATGAGACTTTTTTTGTGCAGATTGGCTGTCGTTTGCACTAAAAAACAAAGGGTGATTGGAGTTTCACTAAGTTATTGTATTGTACACAATGCCTTGGGATATTGAGACACGATAAGGCTAAACAACCATGAAAGCTCTTCCTTCAGTAAGAGACTAGGCACAATGATCACATTGCCAGATTCAGTGCACGGAATGTTTAACACACTGAGTAATGTTACCGCACAAACCTCTACAGCTCAGCTTCTACTAACCAACTCACAATAACAGTTTCCACTACTTCGTGATTTCTTAACTTTAACAAATGTTATGCATGTTTGTGGCAAGCTTCATAGTTAACACAGCAAATGGTGAATTCCGATTCAAGATTAAAAATCAATATAGCACAGGATCAAATTTAATTTTTTGAAATTATAGAATCCCTACAGTACAGCTGGCTATTCAGCCCATCGAGCCTGCACCAACAACTATGGAGGGGCTGAATGGCCTCCCCCGGCTGTGGAGGGGCTGAATGGCCTCCCCCGGCTGTGGAGGGGCTGAATGGCCTCCCCCGGCTGTGGAGGGGCTGAATGGCCTCCCGCGGCTGTGACACTCACCTCGGATTCTCTGCAGGAGACAGTGCGGGAGGGCGGCTCTCAGCTGCTGGTTGTCCGGATTCGGAGTGGGGCTCAGGCCGGGGTTCTCCTCGCTGCTGCCGCTGCTGGAGACGGAGTGGCGGCCCGGGCTGCCCCCGGCCCAGTCCAGCTCCATGTCCAGCTCCTCATCGCCGGCCTCGTAGCCCGGGTTCTCCCGGCTCCAGGCCTGGCGGGAGGCTGAGGCCGCGCTGCCGGAGCCCGGGGCCCGGATCCGCCGCATCTCCAGCTGCTCGGCTCCCTGGGCGCGGGGCCCGGCGGCCGGGGTGAAGCGGCCCGCTGGCGGCGGCTGCTGAGGCCGCACCCGGGAGCTCATCGTCCCGCCCGGCGAGTCCCAGGCTGCGCGTCGCCCTGGCGACCGAGCAGGCCGCAGGCTCTAGTTAGTGCCTGTGTCCGCTCGGAGCCAGCCCACACGGACAGAGCGCGAAGGCCGGGCCGCACTCACACCCCCCGGGCATCTCGCCAAATCCAGCCCGCGGCTGCAGGCCCAGCCAGCTCCTGACTGACAGCCATCCGAGCCAATCAGAGTCCGGGGCCAGGGGAGTAGGCGGGACCACAGTGGGATCTACCCAATCAACGTATGTTCCACAGCCAATCATAGCCCACAGCCTATCTGGTAGGCGGGACACGCCTCAAACCCTTCCCCCACTCAGGTGACTGGCGGCCACTTGAACCAATCATTGTCCAGTATTGCGTGTGGGCGGGAGCAAGGTCACTACTCAGCTCCTGACTGATGGTCATTTTACCCAATCAGAGCCCAGAACCTGGTGGGTGGGCGGAACCATGACGGAAACTATCCAATCAGGGGCCCTTTAAGATTTCAGCAAATCCTGTATCGTCTTCGTATTGGTGGGCGGGGCTATAGACAGAATCGTCCCATTTAGCTCGTGACTGACAGCCGCTCAGACCAATCACAACCCGGTGTCTACCAGGCGGGTAGGAACCGGGGAGACTGACAACCAGCTGGACCAATCAGAGTCTAACTATGGCTGGTGGGCGGGATTCCAGCTACATCCAGCCAATCACAGCAGGGAATGAGACCATTCAGCCCATCATTGCTGTGCCTCCTCCCTCTGGTCTAGCCCCTGAGTTGTCACCGTAGATATTTATCCACTTCCCTTTTGAAAGTTAATATTAAATCTGCCCCCCATCACACTCCAGACAGTTCACTCAGTCTGCCCGCTGACCATCAGTCCCTGGTTACTGTGGGTGCCAGGGAGAATATTCCTCTCCATCGACTCGATTACACCCTCGGAATTGGACAGTTACACACCAAGAGGCATATTGTGATGTCTCTGCATCAGGACAATCGGTCTATTTGGATCACTCTTTAAAATACTATTTTATTATTCTGTCAAAGTAGGGTCACCATAGTCCCAGGTGACCATGGGCTGTAATTGGTGGCGATTTAAAGTGAGGGTCACCACACCTTTGATGAGGGACAAGGTGGCATAATCTCAGCCAGTACAGGAATTGAACCTTCATCCCTCTGCATCAGTAACCAGCTATCTGAGCAAAACCTGACCCCTTTCATTCAATGAACACCATAAATTAATTCCCTGTAACATTCTGTTTGTGTGCGCGAAAGAGAGTATGTGTGTGTGTGTGTGTGTGTGTGTGAGAGGGAGTGTGTGTGTGTGTGAGGGAGTGTGTGTGTGTGTGTGTGAGAGGGAGTGTGTGTGTGGGAGAGGGAGTGTGTGTGTGTGTGAAGGGAGTGTGTGTGTGAGGGAGTGTGTGTGTGAGAGGGAGTGTGTGTGTGTGTGTGTGTGTGAGGAGTGTGTGTGAGAGAGAGTGTGTGTGTGATGTGTGTGTGTGAGAGGGAGTGGTGTGTGTGAGAGGGAGTGTGTGTGTATGAGAGGAGTGTGTGTGTGTGTGGTGTGAAGGGAGTGTGTGTGTGTGTAGAGTGTGAGTGTGTGTGGAGAGAGTGTGTGTGTGTGAGTGGTGTGTGGTGTGTGTGTAGGGAGTGGTGTGTGTGTGTGTGTGTGTGTGTGAAGAGGAGTGTGTGAGAGGGATGTGTGTGTGTGAGAGGGAGGTGTGTGTGTGTGAGAGGGAGTGTGTGTGTGAGAGGAGAGGGAATGTGTGTGTGTGAGAGGAGAGTGTGTGTGTGTGTGAGAGGGAGTGTGTGAGAGGAGTGTGTGTGTGTGTGTGGAGGGAGTGTGTGTGTGTGAGAGGGAGTGGTGTGTGTGTGTGTGTGTGTGAGAGGGAGTGTGTGTGTGTGAGGGAGTGTGTGTGTGTGAGAGGGAGTGTGTGTGTGTGAGAGGGAGTGTGTGTGTGGTGTGAGAGGGAGTGTGTGTGGAGTGAGTGTGTGTGTGTAGAGCGAGGGTGTGTGTGTGTGAGGAAGTGTGTGTGTGAGAGAGTGTGTGTGTGAGAGGGAGTGTGTGTGTGAGAGGGAGTGTGTGTGAGAGAGTGTGTGTGTGAGAGGGAATGTGTGTGTGTGAGAGAGGGTGTTGTGAGTGTGTGTGGTGTGAGAGGAGTGTGTGTGTGAGAGGGAATGTGTGTGAGGAGAGGTGTGTGAATGTGTGTGTGTGTGAGAGAATGTGTGTGTGTGCGAGAGAGTGTGTGTGTGAGAGGGAATGTGTGTGTGAGAGAGGTGTGTGTGTGAGAGGGAGTGGTGAGAGGGAATGTGTGGGAGAGAGAGAGAGTGTGTGTGTGCGAGAGGGAATGTGTGTGTGGTGAGAGGGAATGTGTGTGTGAGAGGGATGTGTGTGTGAGAGGGAGTGTGTGTGTGTGAGAGGGAATGTGTGTGTGAGAGAGAGTGTGTGTGTGAGTGTGTGTGTGTGTGGGAGAGGGAATGTGTGTGTGAGAGGGATGTGTGTGTGAGAGGGAATGTGTGTGTGTGAGAGGGAGTGTGTGTGTGAGAGAGGAGTGTGTGTGTGGGAGAGGGAGTGTGTGTGAGAGAGAGTGTGTGTGTGTGAGAGGGAATGTGTGTGTGTGAGAGGGAGTGTGTGTGTGAGAGGGAGTGTGTGTGTGTGAGAGGGAATGTGTGTGAGAGAGAGTGTGTGTGTGAGAGGGAGTGTGTGTGTGTGAGAGGGAATGTGTGGTGTAGAGGGGAGGGTGTGTGCGTGAGAGGGAATGTGTGTGAGGAGAGAGAGTGTGTGTGTGAGAGGAGTGTGTGTGTGTGTGTGAGAGGGAATGTGTGTGTGAGAGAGAGTGTGTGTGTGTGAGAGGGAATGTGTGTGTGAGAGAGAGAGGTGTGTGTGATGTGTGTGTGAGAGGGAATGTGGTGTGAGAGAGTGTGTGTGTGTGAGAGGGATGATTGTGTGGTTGAGTGTGAGAGAGAGTGTGTGTGGTGTGTGAGAGGGAATGTGTGTGTGAGAGGAGTGTGTGTGTGTGAGAGGGAATGTTGTGTGAGAGGGAGTGTGTGTGTGTGAGAGGGAATGTGTGTGTGAGAGGGAGTGGTGTGTGTGGTAGAGAGAGGTGTGTGTGTGAGAGAGGAGAGTGTGTGTGTGAGAGAGAGAGGTGTGTGAGAGGGAATGGTGTGTGTGAGAGAGAGTGTGTGTGTGTGAGAGGGAATGTGTGTGTGTGAGATGGAATGTGTGTGTGTGAGAGGAATGTGTGTGTGTGTGAGAGGGAATGTGTGTGTGTGAGGGAATGTGTGTGTGTGTGAGAGGGATGTGTGTTGTGTGTGTGTGTGAGAGGAATGTGTGTGTGAGAGGGATGTGTGTGTGAGAGGGAATGTGTGTGTGTGAGAGGGAATGTGTGTGTGTGTGAGAGGGAATGTGTGTGTGAGAGAAAGTGTGTGTGTGTGAGAGGGAATGTGTGTGTGAGAGGGAATGTGTGTGTGAGAGAGAGTGTGTGTGTGTGAGAGGGAATGTGTGTGTGAGAGGGAATGTGTGTGTGTGAGAGGGAATGTGTGTGTGTGAGAGGGAATGTGTGTGTGTGAGAGGGAATGTGTGTGTATGCCAATTGTAATGATTTGTATTGCCCAGGAGGCAGCGGTATTTCCTGCTGTTTGTGATTCTGTCTCCACCTCAGCTTCTGAAACTGCTGATAGATCCACAGCTCATTGACAAGCTGCTTGTTCCTGAGGGACTGCCTAAGGAAGAGGAGTTTAATCAACCTGCACCCTCCTCCTGCTCCCTCCCACCTAAATAAGATAAAGTGATAGTTTTACAAGAAATGAACAAATGATCTTCCTGGAAATATTGTTTAGTTCAGTTGGGTTTAAGATATCACCCTCTGCCAATCACTGTAACACAGCCACTCACAGCTAAGGTCAAGACAGAGTGGGAAATGTAATCTTTCACATCCCCTCCATCTCACCGTATAAATGGAAACAAGAGGTGTGTCTGCCCTAATCTGGCCCTTATCAATGTACTGCGATCCTTTTCCCATGCTGTACTCAGCTGTTTCCATACCCTTCTCCAGTGTATCAGAGTGGTAAACAAACTCTACACTCCCCAGGAACACACTAAATAGGAGCAGGAGTGGGGCATATGAGCCGAACAGCCTATTCCTGGGGCAGAGATTAGTTTCCTCAGGTCCTGGCAGTTATTATGAATGTCTGAAGCACGCAGATGTGAGCGAGTGGCTCAGAATACCCCCTCAGCCTGCCTACCTGGACATGCCTAACCCCCTGCAAACTCCGAGTCAATATCTGAAGGACCAGCATTTTACACATTGCATCAAAGAACAAAGAACAGTATAACACAGAACAGGCCCTTTGGCCCTCCTTGCCTGCGCTGAACACGTTTTCCTATCTAACCAACCACTTGCATCCCTGTATTCCCTGTTTGGTCACAGGTCCCCACCACTGTCTGTGTAAAAAACATTCCCACACATCACCACTCAACCTCCTCCCCCTTGAACTTGTGTAATTGTAGTTTCTACCCTAACATCAATCTACATAAACCTGAAAATATCAACACGATGCAAGCACACTCTTTGAGGTGCCTTACTCGCACTGAATTCTTCCACAAGGCTGAGGTAACTCTCAATTTCAAATGCTAAACAGCTGTTATCATTAGTCAGTTTTACTTTTAAAAGTCTGTTTGACAAATACACTATCGGCACTGAAGGAATTACACAAAACACATTAAAAAGAAAGCTTGTATTTATTTCCCCAAGGGCCTTGTTGCCAATAGTATGCCTTGCCGCTGTGTTGTGACGTGGAAAATCAACAGCCAATTTGTACACAGCAAGATCCCACAAAAGCAGTGTGACGGCGACTTGAGAATCTGTTTTCCTTAACGATGTTGATTGAGGGATAAACAGCTGGCCAGGAGCCAGGTAGAAATCTTCATCAAAATAGCATGGTGAGCTGTTTCACATCCACCTGACAGGAATGATGGGACATTGGGTTAACCCTTTATCTGATGTCCAGCCTCTCCAGCAGTGCCACACTCCCTCAGTACTGACAGCTCATGTTTAAACTCCTCACAGTAAGATTGGAGCTCAAGGTTCCGAAGCCATTGGGTTATTGGGGCTCAGACCCAGATAAATTGCTGCAATTGAATGTTTTTTGGTAAACATTTTCTCCTTCAACTGGTAACAGCCACCGGAACAACACTTAATGTGGCAGCAATCATGTTCTGCATTTGATATTAACTTATTTATCAGCAATCATTAAATTATAGCTCAGTCTAAACAGAGCGAGGCACTTCAATCATGACTGCTTGGGAGTTAAATCCAAAAATGAATCATCCTTAATCATCAGTCTCCAAGTCTGGAGGTAACAGCAGCAGCAGCTAATAAATATTAACCAAACCAGGCAAGGAATTCCCGACACCCAACAGCCTCTGAGTGAGGAAGATTTTCCTACTATTTCCTCTAATCCTTCTACCAACCATCATAAATCTATACTTCCCCCACCTCCGCTGTTAATGATTCCTCAGCTAATGGGGAAGTGAGTCTTCCCTGTCTAACCTGCCTAACTCCCTCACCATTTTATAATCTCAATGAGCTCACTCTTCAGCTTCCTCTGTTCTAAGGAAAGGAACCCCAGCCCATCCAATCTCTCAGATAGCTGCAATTTTCAAACCCTGGCGACACTCTTATAAACCTCCCCCGCACTCTCCCCAAAAACAATTGCGTCCTCCCTGTAATGTGATGTGCAAAACCCCAGCTGTAGCCTAAATAGCTTCTTACACAATTCCATCATTATATCTCTCTGAGGAAGCAACGGCCTCATGGTATTATCACTAGACTATTAATCCAGAAACTCAGCTAATGCTCAGGGGACCTGGGTTCAAATCCCACCACAGCAGATGGTGAAATTTAAATTCAAATTTAAAAATAATCTGGAGTTACGAATTTACATGTGACTATGAAATCATGGTTGATTGTTGGAAAAACCCATCCGGTTCACTAATATCCTTTAGGGAAGGAAATCTGCTGTCCTTACCCAGTCTGGCTTACATGTGACTCCAGAACCACAGCAATGTGGTTGACTCTTAACTGACCTCTGAAATGGTTTAGCAAGACGCTCAGTTCAAGGGCAACTAAGGATGGGTAATAAATACTGGCCCAGATAGCAATGCCCATGTCCCACAGATGAATAAAAAATTCCTGCTTTTATATTCAGTACCTTATGCAGTAAAGGAAAATATTGCTTATGCTTTCTTGATCACCATCTGTGTTGCCACCTTCAGGGACTTGTGGACATTCATACCAAGGTCTCACTTCCTCAATCACTCTCAATACCTTGCCATTTATTGAATATTCCCTCACTTTGTTTGTCCTCCCCAGCTGCATCAATTCACCCTTTTCCAGATACCATTTACCACTTTTCCACAAAACCAAATCATTAAGATCATTCTGAAGTCCACATCCTCTTCACTACCATCTGCACAGATGGGTTACAGAGCTCTGACGAAGGATCATCCAGATTTGAAATGTTGGTTCTATTCTCTCCCCACAGACCTGCTGAGATTTTCCAGCATTTTCTGGTTTTTGTTTCAGCCTCCGCAGTAATTTGCTTTTCTCTCTCAGCGTCCTTCCTATCAAACCGCCTGAGATTCTTATACATCTGAATAATTAAAATGTGGTTAATCTTTGAATTAACGCAACCCCCCCCCCCCCCCCCCACAACCCCCCCCCCCTCTCCCCCCCCACCCCACCAGCCGCCCGCCTGCTCCCAATACTCTTGAATTTCTCTGATAGGCCAAAACTCTGTCTAAGATGAAGGATATAAGATGAGAAATCAGCCAGAAGGGCAATGGGAATAGCCAAGTTCCACACACATGACAACAGCCTCAATCGGGATCTTGGATTCATGTCACACAATCTGTAATCTCCACAATTTGTCTGGGTTTGCAAAATCTCATTACCTGTCCTGGCTGGAGACGATACATATCTCTTTAACCTGAGCTTAACCCTCTCTCCACTCACATTGCCCGTACCTGTAAAGACTTCATTATCTGTTAAAGCTCACATTTCAGCTATTATCTAGTAAATTGAGTTTGTCTCTATAAATGCCCTGTTTGTGAACACAACTCTTCACTCACCCGAAGAAGGAGCGATAATCCGAAAGCTCGCATTACCAATAAACCTGTTAGACTTTAACCTGGTGTTCTGAGACTACTTATTGTGCTTACCCCAGTCCAACACCGGCATCTCTGCATCAAAATGAGAGATGTAGATTTCAGCGAGGGATGAGCTAAGATGAGGATAGAATTGAGTGATGTGTCTGAGGTGGAAATATTTAACGTGTTACTTGCTGAAGGTTTGAGACATTGTGGCCCCTTTTTTTTAATCCTTGCTTCTTTCCAGCTACCTTTAGTTTGTGTTGTTTGATGGAATTAGTAAGGCCTGTGGTGCTGCCTCTGTGTGAGTCATTCTGCTTCGAGTGAGACAGATGGGAAAACTTCCCACAGCGACCGGCTGATTCTGGGACCCTTATTCCAGCTGCTTTGCTGCACTTGTGGTGCGATGGTGCGGGACTGGATATGTTTTCTCATCTGAGGCCATACAGTCTGAATGAATGGACAAAGGGGACATTGTTCTGTTATTCTGCTCTCTACAGAGGAGCGTGCTTGTACCGTAATGGGAAGCTGTGTCTGGCCTCAAATCCCAATCTCTGTAGTAGCTGAGAGATGAGAGTGGGCAGGATTCTGTTACCTTGGTGTCTAAGGACTGTCACTTTGCTTCTCTGTGAGGAATTAGACAGTCCCAGCCCAAATGGCACATACTTAGTACTTGGCAACCCAGGATGGGATTAATCTTCATGGACATTGTGTTCCCCTGTTTGATAAAAAAGCACATTGTACTCAGATTTATTTTTGCCACATTAACCAAAGAAAGACTTGCATTTCTATAGCACCTGGCATGACCTCAGGATGTTCCAAAGTGTTTTCCAGCCAGTGATGTACTTTTTGAAGTGTAGTAACAGTAGTTACATAGGAAACACAGCAGCTAATTTTCACACAGAACAGAAATGTGATAATGAGCAGATAACCCAGAATCTGTCATCTTGATTGAAGAATAACTATCAACCTCAGGACACTGGGGAGAACTCCCAATTCATCTACCAAATAGTGCCACAGAATCTTTAACAGTCACTCGAGAGGGCAAACAGAACCTCAGTTAGTGATTCATCTGGAAGGTGGCACCTCATATAGTGCTGTACATGTGATACTCCAATAGAACATATAACATTACAGCGCAGTACAGGCCCTTCGGCCCTCGATGTTGCGTCGGCCAGTGGACCCTCTAACCTAAACTATTCCAATATCATCCATATACCTATCCACTGAACATTTGAATGCCCCCAAAGTAGGCGAGTCCACAACTGACTCTGTGACAGTGCTGTAAGGTTTTGGGAATAGTTCAGTCAGTCTTATTAAAGAATTCAGTCTCAGGTAGTTCAACAGTAAGCATTTATTAACTGCTAGAAACTGCACACATAGTTAGAGTAAAGGTACAAGCTAAGAGTGATCTCCATGCTTATTTCTACACATGGCTCTGTGCAACTCAGCACTGAGTCCTAGCCTTGCATCCTCAGTGTGTAGGTGATATTGTAATCAGTCCCACATTAACCCTTTATATGCCAGATCCTTACTGCCAAAACTTTATCCCAGGTATTTACAAGTTATCCTAGTTTACCCTATGTATTTACATCATTTCTATGACCCCCATTTCCCCTCCCCCACCAAGGTCTCTGAGTTCATTTGTTCAGGTGTTCCGGAAGCTACATCATTCCTCCATAAAAGCAAAATACTGCAGATGCTGGAATCTGAAACAAAAACAGAAAATGCTGGAAAGTTTCAGCAGTTCTGACAGTGTCTGTGGAGAGAGGATAGAGGCAACGCTTCGAATCTGGGAGACCCTTCTTCAGAGACTCAAAACATTGGCTTCATTTTCCTTCCACACACGATGCCGGAGCTGCTGAGGTTTTCCAGTATTTTCTGTTTTCCTGTTCATTGTTCTCGGAGCAGAGATAAACCCAGAGTAACAGGCAGTGACTGCACTCAGTGCGATACAGCAGAAAACAGCAGGAAAAGCCTCAAAGTGAAACCCGACAATAGTCCAGAGAATGATGGATTCCAGAAACCATCAGGTAACAATAACAGCTCGGCTACTGGCATGAGAAATAACACAGGAAAAGGCGAGTTTGGATCGGGGTGAGGAATGTCAACTACTCACCAAAATCCAAACTAAATACTGAGAGGCCCAGATAAGCTAAAAATACTGCGGCAAATAACTCACCTCCTGACTGCCTAAAACCTCTCCACTATCTACAAGGCACAAGTCAGGAGTTTGATGGAATACTTCCCACTTACCTGGATGGGCGCAGCTCCAACAACACTCAAGAAGCTCGACACCATCCAGGATAAAGCAACGTGCTTGATTAGTACCCCATCCAGTAACATCCACTTCCTCCACTGATGCTCAGTATCAGCAGTGTTTACCATCTACAAGATACACTGCAGCAATTCACCAAAGATCCTTAGACAGCACCTTCCAAACACCCGATCACTTCCATCTAGAAGGACAAGGGCAGCAGATAAATGGGAACATCACTACCTGCAAATTCCCCTCCAAGATACTCACCATCCTGGCTTGGAAATATATCGCCATTCCTTCACAGTCCTTCAAAATCCTGGAATTCCCTCCGTAACGGCACTGTGGGTCAACCCACAGCACATGGACTGCAGCGATTCAAGATGGCAGCTCACCATCACCTTCTCAAGGGAAACTAGTGATGGGCAATAAATACTGGCCCAGCCAGCGACACCCAGGTCCCACAAATGAATTTTAAAAAATGACAAAATTGGTGACAATGTTCATCAGGCTGTGCCTCAAGGCCTGAATTTGATGCTCCCCCCGGCAGGATTGGAGGCAGAGGGGGAGGACCATGCAATTGCATGAATAGAATCCCCTCTGGGGTCTCGCCTATGCTGATCCGATGATTTTATAGACACTGATCTCAAGAAAAGAGCCCCCGGACACTCGGCACCTCCCTCCTCACTAGCTGGAGCACCCGAATCAGAGTTGTATGGAGCATGTCTGTTTCACTCCGATTCTGGATGGGTGAATGTGGTGGTAAAGAAGGAAGTGCCGGTAAGATTGGGCATGAAGCCCATTAAGTCAATTTAAATATATGCAAATGTATTTAAATGGCCATCATCCCCCTTCCAGGGGCAGTCCCGATAGGGCCCTTGGGGAAACTGGTACGGTGGTGGATGCAGATCGCACTACTGGCCTCGCTCCTGACTTTACCAAGTTTTCGTGCCCAATTACAGGTGCAACGTGATGGGAAAATCAGGCCCAGAGCCGATACAAATAAATTATTAATTAAAATGTTAAAAACAAACAAACTGCACAACACAGCAGAAGTTCACTTGGTTCTTTGAAGGAACATTCCAGTTAGATATTCTGTCCTATAAAATCCTACAGCACTGAAGGACAATACAGCACACCAGAATCATAGAATTCTACAGTGCAGAAAGAGGCCATTCAGCCCATCGAGTCTGCACCGACCATAATCCCACCAAGATCCTCTCTCTGTAGCTCCACACATTTATCCTGCACGTACTAGGATCAATTTAATATGGCCAAACCACCTAACCCACACATCTTTGGAATGTGGGAGGAATCCAGAGAACCTGGAGGAAACCCACGCAGATATGGAGAGAATGTGCAAACTTCACACAGACAATGATCCAAGACTGGAATTGAACCCAGATCCCTGGCGCTGTGAGGCAGCAGTGCTAACCACTGTGCCATCTAAAGCACAAACCCAAAGAGTAGTTTTGATATAGTGACGAGGTCTTCTCTCTTCACACATGAGGTTGCGTCACGCATGTCTCTTCAACCACATAATGAGTTGAAGTTATTTTAAAAGGTTGGGATAACATAATGATCCTTCCATTCTGTGGGATTTCTAATTGCAGTGAGATAACAGTGTGCTGTGGGATAGAATTGCTGATACAACCACACATGACAGTAAGTGTGGGGGGAGATGGAATACTGTGTGCATTGTTACGTGAACTGAATAATAGACAGCCTTAGTTTTGCAACACTCGGTGCTGACTGTCTGCTGACAGAAAGGTGGGTGGTTCTGAATTCAGCACGTATCAAACACAGCAACATTTAATCAGAAAAAAATTATTATTTTAGTTAAAGTCTAACAAACCTCCGATATTCAGTCTGTGCATGTGTCGGAATTCGAAGATAAATTTGATGGTGAAACTCTTCTTAACTCATTCGTCTAAACCTTACTCTCTCATCAATATAACCGATTCCACGACTGTCTAAATGTTGTGGGATCACACTCTGTGTGCTGAATTTCCTGATGACAGTTTCACAGGTTTGAATCTGATAGCGTAACCTCATGTCAGATTGATCTGTGTACCTTTCTGTACCAGAAGCAGCCAGAGATCACCATCCCTTCCCCACCACCACCAAGACTGGTGTGGGAAGGAGTGAGGGGGAGTGGGAGGGAGTGGGGGAGTGAGGAGGAGTGGGAGGGAGTGAGGGGGAGTGAGAAGGGAGGGAGAGTGGGAGGGAGAGAGGGGGAGTGGGGAAGTGGGAGAGTGAGGAGGAGTGGGAAGGAGTGAGGGGGAGTGGGAGGGAGTGGGGGAGTGAGGAGGAGTGGGAGGGAGTGAGGGGGAGTGAGAAGGGAGGGAGAGTGGGAGGGAGAGAGGGGGAGTGGGGAAGTGGGAGAGTGAGGAGGAGTGGGAGGGAGTGAGGGGGGAGTGAAGAGGAGGGGGAGAGGGGCAGCTATCAGTCCCATTTAGAAATGATGTAGTTACTCTAAATTAACATTGGTTAAAGCAAATTTTCTTCATTTATAATCCCATAATGACCAAATCTGGAGTTTTCAATCTGCCATTTTCATTTGTTGTTTATCGGCAGTGTTTATTCAGGATATTCTCTAGTTCAAGTAGACATTGTGCTTCTTTAAGGCAGCTCTCTTCAATGTTAATAGAAAAAGTTGCCCTGGGGTATTCTAGGGATATTTATGGAAGAGCTTGCGTGTTGCAATGTGATTGTGCTTAAGAAATTGAAGTAATTGAGAAGGCCATTGAAGAGAATGTGTTGTAAAGATGTCAATTTCTCAGCTTGTTGACAGTTGGCTATGAGCCTCGCAGTTACTGGGTTAGTGCTGTCCTGGTGATTGATGATATTGTTTACTGGTTCCCGTTCACAGATCTGAGGGAGGTTGAATATGTTTGCTGTGGCCCGCTCTGCTGCCAGTTAACAAAACACCAGCTTTCAACTCTCTGAGCCGGGATGTCCCATCCTAGACTCATCTGTGGACTTTTCAGTTTGTACAAAAACTTTACACTAACTTATCAGATTTGTTTCTTAAATTATTACCGAGAAAATACTCATCAAGTACAATCGAGGACTGAAAAATCAACCTTTTGTGGAATCAGGTAATCAGTGATTCTGAATTGGAGGTGAAATAATCCATCGTACAATCCCTACAGTGCAGGAGGAGGCCATTCAGCCTGTCGAGGCTACACCGACTCTCTGACAGAGTGACTCACCCAGGCCCTTTCCCCAGCTCCATCTCCATAACCCCACACATTCCCCTTGGCTAATCTCCCCAACCTATACACTTTGGGACAATAAGGGATAACTTTCTTTCCAGTTCAATGATTTTTCTGGGATTCAGAATTTTCTAACCTGGAAGGATTTGACAAAGAGAGGCAAGACAAACCAATCAAATACTGGAAATCTATCACAAAAAGACACGACACTAGAAATTTTATTCAGCAATGATCTCAAGGAATTGAATGTGGCATTGAAAAGAGAGAATGTGCAGGAATCCACGGATAGAATTATGGGAATGGTACTCATAAGAAATCTCCTTCAAAGAGATAGGACAGTTTTGATGGGCCGAAGAGCCTCCTTACTGCATCATTCTAATTTTGGTGATTTGGGGAGGCTGTGGCTGGAATACTGGCTGCAGGTTTGGTCTCCGTCATTAAAATATACTTGCAGCAGAGACAAAGCAACAAGGATTCACCAGATTGGTCTGGGGGGTGCTGGGTGGGAGTGGGAATGGGTGGTTGAGCGGGGGGTGTGGAGTGTTGTCCTGTGATGAGAGGCTGAGTAAATTGGATTTATATTCTCTCATTCTGAGAAATGAGAGGCACTCACATTCGGACTCTGAGTGGTTTTGATTGGGTGGACATTGAGAGGTTGTTTCTGCTGGTCGGGGTGTTTAAGACATTGGGCAATTTTTCAGGGACCAATCATTTAGAGCTGAGATGAGGGGAAATTACTTCAAAAGGTTGTGAACCTGTGGAATTCTCAACCCCAAAGGGTTGTGGGAGCCCCATTCTTGAATACATTTAAGGCTGGGACAGAGATTTCTGGGACAGAGAGATTTCCGGGACAGAGAGATTTCCGAGACAGAGAGATTTCCGGGACAGAGAGATTCCCGAGACAGAGAGATTTCCGGAACAGAGAGATTTCCGAGACAGAAAGATTTCCGGGACAGAGAAATTTCTGGGACAGAGAGATTTCCGGAACAGAGAGATTTCTGAGACAGAAAGATTTCCGGGACAGAGAGATTTCCGGGACAGAGAGATTCCCGAGACAGAGAGATTTCCGGGACAGAGAGATTTCCGAGACAGAAAGATTTCCGGGACAGAGAGATTTCTGGGACAGAGAGATTTCCGGAACAGAGAGATTTCTGAGACAGAAAGATTTCCGGGACAGAGAGATTTCCGGGACAGAGAGATTTCCGAGACAAACAGATTTCCGGGACAGAGAGATTTCCGGGACAGACAGATTTCCGGAACAAAGAGATTTCCGGGACAGAGTGATTTCTGGAACAGAGAGATTTCCGGGACAGAGAGATTTCTGAGACAGGGAGATTTCTGGGACAGAGAGATTTCTGGGACAGAGAGATTTCCGGGACAGGGAGATTTCTGGAACAGAGAGATTTCTGAGACAGGGAGATTTCTGGGACAGAGAGATTTCTGGGACAGAGAGATTTCCGGGACAGGGAGATTTCTGAGACAGGGAGATTTCTGGTCTCTCGGGGAATTAAGGGATATGGGGAACAAATGGAAAATGGAGTTGAAGCCAAAAATCTGCCATGATAGTATTGAAAATCATAGCAGGCTCGAGGGGCTGAGTGGCCTCATTCTATTTCTTGTGTTTTTGAATAGTTTAAATTGGAGGGTTTTTAGTTAATCAGTAGGTTGGTGAAGAGGATACCGGCTTATTTTTAACACAGAGTAAGAGGAGAGTGTTAGATGGTATGATTAAATGTGTAAGCACCAATCAGGATCTCTGAAACTTTGAGCCCAATTATTGAATAAGCAGCAGAAGAGAAAAACTGGCAAAACATTAAAAATAAATTCAATTATCAAAAAAAAATTCAGGAAAAGGAAGTTGGCATTAGTATTTAGAAGGTCTGACCAAGATCTAAGATAGTCACCATTTCACACTGATCATTTTGTGTCTGCAAAAATAATTATTTGGATTAATATAAATTCAGGATGAATGAGTCATCAATTCAATTAGACCATCATTACAGATCACTCTATGTAGAAAGTGTGATGGATTGGCCAGTTTGCTGTGTATCTTATAAATCTGATTTAACTCAGGGCAATGGCATCAATCCTAAATCTACAACAGGTTTGTTTACAGTACTTACAAAAACCTCAGCAATCACTGGATTTCTACATAGACACAAAGGGCAAAATCTTCCATTCTTGGCAGCTTTCTCATTTGCTGCCTGGAAAGATGGTGAGACACTTCTCTGAGGAAGTACAGTAAATCCCAATTTTAAGTCTCCCCTTTTAAAGGGGTTTTATTTTAAAGGGCTTTTTTATATCTGAATTCCACTGAAAGAGCAATGTTCCCTGTTTACAGGGTGCGATATGATGATGTTATTGTGTAGCCGGGTAGGTGTGTGGAGTCTGGCTTCATAGAACTGTAGAATCCCTGCAGTGCAGAAGGAGGCCATTTGGCCCATTGAGTCTGTACTGACCACAATTCCACCCAAACCCTATCTCTGTAACCCATGCATTTACCCTGCTAATCAACCTGAGTGTAAGGAACAATTTAGTACAGCTAATACACCTAACTCACACATCTTTGGACTTTGGATTGTGGTCAGTGCCATTTTGTTCTTGCTGTACAGACAAGGGAGTTTTTTTTGTACGTCGGATTCCCACCACCGCCACCCCACCCCCAGCCGATTAAACTTCATTTTAAAACTTGTTTTTACTGTACACTGTATTAGTTGCTAAACTGCATGGACTTTGTTCTTTGAAAGAATTCTCCAGTAGACTCAATCTTATAGTACAGGCATTCAGAGTTCTGTAAACTTTGTTTTCAAATTTCTTTACAGAGGGTACAATCTGTTCCTGAGGGACTCTGTGCCTCTAGTTTTTAAAAGTTTCTTTGCAGTAGAGAGGACAATATGTACGATACAGTACCTGTGTTTGAGGAAGCTCTTGTAAACTTCACATTTGAGCAGATCTGTGCTACAAAGAAGTTTGTAGGCAAGGCAGTAATTTTAAAATCACTTTCTCTATTTACATTGCAATACTCTGGATGATGTGGAGCAGTGCTTCCATTTTTACATCGATTTTCCTGGACAAACCTTGGCTTTCACATTAATTCTGAGGGAGACCATTCCTCATCCCAAAACTTTGCTTAAAGTGGAAGAGAATCACTGCTTTAAGCAGGACTCCCTTGCATCATCTGCCCATCAGGCAGTTAAGTGGACAGCTCTCCAGATTGAGGACCCCCACAGTACCAGGGACCTGGGTTCGATTCCCAGCCTGGGTTCGATTCCCGGCCTGGGTCACTGTTTCTGCAGAGTCTGCGTGGGTTTCCTCCAGGCGCTCCGCTTTCCTCCCACTATCTAAAGATGTGCAGATCAGGTGGATTGGCTGGGTTAAATTGTCCCTTGGTGTCCCAAGACGTGTAGGCTCAGGGGATTAGCCATGGGAAATGCATGGGATAGGGCAGAGAGACGGGAGGTGGGCCTGAGTAAAATGCTCTTTCGGAGTGTCGGTGCAGACTGGATGGGCTGAATGGCCTCCATCTGCATTGTAGGGATTCTAAGTGTGAAAGATATCTCTCTATTTGCCAAGAGCTGTTGGCCAATCACAAACCTCAGAACAGCCCCCCCCCCACCCCCTCATGTGGTGAGGGTCACGGAGCGAGGGAGGGTTCATGGGGGCTGGCAGCAAAGGCAGGGGATTAGAACATAGAACATTACAGCACAGAACAGGCCCTTCGGCCTTCGATGTTGCGCCGACCAATATAAAAAGCAATGCCCCTCCAAACTAAACCATTCCCTTCTCTTCCATATACTTATCAATTAAGCTCTTAAACGCCACCAAACTTGGCGTTTGGCTGTCACTGTCTTGATTGGCTGTCACTGGCCAGCCCCCCCCGGTCTATGTCCATTCTCTGGATCATGCTCAGCTCAGGGTGGATCGGAAGCACGCCTCCCCCAGCGGTATGGCCGTACCAACCATGTATTGGCAAGTCTACCTGGAGCTGGAGCGAGTGCAGCAAAGGCAGAAACTGAAGTAATTATCAATTGGCCAAGTGAGGGGCTCAAGTGGAGATAGGACAGCAAGTTTGACCATGGGAATCGCTTACCCAGAGTTTCCCAAACAGTGAAGCAAAGAGGCACCAGATATTGGTCCCAAAGCCAAATTCTCAGGCCTGCTCACCTTCTCCCTCACCCTTAGTGGGCAAAAGATTCTACCGTGATCTCAACCCAGATTCCAGAACTTTCTGAATTATGTCAGTTACTTAGCTTTCTAACTTCAGCTGCAGGCTTTAGAGTACAGCGAAGATAGATAAATGAACAGATAACACAATCAAACCCAGATCAATGAAATCATTAAATGTTACAGGAAGGTTGGACAAATGAATATTGTTCTTTATTTATTTGTTGATGTGAGAATCACTGGCAGGACTGGTACTTATTTTCAATTCCTAATTTGCCTTGAGAAGATGGTAGTGAGCTGCCTTTTTGAACCCGCTGCTGTTTGTGAGGTGTAGGTACACCCAGAGTGCTGTTTGGGACAGGATTCCCATGATTTAAGTCCTGTGACAGTGAAGGAACAGCGATAATTTCCAAGTCAGGATGGTGATTGATTTGCAGATGAACTTGTAGGTGGTGGTGTTCCCATGTACCTGCTACCCTTGTCCTTCTAGATGGAGACGGTGCCTGGTTTGGAAGTTGCTGTTGAAGGAACCTCGGTGAGTCACCGCAGTGCATTCTGTAGATGGCACACGCTGCTGTCACTATACATCAGCAGTAGAGGGACTGAATGTTTGTGGATAGGGTGCCAGCTAAACGGGGCTGCTTTATCCTGGATGGTGTCAAACTGCTTGTTGGAACTGCACCTATCCAGGCAAGTGGAGAGTATTCCATCACACTCCTGACTTGTGAGTTGTAGATGGTAGATAGACTTTGGAGGGTTAGAAGGTGAATTATTCTCCATAGGATTCCTAATCTTTGACCTGTTGTGATGGCAAAGTATATGGCTAGACCAGATCAGTTTCTATTCAACTTCCAGGATGTTGATGGCAGGGGATTCGGTTGTGGTAATGCCATTGAACGTCAAGGGCTGGTGGGTGATTAGATCCTCCCTTGGAGATGGTCAGTGCCTGGCACTTGTATGGTGTGAGGATTACTTTCCACTTGTCAACCTAAGCCTGGATAGTGTCCAAGTCTTGCAGCATTTGGATATGGATTGCTTCAGCATCTGAGGAGTCACAAATGGTGCTGAACATTGTGCAATCATCAGTGAACAGCCCCACTTCTGACCTTATGAAGGAAGGAAGGTCATTGATGAAGCAGCTGAAGATGGTTTGGGCCTTGGATGTTCCCCTGTGGAACTCTTGCAGTGATGTCCTGGAGCTGAGATACTGGATTTCTAACCACCAGAACCATCTTCCTTTGTGTCAGGTATGACTTCAACCAGTGGAGGATTTTCCAATGAATTTAGTTTCCACAGAAAAATTGCACAATTGTATATGAACGCATAAAGGATGATTAACACCATTGAAATAACACAAGATACTTTATCAGCACAGGAGATTGATAAGACACTTCTTGTAAAACTGGCAATTTTATTACTTTCAGTTCAATGATTACAAGTAAATCAGGAGCTTCCGTGTATGTGCTAGTCCCTCATTAACATTCACCACATGTCACTGTATTTCCAGATGTAATCACTGAACTGGGTATTAAAGATTACAGAGTCAAGTTTCTGTCAGTGAGCCAAGTGTAATCCAAATGTAATTGACTCAATCAGAGCAAAAGTTTAAGAAACTTTAAAAATGAGTTATGCCCAAAACCATTCACATTCCTATTTTTGGCCAGTTTTATTCTGCTGGTTTTAGTGTGATGAAACTGTGCTATTAGTATATTTTATGTTGGAGGATGGACTGCTTTAAGATTCAGTGTTTTGAGAGAAGCAGTCAGTTTGTCTGGAGGGAATATAGCAGATGCTGGAAAGCAGAATAATAACTCAGTTTAATAATGCAAATGTTTATTTAGCAGAAGGCTTAATCAGCTTTTAGTTAGCAAAGAAGAGGACCCTTGGATGTTTTCTTGATTAAAGCAATGGAAAGGTGAGTTAGGTATACAGGGTACAGATACCAGAAATGGGGGAGTTGGGTTTATAGCTGAGAAAAGCAGCTTTCTGAGTTCAGTTGCTGGAGGGGCTGTTTAAAGGTAGTAGCTGAAAAATAGCATTCTCCTCTCCATAAGTTCCAAACTTATTAACAAGGTTAAAGCAAGTATGCTGGGATTTGCTAACTATTTTTAAAGTGGAATCTAAGAGAAATATTGTTTAATTGGAACTGAATAGTAAAAAGTTAAAAGTTAGGAGCTATTTCTTTTCATGTTTAAAGATTGTACAATGGTTAAGAGTTAAAATATTTCATTTTGTTAGAGTTAAACTTATACTGTGTTATGAATATGGCTTGTTTTGTTAAAAGAAATCCCTAATTTGTTGGTGGAATCACTCCTGGGAGGGAAGCATTCTTTCCTCACATTGATGCCAAAATATAAAACTTGTTGGGCTGTAGTAACGGCAGCTTGTGGTTTCCGATCTGGCTCCTGACACTAGTCAGGATAACAGAATTAACATCCGGGAATTAGACACGGCCTTAAAACAAACCAAGGCCAAGGTAGAGATTGTGAGATTCCAGTGATTGGGGCAGTTAGAATAACTCTTCAAACTTTGCCCAAACTCTCAGATGCACGGACTCTGAGCAGCAACATTAATCTTTTCTATATCATGAAATAGTTACTTTACTAAGAAACTGAGTGATGTCTACCAATGAAATTACTGTTCAGCGCAGTTTAATAAAGTCATTTTCTAACAATTATTCACAGATAGCAGACTGCTATAAAAGTGATTAAGCCATAAGAATACAAGATAGGAGCAGAATTAGGCCACTCGGCCCATTGAGTCTGCTCCATCATTCAATCATGGCTGATATTTTTCTCATCCCCATTTTCCTGCCTTTTCCTCATAACCCCTGATCCCCTTATCAATCAAGAATTTGTCTATCTCTGTCTCAAAGATATTCAATGACCTGGTCTCCACAGCCTTCTGCGGCAAAGAGTTCCACAGATTCCCCACTCTCTGGCTGAAGAAATTCCTCCTCATCTGTTTTAAAGGATCGTCCCTTTAGCCTGAGGTTGTGCCCTCTCTGGTTCTAGTTTTTCCTACTAGCGGAAACATCCTCTCCACGTCCACTCTATCCAGGGCCTCACAGTATCCTGTAAGTTTCAGTAAGAATCCCATTAAACTCATGGATAGAGGATTAGCTGACTGACAGAAGGCAGAGAGTGGGGATAAATGAGTCTTTTTCAGGATGACAACTGGTAACTAGTGGTGTGCCTCAGGGGTCAGTGCTGAGATTTCACAGTATACATTAATGATTTGGAGGAAGGAACTGAAAGCACTATTATTATGTTTGCAGATGATACAAAAATATGTAGAGGGACAGATAATATTGAGGAAGCTGGGGGCTGCAGAAGGATTTGGACAGGTGAGGAGACTGGGCAAAGAAATGGCAGATGGAATGCAATGTGGAAAAGTGTGAGGTTATGCACTTTGGAAGGAGGAATGGAGGCAGAGATTATTTTCCAAATGGGGAAATGCTTAGGAAATCAGGAACACAAAGGGACTTCGGAATCCTTGTTCAAAATTCTCTCAAGGTTCAGTGGCAGTTAGGAAGGCAAATGCAATGTTAGCATTCATGTTGAGAGGGTTAGAATACAAGTACAGGATGTATTTCTGAGGCTGTATAAGGCTTTGGTCAGACCCCATTCGGAGGATTGTGAATAGTTTTGGGCTCCGTGTCTAAGGAAGGATGTGCCAGCCTTTGGAAAGGGGCCAGGGGAGGTTCACAAGAATAATCCCTGGAATGAAGAGCTTGTTGTATGGGGAATGGTTGAGGACTCTGGGACTGTACTCGTTAGAGTTTAGAAGCTATTTTCACCGCATTAATAAAACTGTAACAGGTTAATGTTTTTAAAAAATTAGGGAATATTCTTTATTGCAATTAATAATTACCGTAAATTCAATCACAATTCCCCAATGCGCTGATTTGTGATGATGTAAACAAATATTAGCGGGATCCTAACCACTGCAAACTCAGTCACACCTTGGGTATAATCTTCTGATTGAACCTTTAGTGGAAAATTTATCCTTTCATCTTATACTCAACAGGAGATTTTTTGACAGCTTTTAAGCAAAAATAATAATAAAAGGAGAAACATTTCTAAAGGAAATATCAATCTCCTTGGACCAATCACGTTACAATTCTCTCTGGTACCTGGAGTCGATTTTTCAACCGGTTGCACTAAAAACAAATGACTTGCTACTTGCTGTTATGGAATCTTGCTGTGCGCAAATTGACTGCTTTCCTCCTTCTGTTTCAACAATGGTTACAAATTCTAGAGTTTCTCAGTGGCTGGAAAATCCTTGAGGATTGTATTCTTTTCCTCACAGCAGAGAGTGCCTGAGCATTCAGAATGTGCCCCTTCTATAGTTACAGGGGCCAAGAGAATCTTATCAGAAAGGAAACAACTTCTTTGCCAGAGCCACAACAATGTCAGTTTCCTGAAAAACATTCCTCTCCTCGTTCCAGAGATCCTTCATATTGGAGATTAACACGATTCCACATACACAATCTGATTGGTTTTGTTAACCAAAGCTGTCCAAGGATCTGGATGATGTGGCGATGCCGGAGTTGGACTGGGGTAAACACAGTAAAAAATCTCACAACACCAGGTTAAAGTCCAACAGGGTTTATTTAGTAGTAAACACCACTAGCTTTCAGAGCGCTGCTCCTTCATCAGGTGAGTGGGAGTTGTGTTCACAAACAGGGCAGATAAAGACACAAACTTAATTTACAAGATAATGGTTGGAATGTAAGTCTTTACAGGTAATCAATTCTTAAAGGTACAGACAATGTGAGTGGAGAGAAAGTTAAGCACAGTTAAAGAGATGTGTATTATCTCCAGCCAAAACAGTTAGTGAGATTTTGCAAGCCCAGGCAATTTATGGGGGTTAGAGATAGTGTGACATGAATCCAAGATCCCAGTTGAGACCATCCTCATGTGTGCGGAACTAGGCTATCAGTCTCTGCTCAGCGACTCTGCGCTGTTGTGTGTTGTGAAGGCCACCTTTTTTGAGGGAGTGCCGCACTGTCAGAGGGTCAGTACTGAGGGAGGTTCCACTGTCAGAGGGTCAGTGCTGAGGGAGTGCCGCACTGTCAGAGGGTCAGTGCTGAGGGAGTGCCGCACTGTCAGAGGGTCAGTGCTGAGGGAGTGCCGCACTGTCAGAGGATCAGTGCTGAGGGAGTGCCGCACTGTCAGAGGATCAGTGCTGAGGGAGTGCCGCACTGTCAGAGGATCAGTGCTGAGGGAGTGCCGCACTGTCAGAGGGTCAGTGCTGAGGGAGTGCCGCACTGTCAGAGGGTCAGTGCTGAGGGAGTGCCGCACTGTCAGAGGGTCAGTGCTGAGGGAGTGCCGCACTGTCAGAGGGTCAGTGCTGAGGGAGTGCACACTGTCAGAGGGTCAGTGCTGAGGGAGCGCCGCACTGTCAGAGGGTCAGTGCTGAGGGAGTGCCGCACTGTCAGAGGGTCAGTGCTGAGGGAGTGCCGCACTGTCAGAGGGTCAGTGCTGAGGGAGTGCCGCACTGTCAGAGGGTCAGTGCTGAGGGAGTGCCGCACTGTCAGAGGGTCAGTGCTGAGGGAGTGCCGCACTGTCAGAGGGTCAGTGCTGAGGGAGTGCCGCACTGTCAGAGGGTCAGTGCTGAGGGAGTGCCGCACTGTCAGAGGGTCAGTGCTGAGGGAGTGCCGCACTGTCAGAGGGTCAGTGCTGAGGGAGTGCCGCACTGTCAGAGGGTCAGTGCTGAGGGAGTGCCGCACTGTCAGAGGGTCAGTGCTGAGGGAGTGCCGCACTGTCAGAGGGTCAGTGCTGAGGGAGTGCCGCACTGTCAGAGGGTCAGTGCTGAGGGAGTGCCGCACTGTCAGAGGGTCAGTGCTGAGGGAGTGTTACACTGTCAGAGGGTCAGTGCTGAGGGAGCGCCGCACTGTCAGAGGATCAGTGCAGAGGGAGTGCCGCACTGTCAGAGAATCAGTACTGAAGGAGTGCCGCACTGTCAGAGGGTCAGTGCTGAGGGAGCGCCGCACTGTCAGAGGATCAGTGCAGAGGGAGTGCCGCACTGTCAGAGGATCAGTGCAGAGGGAGTGCCGCACTGTCAGAGGGTCAGTGCTGAGGGAGTGCCACACTATTAGAGGTGTTATCTTTTAGATGGACATTATGCAGAAGCCTTGTCAATTGAATGTAAATATCACATGACTGCTCTACCGAAGATGAGTGATGGATGTGTGAGTATGTGTGTGTGTGTTCTGGTCAGATCGCATCATTAACATAACCTTGTTGTTATGCTGTTTATGGGATCTTGCTGTGTGCAATTTGGCTGCTGCATTTTGGACAATACAACAATAACAACACTTTAATTAGATGTAAAGCACTCTGGCATGGCCTGAGGGTTTGAAAGGCACTATGTAAATATACATTCTGTTTTCTCTCTAACATATCTTCTGTTAAATACATTCATTGTGAAATCTTTGAATTTCTTGTGGCGTAACAAGAATTCTGATTATTTTCCTTTGGGTTTCGATCAGATATCTGTCTGGGAAACTGGGTGACGTGGTAAGCTTACTGACAGAGTGTGAGCTTGTTTAGATCCCAGCTCAGTATTCCTCCCTGGAGCTGGGAGCAGGCCCTGATCCTCCAGAACTGGGTGTGATTCCAGCCTCCCTCCATTGACATCACCCCGGCCACATGACATTCTGCTGTTTTGCCAGGACAACATGATATTTGCGCAGTGACAGCAGCTAACTTTCTGCCCATTCTCCGACTGCATGTTCCCTTCTGCAAACACACAGGTCACAAGTTTCTCTCGGCTCAGATCCAACCTCAGGAATAACTATTCGCGTGCAGAGGCAATCCTCAGTCTTTTTTAATATTCACTAAGTTACAGCCTCTCATTTTTAAAAAAATATATATGTTGGGAACCTCTTCAGTGGGAGCAGAAAATGCCAAGGCCACTCTGCCTCCTGCTACCCCCCCCGGTCACAATATATTGCAGGTACATTAGCAAATCATATTGCTGACAGCGTAATGTCAAATTTAATATAGCTTTGGGGAATTTTGGAATCCCTAGCCTCTGACCTGCTCTTGTAACAAGGAGATTTATGTTCTATGATTCCATTCAACCTCTCTAAACCAGAGAGGAAACAACTAGAACTGTGGAATCTCAACCCTACAGCTAGTAAATTGTTAAGACATTTTTAAAATTTATGTTTTTTTTCTCTCTCTCTTAATCCAGGTTATCTATCCAGTCCTATCAGTACCTGCTTCATTCACTCTGTTTCATTCTCTGTCATTTTTCCACTTCTTTCTGGATCCCGCTATAATAGAAAATGAATCCCTCATTCACTCGAGATCTCGAATGTTGCATTGTCCACACCACACTGTTCACAACACACACACACACAAGTTACAAGGAAAAAAAATTGAACTGAAGGGTGCAAAAATAAGTCTAAATTATTGACAGGTAATCGCCAGACCAATCCAATAAATCACTGGGGCCAGATGTTGAGAACGTGATTATCCATCTCAACATCTGGAATGGAACTCACAAGAGAGCTTTTTAAAAGAAAAAATAAAATTTGTGAAACATTAATCAGTGCACCTACAAAGGATCATGGCTGAGTTTGGTTTGATGAACATGGATATTCTGTGAGGTTCAGTGCTGATAGAGAGGAGACAGATGGTGAGACTGGGGAAAATGCAGAGTCAATGATTGATACAGAGTACTGGTCAATATTTCAGGCAAATATTGACACATAAGCTGAGATTAGGACAGATTCACCAGAAAACTCTCCCAAAAAGATAGGTTTAAGGAGAACCTTAAAGGAGGACAAAAGGTAGAGAGATGTAAAAGTTTAGAACAAAGAATAAAGAAAATTACAGCACAGGAACAGGCCCTTCAGCCCTCCAAGCCTACACTGACCTATGCTGCCCATCTAAACTAAAACCCCCTACTCTTAAAGAATTAGGGAGGGAACTCCAGAGCTTGGAGGCCAGGCTAATGTGGAGCAAAGGAAATGGAGAATGTACAAGAGGACAGAGATGAAGGAGTTAGAGATCTCAGATCACTGCAGAGAAGTTACAGGGAAGAGAAACACAGAGATCTTCTGCACACAGGGTATGAAAATTTTATAATTGAGAAGCTCCCAGACTGGGGAGCAATATAGATCAGCAAGAACAAAGCAGAAAAATGCTGGAAAATCTCAGCAGGTTTGACAGCATCTGTGGAGAGAGAATGGAGTCAACGTTGAATCTAGATGATCTTTTGGCAGCTCTGACGAAGGGCTATCCAAACTCGAAACATTGGCTCTTTTCTCTCCCCACAGATGCTGTCAGACCTGCTGAGATTGTCCAGCATTTTCAGTTTTTGTTTTAGATTCCAGCATCCGCAATAATTTGTGTTTATCGTGAGTCAGGAAGAATTGAGTGCTGGGATAGAACACGCTGGGATACAGGCTGCACAATCTAAAACACGCTGGATTTGATGGTGGGCGCAAGATGGAGAGACAGCCAGGAAAACAGTGGAGTTGTGAAGCGTGGAGTTAATGCTTCCACTAGTGTCTGAAGCTTGGATGAAAACGGGGAATGTGGCAGAGACAGTGTTTGTAATAAAGTTATGGAACTGGAATCATAGCTCTCAGTTAAATCGAATTACTGCTTTGACATACTACAGCAGCACAGATAATCTTCCTCAAGATTAGATCCTAAATTAGATCCTAAGGTTAACTTATCAGAGACCTTAACTAAATTAATCCAGTGTTTTCAACCAGTCGATTGACTTACTGCCAATATTTAAAGGCTTCTTGTTTACGCAAACATAAGTGACATATTTCAATTTACATCAAACCACATGACTATCAATGGGGCAGAATTACATTCCACAGTATTTATAACACAGCAACAAGCCATTCAGCCCCTCTGCTCCATGCTAGCTCTTCTGCTCCACATGAGCCTCCTCCCAACTCTCTACATCTCACCCTTTTATTCCTTATTCCTCTCGTGTTTTTCTGGCCTTCTCTAAAATTAGATTGCTAACTGTGAATACATACTGGAAGTTTTGTCACATGACCTTATGCCTCCAATTACCTGAAGCCTCTACAACCACCATCATTCCATTGGTGCCTCCTCACAGAGTCATGCTTGCCATGTGAGTGGACTCTTTATTACTAATTGAATATTCTGTCAGTCAAGGAGCATTCTCTCCGTCTCCAAGACTTCCAGAACACGCAGAAAATCATCTCCTCGAGTTTGTTTACCTGAGGCAGGCTCTTGGTCATTTTACATTTAGGTGTGCCACGTGGCCAAGTGAAAATTCATAACATTCTGGATAGGGCGAGGAGGCAAACCCCAAATCTCTGTGAGCCAAACAGGGTGTGAAACTCTGTGCTGGTGGCAATAACCCAACCAGCTGGGATAACCAATACTCAGCCCACTCCTCCTCCTCCTCCCTACCTGCCCAACGAGAACCTAACAGACACTCACAGCCATTACTGATGGAATCCACGTTATGCCTCCCATCAACCCACCCATCTCAGCTTCCAGCCATCAGATAGTCAGAGGCATTTTTCAAATAAAATCGGAATTAAAATGTTGCTGATGTTTTTGGAAAAACCTCTCTTGATACCAGTTAGAATAACTGTTCAGCCAATGGACATTGAGCATTTTAACACCTCCTATCCTGCACTTTTCTGTGGAATGTTAACTATACATCAAAACCATTGATTAAATGTAGCTCTCAGATAGAAAAGCTTCTATAATACACAAATACGAGTATTTATGCACATTATCAAACCATTCTAACAGCACAGTGGATGTACCTACACACCATGGACTGCAGCAGTTCAGGAAGGCAGCTCACCACCAACCTCCTCAAGGGGCAACTAGAGATGGATGATAAACGCTGGCCCAGCCAGGGACACCCACATCCTGTGAGAAAAGGCCATTCAGTCCATTGTATCCTGCTCTCTCTCCATTATTTATTCCCCCTCACCAGGTATTTAAAGGTTAGAATTGAATCTGCTTCCAGCACCCTTTCAGACAACATACACCAGATCAGAACATCTTACTATTACAAACATTCCCCCATCTCCACGTTCTTTATCAATGATCTGAAATGTGTCCCTCTGGTCACTGCCCCTCCTGTTAGTGGAAACGGTTTCACCTTATTTACTCTATCTACGCTGTCTGTGAACCAGATGTCAATCAGGAACTCTGCTATCGGAATGTACCCGCACTCACAGATCTGCCTCAATTTTAATAGTCTCATGCCGGTTTCCAAATCCCAGAGTGTTCTTGTCCCTCCCTATCCCCTTCCCTTCCTATCCCCTTCCCTCCCCTCCTACAATCCTGAGATATTCTGGCAACATCTTTCTTACACCTGGAGGCAGGAGCATCTTTTCACTGAGTTTCATTCTATAAAATTTTTATTTGATAACATGCTTCCTGCTCAGGCAATGTCTCAACGTACTTTAAAGAGTGCTTACTGTTCTAGTGTTGGGAATGTAGCAGCAATTTAATCACAGCAAACTCCCCCAAACAGCAACGTGCGGTGCCGTTTGAATCGGATTCTGGGATGTTGTTCAAGGGATTTATAAACCAGGACACTGGGAAAAACTCCTTGACTCTTCTTCAAAGCAATTCGCCTCCATTGGAGGGGCAGATGGGACCTTGAATCTCAAAAAAAGCTCTGTAATACAGAGGAGGCCATTTAGCCCATTTGGTCTGTATTGACTGACTCTCAGAGTATTCGATCCTGGCCCTCTGTCCCACGTTATCCCTATAACCCCACACATCTGTCTAACCTGCATATCTGGGACATTAAGGGCAATTTAGCATGGCCAATCTCCCTAACCTGCACATCTTTTGACTGTGGGAGGAGACTGCAACACCCAGCAGAAACCCAGGCAGACACAGGGAGAATGTGCATATTCCACACAGACCATAATCTGAAGCCAGAATTGAACCCATGTCTCTGGCACTGTGAGGCAGCAGTGCTAATCACTGTGCCACCCCTAACATGTAGCACTCCCTCAGTACTGCTCTGGAACGTCAGCCCTGGTCTGTGTTCAAACCAGTTGTCAGGAATAAGCCCAGATCCTCAAGAGGCAAGAGTGTTGTCCGAGTCACTCCACGTCAAATCATCTGAAACTGGTCAACATACACACCATCCATTTGCTGTAACTGGGTTAATCTAAAATGATGGACATTTGCTAAATTTGGAAGCATTGTATGAGAATGCTTTTAGACATGCTGTTTAAAGGTAATAAGATTTCTGATCCAATCCAGCATGTCAAATCTGGAATTCCAGCAGGTTTGACCAGGATTATTAAAGGGAACATTAAAAGCAGATTAATGTGTTTTTCTAGCTGGAAAGGTTGCCTTCCAACTTTGCTTACCTTCAATCAACTCCACTTCAATTATATTTCTGCTTTGATTCTGTCAATGTTTAATTTTTTTATGATCTATATTTGTGTACAATCCTTTAATCACTTCAAATAGTTTAGAGCTTTGATTATTTTTAAATCTACAGAATTGAAAAGCATCAGGTTATAAAAAATCATTTTATTGTCCAAAAAAACGTACAAGTTTCCTTTGAAAGAAGCATTTCTTTGATGTTTTTACTGCATTAACTAAATATGCACGATAAAGAGTAAACCCTCAGAATCAATCTTCAAATTACTCCAACGAGTGAAGCAGCAACTTTGAGAGCGTCCGCAAATAAAACAACACTCACAATAACAGTGCAAGTCCAACAAAGGAAAAGTGCAAATTGATCTAACAAAAGTGCAAGTGTGAAATTGAGATTTCCCCAGCTACTCTCTACATGACTTAATCCAAATCTTAGCACACAGATCAAAACCTCAGATTGGCAACATAGCCCCTCTATCCCCTCCCTCATCTACAACCTGAGTGTGCTTTCTGCTGGGTTTCTGGATAGATCAGCTCCGTGTCTGCTTATTCAAACTGTCCAGCTCACTTACAGAAGAGACACCTGAAAAGTTTCTAAAATAAAAAAGACCAGAGAAATTTTCAGTAATTAGAGCAGTCAGAGGCATATTTGACCTTGTGATTAGGGACTCCCATTGTACCAATAATTCTATTCCAATCAAGTAGGTACAGTTACCACAGTCCCAGATAACAGTAGGCTGCTCTTCTTCTGGAGAGTGCTAACAAGTGGTGTTCAACCTGGGAATCAGCGCACCTCAAATGAGGGGCAAGGTTGAAGGGGGGGGGGTCTCTGTTAATAACCTCAGCTGGTATGGGAATTGAACCCTCACTGTTGGGGTACTTCTGCATCACTAACCAGCTGTCCAGCCCCCAATGAACTACCGAGCTAATCCAACACCAGGCTGGCTCATTATTATAGCTCTTCCAGAATTAGTTCAAACCCCATTTAGCTCAATTCAAACTGTTAATTTTAGTTCCAAGGCATTATTGGAGGTACCTTTTCATTTCGATGGGATATCAAACCACTGTTCTCTCAAGCTCTGCTGGTAGCTTTAATAATCCCATAGCAACATGTGAGCAAGGAGTTGTTCCGCTGTGACCTCAGACATAGTGACATGGGTCCAAGTCATTATTCATTCCTCCTCACTCATCCACACCCATCCCACCGCTTTCCTCCCCATCTCAGACCCCAGTTATTCACCCGAGGAAGTGTGCAGGCTGTACAGTTTCATTACCTGCAAGGACCAGCTCAAACCCCATTGGCTGTCAGTTTTTGGGTCTAAAGATAATCAATGCAATGTCTTGACAAGGAAGGTGGGTATAAAAGCAGGTAAAAGGTCACACTGAGGGGAGTCACATTGCTAAGTGGATAATGACTTTAAACTGAAGATGGATCAAATGAGGAGAGTTAATGTTTATGCAGCAGTGAAGCACTGGTGTGAAAATGAGTCAAACCCAGCATAAAGAGCACTTAGTGCCAGCTCGGGTTTATTTTTAGCACTCAATAACAGTTCGAGCTGAAGAGGAATACAGTTTCTTCTTGATCAGACAGAAGCCAGGACTGAGTTTGAGAGCTGGCCTGAACCCAGGCGTGAAACACGTACCAATGAGAAAGAAATCTCGGAGACTCGGCCAAGAGCTCCCCTCCTGTTTGAATATTAACGTCAATTCAAAAGTTGGAACAACGCTGGAATCGTACACGATCCGGTCCAGTTTTTTGCACATGTTCTCAATCTCCATGTTGATGTAAATGATGGATCCGCGTAGGCCGCAGGGCTCGCTGGAGGACAAGCAGAGGACATCCCGAGCTATCCTCCTGATCAATCTCTCAGGAACTAAAACCTCAGAGCAATTCAACTTGGTCTTCTTAGCTCTGGACAGAGAGTTCTCAAAAAGCTTGGTCAAGTATAGGCATGTCTGCTCTTCTTCATTGGTGTTATTCACAGCCTCCCAGTAATTAATATCTAAGGAAAAAAGACAAAGCCCGTGAAATTCTAAACCACAATTAAAACAGAAAGGATAAAGGCTCGGGCAGTGAGTGAGCTTGACAGAAATCACTGCCAGGCTGCATTTTAAAATGATTATTTGTGCAGATTTAACTAAACTCTGGCAGAGAAAAAAAGTCAGTAAAAGTAAAGTTTAATTATTGGTTACAAGTCAGCTTATATTAACACTGCAATGAAGTTACTGTGAAAACCCCCTAGTTGCCACACTCAGGTGCCTGTTTGGGTACATAGAGAATTTATTATGGCCAATTCACCCTATGTCGATAGTAGTCATGATGTAGAGATGCTGGCGTTGGACTGGGGTAAACACAGTAAGAAGTCTGACAACACCAGGTTTAAATCCAACCGATTTATTTGGTAGTAAACTTGCAAGCTTTCGGCTTTTGTAGCCTTCGTCAGGCGAATGAGGTGTTCTGGTCTCCAATAGCACACATAGCAGCACAGACAGTTACAGATTGCTGATTAGAATGCGAATCTTTACACCTAACCTGTTATTCAAGTCTTAAAGTGGCTAACAATGTGAGTGGAAGGAGCACTGAACACAGGTTAGAGAATTGTGTATTTTCTCCAGACAGCACAGTAAGTGAGGTTTTTTGCTAACCCAGGCAAGTCATGGGGGTTACAGATAGTGTGACACGAAGCCAAGGTCCTTGTTAAGACCGTCTTCGTGTGTGCGGAACTTGGCTATCAGTCTCTGCTCAGCAGCTCTGCGCTGTCGTGTGTCGTCAAGGCCCCCTTGAAGAACATTTACCCGAAGGTCGGAGGCCGAACGCTCGTGACCGCCTATACGAGGACAGTCTTAACACGGATCTTGGCTGTTAAGATAACTTGCCTGGGTTAGCAAAAAAAAACTTCACTTACTGTGCTGTGTGGAGACAATACACATCTCTCTAACCTGTGCTCAGTGCTCCTTCCACTCACATTGTTAGCCACTTTAAGACTTGAATAGCAGGTTAGGTGTAAGGATTTGCATTCTAATCAGTAATCTGTAAACTGTCTGTGCTGGTATGTGTGCTTTTGGAGACCAGAACACTGCATTCGCCTGACGAAGGCCATGGAGCCAAAAGCTTGTGAGTTTACTATTAAATAAATCGGTTGGATTTAAAACTGATGTTGTAGACTTCTTACTCAATTCACTCTAACCAGCACGTCTTTCAGACTGCAGGAGAAAACCCATGCTGACACAGGGAGAACGTGCAAACTCCACACAGACAGTGACCCAAGACAGGAATTGAACCCGGGTCTTTGGCGCTGTGAGGCAACAGTGCTAATCACTGTGTAACTAATGGACACATTAACAAAAATTGGATGAGGAATCAGAGAGGAATACAGGGAAAAGTGTTCCTGCAGCGAGTTATTGTAATCTGGGAAATGCTGAGTGAAAGAATGGGGAAAGAAAATTCAATGATAACTTCAAAAGGGAATGGGTTTATATACAAAAACCAGGGAAAGAGCGCAATGGGGAAAGGGGAGCGGGAACAGGGAGGAAGGAGCAGGGAACAGGGAAAGGGGAGTGGGAAACAGGGAGGAAGGAGCAGGGAACAGGGAAAGGGGAGCTACCAGGGGGAGTGGGAAACAGGGAGGAGGGAGCAGGGAAAGAGCAGGGAGGGGGGAAACGGGGAGAAGGGAGCTGGCAACAGGCCAGGGAATGAAACAAATTGGATCTTTCAAATATCTAGCACAGGCACCATGGCCTGAAGGGCCTCCTGTTTGTTTCAATGATTTTCTACAACTATCTGCAAGGATTGCAAAACCCTCGCCTTCACCAAGATTACTGTACTACATCCCACCTCCTCCATCTCACTCCAGCCCCTCATCGCACCATCTCTACATCCCCTAACCTACCCCCACTCCAGTGCCCTCCACCCACTCCCTCCTCCCAGTTGAGGGCAATTGAGAGTCAACCACCAGACCAGGCAAAAAGCAGCAGATTTCCTTCCCTAAAGGACATTAGTGACCCAGATGGGTTTTTCCAACAATCCACAATTTTTCATGGTTACACTGAATTCAAATTCCACCACCTGCTGTCGCAGGATTCGAACCCAGGTCTCCAGGACATTAGCTGAGTTTCTAGATTAATAGAGTGGTGGTAATTACATAGGCAACCACCTTCCTTATTTACCTCGAGATTGAAGCTACACTATCCCCCACACACAGCCCACCTGTGACCTGTTTTAACATCCTGCCAGCTGATTTATTATCCTGGTACACACATACTGAGTTTACCTGTTCAATCACAGGGTGTGTACCAGGAGCAAGAGGCAAACATTTGTATCAGTTCCCAGGGCAGACTTCACCTCACTCACTACAGACTTTCTGAAATATACTGGAGCCTTTTCATTCATTAAGTTGCAAAAACAAAATACAAAAACTGAAGACAGCTGTGTGAGAGTCCAAAGTAAAGGTCAATGTAATAAAAATGACTTGAACAATGAAGCCATTGTGTGACTCATGTTGAAGACAGGAATCCTTCAGCTTCCAGTGTTGCTCCTCCCAATCGGAACATTTATCTGGGGGAGGGGGGAACAGCAGAAACTCAGGAAATTGAGAATTGTTTCAGAAAGACAAGTTAATTTTAACAAGAAAAACCAAATTAAGTTTCAACAAGTTGTCTGTGTGAGAAAGACAATGGAGATATTTAGAAAGAGCCAACAAACTGACAACACATTTCTACTTAAATGTTGCAAGTTTAGTAATAACTCCATTCACCAACCCCAAAGGTGGGGAGAGTGGATGAGGAGGGAGTTTCCCCAACAGAAACAGTGCAAAGTCCCAGCAGGAGAGTGGATGAGTGTGTAAAGCCCAGTGGGGCAGGGGCGGGGGGTGGTGAGTCTACAGAGCCCAGTGAGTGGGGGGGGGGGGGGGGGCTGCACAGCCCAGTGAGGGGGGGGTGGTTACACAGCCTAGTGAGGGGGGGGGGGGGTGGCTGCAGAGCTCAGGGGGGTCGGGGGGGCGCCTCCAGAGCCCGCTGGGGTGCAGAGGCTGGCACTGCCGTTTCTTTGCGCTGTGTACTTACCTGCAGTGGGGCTGAGCGGCTCCCACTCTCTGGGTAGAAGCTGGGAGTTACAGTCCGGGTTTTTACTCTTGGGGCAACTCGCCACCATCCTGGACTCGGGGCAAGAGAAGCTCCAACCCTTCCTCAAGCGGCTGCGAGCCTGGGACACCGCGGGGCTGCTCAGCAATGAGTGGCACACATTATCTCCCTGCTTTTCCCTCTGTTTCCTCTCCCTGTCCCTGCCTTTACTCTCACTCTGTGTCTCTCTCTTTGCCTCTTTCTCTGTTCCTGCCCCTGTCTTCTGTCTCTTTGTCTGTCACTCTCGCTCTCTGTGTCTCTATCTCTGTGTGTTTCCCTATCTGTGTCTCTATCTCTCTGTCTGTTTCTCTCTCCTCAATCCGCTGCAACATATAAACTAATACAGGGCGGAATGGATACATGTGACTGACCAATCACAGTGCTCGCTGTACCTCATGCCCCGCCCCTTCACAGAGGGACCACCCCATTGGCTGGCCGCCCTGAGATAAAACTAAAGTCGTGTGGCGATTGGTCAGGCTGCAGCCTATCAGTGTTGACCCTGCAATCCTGCCCATTGAATGGTGAGGTTGGGATTGGCACTGGGGCAAAGTGCCAGTATCAGCAATAACAGGAGCAACTTCAACCGGGCCAAGGGAACAAAAATAACCTTGTATTTTTTATAACCCAATGTTGAACATGATGTGGAGATGCTGGTGTTGGACTGGGGTGGGGCTCAGTAAGAAATCCCACAACACCAGGTTAAACTCCAACAGGTTTATTTGGTATTACGAGCTTTCGGAGTGCTGCTCCTTCATCAGGTGAATGGACACAGGAATTAATCAGGTGAATGAGGCTCTGGAAGTTCTTCCACAAACCCCGAGAGACCAACAACAAACCCAATGAGAAAAAAACACTTGAACATGAATAAGGTTACAAACTGCATTTATATAGCCTCCTTAACGTGGTTAAAGTTTGCAAAGCAATTAATGGAGCAACAGAGAAAGTCATGGGTGCGTAACCGTACACTTGGCTAAAGAATTAGGAGCAATTCTTATAGAGGAGAGAGAGGATCAGAGAATTGGACAGGTTAGTATCCAGGCTGCTCATCTTTCGGACTGTGGGAGGAAACCCAAGTACCCGCAGAGAACCCACACAGACATGAGGAGAATGTGCAGACTCTGCACAAACACCCACGGCCAGAAGTGAACCTGGTCCCTGGTGCTAGGAGGCAGCAGTGCTATTGGCTATGAGGATAGGTTGGATAAACTTGGTTTGTTCTCATTGGAACGACAGAGGTTGAGGGGTGACCTGATTGAGGTTTACAAGATTATAAATGTCATGGACAGATTGGATAGTCAAATGCAGTTTCCTAGAAAAGTCACGCACGAGGGGACATGGGGAGAAGTTTAGAGGAAATTTTTTACACAGAGAGTGGTGAATAGCTGGAATGCCCAGGGACATAGTGGGAGCAAGTTTAATAGCAGCATTTAAGGGGAAACTTGACAAATACATGAATAAAGTTTATTATTTATTTATAGAACACAGAACATTACAGCATAGTAGAGGCCCTTCGGCCCTCAATGTTGTGCCGACCAGTGGAACCAATCTAATGACTCTCTAACCTAAACTTTTCCAATGCTATCCATATGCCTATCCAATGACCATTTGAATGCCTTTAAAGTCGGTGAGTGCACAACTGCAGCAGGCAGGGCATTCCATGCCTTTACTACCCTCTGAGTAAAGAACCTATCTCTAACATCCGTCCTATAACTACCACCCCTTAATTTAAAGCTATATCCCCTCGTGTTAGCCATCACCATCCAAGGAAAAGGGCTCTCACTGTCCATCCTACTTAATCCTTATTAGTCACAAGTAGACTTACATTAACATTGCAGTGAATTTACTGTGAAAATCCCCTAGTTGCCACACTCCGGTGCCTATTCGGGTACACTGAGGGAGAATTTATCGTGGCCAATGCACTTAATTAGACTGTGGGGGGAAGTCGGAGCACCCAGAGGAAACCCACCCAGACATGAGGAGAATGTGCAAACTTCACACAGACAGTGACCCAAGCCGGGTCCCTGGCACTGTAAGGCAGCAGAGCTAACCACTGTGCCACCGCACTATGCTGAAAAGGTTGGGGAATGGAAGGATACAGACTGTGTAAGTGCATATGGTTTTAGATTAGGCAGACATCAGGCTGGAAGGGCCAAAGGGCCTGTTCCTGTTCTTTGTTCTCTTTGTTCATTGTCCTAACTGCTGTGCCACAGTGTTCCATGTGTTGTTGCAGATCAATGGGCTGAAGGTCCTCTATATGATTCTGTGAGAAGGTGGATGGCTAGATCATACAATTTCAGAAAGAGCAGCAAATCCCTGACTAATATTCACCCCCCCGCAACCAACAATAAAAATAATATTTCCATTATCACTGTGCCGTTTATGGGATTTCATTGTTCAGACATTGGCTGCTGTGCTTCTGATATTAGAACAGCGTTCCCTAAATCCAATCGCGGGTTATGGGGGACAGACAGGAATCGAGGCCACAGTCGGACCAGCCACAATCTTATCAAATGGCAGAGAGGCCGAATGGCCTCCTCCTACTCTGTGTTCATGTGTTCTAGTTAATTGTCTGTGAAACATTTGGCAACATTCTGAAATCATAAAAGACACTGTCAATATTTATCTTTAATAACGGGAAATGGAGAAGGGACATTAAATACTGACTTACCGAACATACTAACCACCCGTGTGAAATCACATTGATTCTGTGTGATCAGTTTGACCTCATTCCTACTTCTCAATCCCATCTCCATAAACATGTCTTCGATCTATTAATACCGTTGATTTTAGCTTTTGTTTTATTCCATAGTTCCAGCTTCTCACACCTTTGCTAATTATTCCTGAAGCCTGTCACATCCCTTCACACTCGATTCATTAGAGTTACACTCACCCCTTCCAGCTGACAAACAGTTATTTTCATTCAAAAATGTCATTCTTAAAAATAAGGATTTTACAGCATGGTGGCACAGCATTTAGCATTGCTACCTTACAGAGCCAGGGACCGGGGTTCAATTCCAGCCTCAGGTCACTATCTGTGTGGAGTCTGCACATTCTTTCCATGTCTGCGTGGGTTTCCTCTGGGTGCTCCATTCCTTCCCACCATCTGAAAGATGTGCTGGTTAAGTGCATTGCCCGTGTTAGGTTGCCCCGTAGTGTCCAAAGCTGTGTAGGTTAATCAATAAACAATGGGGAAATGTGTGGAGTTTTGAGGATACAGAGGGGGGGCCTGGATAAGGTTGGTGTGGATTTGATGGACCAAACAGCTTATTCTACACTGTTGGAATTCTATAATTAACATAAAATTGCATGGAATTTACAGATGTGATAGTAACTTTTAAGAGGTGCCTCAACAAATACACAAATGGGATGGGAATAGAAGGATATGATCCCTGGAAGGATAGGGGGGTTTAGTTCAGTCGGGCAGCATGGTTGGTACAGGCTTGGAGGGGCCGAAGGGCCTGTTCCTGTGCTGGAATTTTCTTTGATCTTTGTTCTTTGTACACCAGTTGCAGGGAAGCCAGCCATTGGGTCCCAGGTTCTTTCAGGAATTCAGGAATAATGCCATCAAGTGCTATGTTCTCCTGAGTGGGGAAATGCCTGTGTCAATGTCAGCTCTGTATAGGCAGTGGAATGATGTGGAGATGCTGGCGTTGGACTGGGGTAAGCACAGTAAGAAATCTCACAACATCAGATTAAAGTCCAACAGGTTTATTTGGTAGCAAAAACCACTAGCTTTCAGAAAGCTGCTCCTTCATCAGGTAAGTGGAAGTTCTGTTCACAAGCAGGGCATATAAAGACACAAACTCAATTTGCAGAATAATGGTTGGAATGTGAATCTTTACAGGAAATCAAGTCTTAAAGGTACAGACAATGTGAGTAGAGAGAGGGTCAAGCACAGCTTAAAGAGATGTGGATTGTCCCCACTCACCTGATGAAGGAGCAGAGCTCCGAAAGCTAGTGGCTTCTGCTACCAAATAAACCTGTTGGACTTTAACCTGGTGATGTGAGACTTCTTACTAGGCAGAGGAAATCAGCAGAGATGGTGTGAGATGATCTCAAAAATTTCCTTTCCCAACTTTATGACAAATTTCCTTAGTTGAGGTCTTTATCTTCAGCCTCAGAGTGAGGGATGATTTATTCCCACACAGAAAGTGGATTCTTACATGACTGAGGCACCCACTGTGTAACTTACAGTCCCTGTTACAGGGGGACAGTCAGTGGCTAAAGGAGCGGGGCGGGGGGGTATGTGGGATTGTTGTCAGTACAGGTTTGATGGGCTGAATGGCCTCATTCTACATTGTAGGGTTTCTAAGATTCTGAGAACTGGATTCTTCCTGTGTTGTGAAAGTCTGTGGTTATAAATTAGAATTGTTACGTTTGTTTCTATGGACACATTCTCCAGAAAATAGAATTCCTGATTTTCAGTTTCTGAAACGTATGTGGTTAATCAGATGGCAACTTAGATGCCCCCTGGTTATTCCCATCTCATTGTGTATTAGTATATGGGTATGTGCTGATTTCCCACTGGCTGGAGTGGCTGTGAGTGGGAAGCTTGGCGAAGTGGGGTTCTGGGCAAGTTGTGGGGTGGGGGATTTGGAGGGGATTGGTAGGTGGGGATTGGTGGGGTGGGGTGGGGGGGGGTTGGGTAGTTGGTGGCGTGGGGGTTTGAGAGGATTGGTGGGGTTGTGGAGGTTGATGGGTTGGGGGGCAGCTGGGAAGGCTGGTGGGTGGGGGGGTGTTGGTGAGGGGGTTGGGAGGAGTTGGTAGGGTGAGGGGCTTGGGGAGGTTGGTGGGGGGAGTTGGTGGGGGGGGGGGGGGGGAGTGAGGAAGGGGGTCAGTAACCAGTGAACAATGATTTGAAATAATTGGCAAAAGATGCCAGGGAGGGGAAGTTTTATTTTTAACCCAGCGAGCTATTGTATCCTGGAATTTACTGCCTGGAAAGGGGTTGGAAATACACCCTGAAAACAATTAGTACTCTAATTTAAAAAAAGGGGGAGGGGAAATTCAGGGCTGAAAGGAAAGTCAGGGGAGTGAGATTAATTGCCAGCTCTATCGGAGCTAGTATAGGCATGATGGGCTGAATGGCCTCCTCTACGATTCTATAATTCCAGCTCCCTTCAGCAATAGAGCATTTTTGAACTGAAAGATTTCTTGGTTGTTTCTAATGGGGAACTGATTGCTTTATTTACAGATCAGTCTAGACCTGGGTGGGTTTTATAATCTTCAGACACTCTGGGCTTCGACAGCAGCTGTACACACAAGCTCCAGAGTAACTTTGTTTCCGCTTCAAGATTTGATCTCGACAACTGTAATTTCCAGGGAAAACATTCTTAATTCTGCACTGGCTAATGTCCAAAGTCAGACACTTCCTTAAATGAAATGGAGTTTGGATAATATTGTGTGAAAGTTTGTGTTTGACATTTAGCCAATTGCTTGGGACAACAGAGCACAGTTAAACATGTGAGCGGGAGAAATACAAAGGAAAACTTTTTGATTTGTGAGGTAATATCAGACCTGCACAAGACTATCGAGGATCTGTTAGGATATTAGATTCATGTGAAAATAATTACAAGTTCTAATCCACTCTTTGTTGTTGGGATTAATACTCTGTCCAAACTCTCCCCCCGATCTCCAGGATCTTTGTATCAAGTGCAGTTCTCCCACAGCATTACAATCCAGTCTGCCAACCAGCTAAGCCACTGCTCTGTATTTATCACACCCTCATCTTGAAATAAAAATAAATACTGGCCTTTAGCCAATGAAAACCTACCAATTTACAGAGCAGCTGATAGGATGCTGGACTCTCAGATTTCCTTCACCAATCATCACTGAGACAGTGAAATGTTTTGCCAAATGTGGAAGAATGTAACCATGCGTTGATAAATTTCTCTGGGAGGTTTGTGGCTCTGACTGATATGGGGCCCACTCAATGTCCAAGATTTGCAAAAACTACAAAACAAATACTCAGGAAACCGGATAGTCCTCCAAACTATTCAGACCAAGAGTTATTTATGGTTTTACCTCACTTGCCTAACCATCAGAAAGTGGAGTGAGACAGAGCACTACTGCCTCACAGCACCAGGGACCCGGATTCGATTCCTGACTTGTCTGTGTGGAGTCTGCATGTTCTCCCTGTGTCTGCGTGGGTTTCCTCCAGGTGCTCCAGTTTCCTCCCACAGTCCAAAGATGTGCTGGTTAGGTGGATTGACCATGCTAAATTGCCCCTTAATTTCAGAGGGATTACAAAAGTTGCACACATTCACCTTCTCCGAGTTTAGTTACTTGGGATTCATGGAGGGAATCATTACAGTTATTTACAACGTGGAGAGAACCAGTTTCTGCAAAATGATTGAAATGACTAACTCCCAAAGAAATCACTTCCAGATGGTTAAAACAGATGTAATCTTTTACAATGCTGCAGTCTTTTCATTAGAAGAGGCAATGATGGTAAACAGCATCTAACTATCGGAGATAACAGAATTATTTCTGCACATCTTTGCAGCTTTTCTGTGTCTTTTCAAAAAAGCCAATTATCACCACCAACCACCAGCTGAGTTTTTTTATTCATTTTGTATTTTATTCATTCCTGGGACATGCGCATCGCTGATTAGCCAGCATTTATTGCCCATCCCTAGTTGTCCTTGGAGAGTCAATCACATTGCTGTGACTCTGGAGTCACATGTAGGCCAGACCAGGTAAGGACAGCAGATTTCCTTCTCTAGCTTCAAGACATTAGGACATTAGTGAACCAGATGGATTTTTTCAACACTCAAGAATGGTTTCATGATCATCAGCAGATTCTTAATTTCAGATATTTTTTATTGAATTCAAATTCCACCATCTGCTGTGGTGGGATTTGAACCCGGGTCCCCAGAACATTAGCTGAGTTTCTGGATCAATGGTCTAGCGATAATACCACGATCATCTCCCACATTTCTGAGATTTGGACATCACTGTCTGGAGTAGCATTTATCACCCATCCCTAATTGCCCCTTGGGAAGGTAGTGGTGAACTACCTCCTGAGCTGCTGCGGTCCTTGTGGTGTAGGTACATTCACAGTGCTGTTAGGGAATTCCAGAATTTTGACCTAACAATAGCGAAGGAATAGCGGTATGTTAAACACTAGGAATTAAATTATTTTAACCTGTTTTAAAGTTTATTCATTAGTGTCACAAGTAGGTTTACATTAACACTGCAACGAAGTGCAGCACGAGGGGACACAGCTTTAAATTAAGGGGTATGAGTTATAGGATGGATATCAGAGGTAGGTTCTTTACTCAAAGAGTGATTAGGGAGTGGAATGCCCTGCCTGCAGCTGTTGTAGATGCGCCAAGTTTGGTGGCGTTTAAGAGGTTAATTGATAAGTATATGGAAGAGAAGGGAATGGTTTAGTTAGGAGGGGCATTGCTTTTTATTTTGGTCGGCACAACATCGAAGGCCGAAGGGCCTGTTCTGTGCTGTATTGTTCTATGTCTATGTTCTATGAAGTTACTGTGAAAATCCCCTAGTTGCCACACTCCAGCGCCTGCTCAGGTACACTGAGGAGGAATTTAGCACGGCCAATGCATCTAACCAGCACCTCTTTCAGACTGTGGGAAGAAACCAGAGCACCTGGAGGAAACCTACGCGGACACAGGGAGAATGTGCAGACCCTGCACAGTAACCCAAGCCAGAAATGAAACCTGGGTCTCTGGCACTGTGAGGCAGCAGTGTTAACCAACTGCCACGCTGCTTTTTTAATCACCCAGAGTTTAATTGTGTTATGTGTGGACCATCACCACATAAAGAAAAATACCAGTTTGGACTTTTGCACCAACTGTTGCTATTAGTGAACTACAAGGGGTTGTGAATGTAGCCCAATCCATCTCACAAACCAGCCTCCCATCCACTGACTCTATCTACACTTCCCACTGCCTCGGCAAAGCAGCCAACATAATTAAGGACCACATACACCTCAGACATTTTCTCTTCCATCATCTTCCTCCGGGAAAAAGATACAAAAATCTGAGGTCACGTACCAACTGACTCAAGAACAGCTTCTTCCCTGCTGCTGTCAGACTTTTAAATGGACCTACCTTGCATTAGGTTGATCTTTCTCTACACCCTAGCTATGACTGTAATACTGCATTCTGCACTCTCTCCTTTCCCTCTCTATGAACGGTTATGCTTTGTCTGTATAGCGCACAAGATGTAGAGATGCCGGCGTTGGACTGAGGTAAACACAGTAAGAAGTCTCACAACACCAGGTTAAAGTCCAACAAGTTTATTTGATAGTAAATGCCACAATCTTTCAGAACTCTTGTTCCTTCGTTAGGTGAGTGGTGAATTCTCCATTCACCTGACGAAGGAACAGTGCTCCGAAAGCTAGTGGTATTTACTATCAAATAAACCTGTTAGACTTTAAGCTGGTGTTGTGAGACTTCTTACTAGTTCACAAGAAACATTACTTTTTACTGGATACTAATACATGTGACAATAATAAATCAAATCAAATCAGTATACCCTGGCTCTGATGAATCTGAGCCATTGTGTGCCAGCAGTAAGGCAGCACTGCCTCTGTCCAAACAATATCAAACACTCAGACTTGTTATTGGTCATTTTGAAATTGATGTTTCTGTCACTAGAAATTGCTTATTAATCTTTTAAATGATAAAAACTTCCTGTGTTAATCTAGGGGATTTTAAATAGTGGTGAATGCTTGTGAATCAAAAAATTATAAAATTTAGTCACAGACATCTACACAGAAAATGTATCAGTAATTGAAACTTCAAATAGAATTATAGAGTAATACAGTGTATTGGTTAAAATAGTATGTAGTTCAGCCAATTGCAATTTTCATATAGAATCATACAATGCAGACGGAGGCCATTCAGCCCATCAAGTCTGTACCGATAACAATCCCTCCCAGTCCTATCTCCATAACCCCACATATATATACCCAAACTAAGCCCCCTGAAATTAAGGGGCCATTTATCATGGCCAATCAACCTAACCCACACATCTTTGGACTGTGGGAGGAAATTGGAGTACCTGGAGGAAACCCACGCAGACGTGGGGAGAATGTGCAAACTCCACACAGACAGTAGCCCAAGCTGAGAATTGAACCTGGGTCCCTGGCGCTGTGAGGCAGCAGCGCTAACCCACTGTACCACCATGCCACCTCAATTTTCTAGGAATCTTTGAAGGATCAAAGCAGATAGTTAACAGAAGGCAATGGTGCATGTTTTAGATTTGCCATCCATTTCATTGGTGAATTTCAGAATGTGAGAGATCAGAGCAGGAGTTGCCATTCGGGAAGATCCTGATCACCTATTTCCCTATCTCCACATCCCGCATTCCCATAATATCCCAAAATCTATCAATCTCAGTCTTCAATATTCTCAACCAGTCAGCATCTGTAACCCTCTGGGTGGAGAATTCCAAATATTCACAGCTCTTCAAGCAAAGAAATTTCTTCTCATTGCAGTGCAAGTTATCTGGATGTTTATTCTGAAGCTGTGACTCTGTGTTCTAGATTTCCCAGCCTGGGGAAAACAACCGCCTCGAATCCACCTTGTCCAGCCTCTTAACAACTTTAATAGTTTCAACATGATCACCTCTGATCCTGAGGCCTTCGGTTTTTGATTATGAATCTTGAATGAATCCAAAAGTACGTCAGGGTCGAATGGGAGTGAATGGAAAAGGTCAGATCTATGTGTTTAAGGCTGCAATCGTGGGCTATCATTCTGTAATGATCAGTTTAGACAATGCACCACAATCCAGAAAGCACTGCCTGAGAGGGCGTTGGAAGCAGATTCAACAGGAAGTTTCAAAAGGAAGTTGGAGAAACAGTTAAAGAGGAAACATTTGCAGGGCTCTGGGGAAAGAGCTAGGGTCACTGAGATTAATTGGCTAGCTCTTTCTAACGTCCAGTATAGGCACAAGAATATATCAATAAAATCTTACCTTGACATAGGGCAATGCTTGAGCTTAAAAGTTAATTTCAACTCGTCATCATTAATGAAGTCCTTTCTGGCTCCCTCTGGCTTTGGGAGATGGGAAACTTTGCCAATTTCCACCTGTATTTATTGTAACACTGGCACCGGACACGCTCCCACTCTAAAACAGCTTTCCTGTTTTTTAATTTGTCCCGGTGTGCATTCCCAAGTTGCCCCTGACACCAGCTCAATAATTACCTCACCAGCAACATCAAACTACATTTACATAGCATCTTTACTTTGGTAAGAATACCACAAAGCTCTTCACAGCATCATTAAATAGATAAAATTTGAGACCAAACCACGAGAAGAGGCGTGGATCGGGGAACCAGAAGCGTCTGACAGGAGGGAGGGGAGGTAGAGAGAGTTTATGGCGTGTGGGGGAAGGAGGGGAATTCCAGAGCTTGGGTCCTGAGCAGCTGAAAACATTGACATCACAGGTGGATTAACTCAAATCTGAGTGTGTCAAAGACCAGAGTTAGAGGAGTGTAGGGATAGGGATGGGCTGGAGGGGGTTGTAGCGAGAGGGAGGAGGTGAAGCCATGGAGAGATTTGAAAACAAGTTTGAGATATTGCTCAATATTTGTAGTCTTGGGAATGATGCCAGTGCCCAGGAAAGAGAGAAGATGCTTCCCTTGTCTTTGCTGAGAAGCAGTCAGTGTTCCTGCTCTGATTGAATTGGTTGTGATCTGCGGCATCTGGAATTGGGTGGACCGTTTTGACAACTCACTTAACGAGTGAAAACTAGAGAGAGACAAAAGCTAAAGGCCAAATACTGTGGTTGCTGGAATCTGAATAAAAACAGAAAAATGCTGGAAAAGCTCAGCAGGTCTGACAGTTTCTGTGGAGAGAGAAATAGAGCCAAGGTTTTGTCAGAGACAAGGGCTTGTTGTTTCATGAACAACACCTGGGGATGAAAAACTAAACCATATCACAAAGATTAAAGTAGGAGACAGCAAATCCATTGCTAAACAAACCTCTCCCTGTGGCTGCGATATGGACAAGATAGTGAGAACAGATTCTATCTGAAGCTCAGCTTGTGTGAATTAGTTAACACATTTCCTCTCCTTAAACAGAATAATTAGACAAATAAAATAACAAATAGATGTGTTGCTTAGTAACTATAAAGTGTGCTGCTTTGGTTCCCTTGCTTTCAGAGGGATATAATTGCATTAGAAGCAGGTTCAGAGAGTGTTTGCCAGGTTGAGTGCTGGGAAGAGATTGTCTTAAGGTGAAGATCTGAGGAGGTCACGTCTTCGAGGACTGAAAGGCTCTTTATAAGATCCTGAAGGGATTTGACAGAGTGGCTGCTTTTCCCATTGTGGGGAAGGTTAGAACTTGGAGCCACTATTTAAAAATAGGAGACTTCCCATTTCAGATGGAGATGAGGAATAATTCTTTTTGCTCAGTTAGTCTTTGGGATTCTTACAGCAGAGGGCAATGGAGGCTGGGCCTTTACATATATTCAAGGCTGAGTTTGACCGATGTTTGATAGAGAGGGGGATCGACAGGAATGTTTGACAGAGAGGGGAATCGACATTCAGTTCAACCATGATTTGATGAATGGCAGACTGGGCTGGAGGGATCGTAATGGCCTAACTCTGCTCCTATCAGTTTATGTGAACCCATTTGACGGGTTTATTGGTGTAAAATGAAAGAAGGAAAAGAAGCAATGAACATTGGATGGGTTTAGGAGTCTCAGAGTGAGAGATTAGAACATAGAACATAGAACATTACAGCGCAGAACAGGCCCTTCGGCCCTCGATGTTGTGCCGTCCAATTAGGAAAAAGCAATGACCCTCTAACCTAAACCATTCCCTTTTCATCCATAAACTTATCTACTAACCTCTTAAATGCCACCAAACTTGGCACATCTACAACTGCAGCAGGCAGGGCATTCCATACCCTTACCATCCTCTGCGTAAAGAACCTACCTCTGACATCCGTGCTATAACCAAGCTTAGAGCTTCCTTGTCAACAGAGTGGAAGTAGGAGGGAATGACCTGAATCCATGCACTCCTCAGAGCAGCTCTGGATAAGTAGCTCCAATGTCCATCTCTGAATCAGGGTCTGGTGAATCTTACAATCACAGAAAGAACTTCTCTACTCGAAGGAGAACAATCTCAAAACCAGTTCAAAGCAGAATCCTCACTGCCCCATTTTCCTGTCTCTTTCTTTTGGGCGTCTAGTCTCTCCATATGAACTCAAATCCCTGGAACTCGGGGAGGAGATGGCTCAGTGGTATGGATTTGCCGTCTCCTAACATAAACTTTTAGGATGTGGTGAACTAAACTGTTAATCCAGAAACTCAGCTAACGTTCAGGGGAGCTGAGTTTGAATCCCACCACGGCAGATGGTGGAATTTGAATTCAATAAAAAAAATCTGGAATTAAGAATCTACTGATGACCATGAAACCATTGTTGGAAAAACCCATCTGGTTCACTAATGTCCTTTAGGGAAGGAAATCTGCTGTCTTTACCTGGTCTGGCCTACATGTGACTCCAGAGCCACAGCAATGTGGGTGACTCTCAACTGCCCTCCAAGAGTAATTAGGGATGGGCAATAAATGCTGGCCAGCCAGCAATGCCCATGTCCCACAAATGAATTTAAAAAACATTTCTGTAAATCTAACTTCTCCAAAGCCTTCACATCGTTGATAAAGTGCGTTGCCTGGGATTGGATACAATACTCTAGCTGAGGTTTAACCAGTGAATTATAAAGGTTTATCGGAACTTGCTTACTTTTCTACACATTCTCTATTTATAACACCAAGGATTGGTGTGCAGTTCTTTTTTTAAAATGGCTTTGTCAGCGTGTCCTAACACCTTCAAAGTTTTGCATCTGTGGCTGGTCTAAGAAAGAGGGAAAGGGAGAATACAGAAGAACACACAAAGCTAATTTCAGTCAGATGAAAATGTGTAAACAGTTGGCAGAGGTTACAGAAATCTCTTCAGCTGCAGACGTGACATTGAACTAACCAAGCATCTTATAGCAGGGGCGGGGAGGGGGGGGCACTTTTAAGATCAACGCAATCATTTTGTTGAACGGTCAGATGGATTCCTACACAATTGAATCCATTAGATTTGAAACGTAGAGGTAACTTTGTGAAACTCCGCTATACGAGGCAACGGGAGAAAGGACTACACACGACATGGATACATTTCAGTGCAGCTAGTGTAGGACATCAGGAGAGGAGAGTGGACATCAGAATTGTGCTGGACAATGAGTATGCTCGACCTGTTTCTGTGACATGAATCTTTGAACCAAGAATTGTAAATAGTAAAATTGGCCTCAATTCCCCAACTCACATCTCTGATCTATTGAAGGTCTCGATCATACAGGGTCAATTCCCAGTGACATACTTACTCTCTCAAACACACTTCCCACTGGCATTAACTCACCTGGTAAAAATACAGTAATACAGAATCCCACAGACTGAGGCCATTCACTCCATCCTATCTGTGCTGTCTCTTTGAAGGAGCCATCAAATTCATTCCACTCCCCACCCTTTTCTCATGAGCCTCACGATTTCTCTTAGTGAAGTATTTACCCAATTTTCATTTGAAAATGACGATGAAATCTGTTTCAGTCCAAGTGGCACATTCCAGATCACAAAATCTCACTGTGGGAATAATTAATTCTCCTCATCTACCCTCTGGTTCTTTTATCAAAACCGTTCAATCTGAGTCTGTCTGCTTCCTGAACCTCTGCCAACGGAAGCAGATTCTCCTTCTTCACTCTATCCATGATTTTGAACCCCTCTGTTAAATCTTCCCTTCACTAAAGAACACAATCCCGGTTTCTCTGCCTCCCCCCCACCCCCACTCCAGGCTGTGAGCTCACAATCTAACAGCAGTGATCAGTAGACCATTTGGCTAATTCTGCCCAACCTTACAATTCCTCATTGAAGCTGGTTTCTGGATTTTATTGTGGGTCCATTGCTGCACAGTCTGTCTGAGCAGAAGTTAATCAATTAGAAAGCGTGTTTATATTCTTAAATAGGAAAGACAATGGCTGGGATTCTCCGGCCTCACCACTGGCTGGGATTCTCCCACTTCCCCCACGGCTGGGATTCTCCGACAGCCCCCACAGCTGGGATTGTCCGAACTCGCCTGCGGCTGGGATTCTCCAGTCCCACTGTAGTGACTGGAGTGTTTGCTGAGAGCCAAATTCTCCATTCTTGCTGTGAATGACAGCAAGGTAAACAACAGGAGAATTCTGGCATGGGTTAAACGTTCAAACCTATCACAAGCGATCTTACGGCACCTGTTGGAACCGGCGTGTCGCTGCCAAGACTGGTAATTATTACCCATCTGGTCTGTAATGGAGGCAGTTCAGAGAAGGTCCATTAGGCTAATCCCTGGATTGGACTAATGAGGAATCATTGAGCAGATTGGGCCCAGACTCACCAAGTTTAGAAGAATGAGGAGTGATCTTATTGAAAGGTAGAAGGTTCAGAGGGAGTTCGACAGGAAAAATGCTGAGAGCTCCCTCCCTAACATCACTGTGGGTGCACCTACACCATATGGCCTGCAGTCATTCAAGAGGCAGCTCACCACCTACTTCTTAAGGGGCAATTAGGGATGGGCAATAAATGCTGGTCTGGCCAAAAATCCCCACATCCCATAAACTAATTTGAAGAACTCACGGGTTTGTAAGATTCTGTTAAAGAAATCTTGGCAAGTTGCTGCAGTCAATCTAGTGAGTAATACACACAGTGAATCTAGTGAGTAATACACACTGTGAATCTAGTGAGTAATACACACTGTGAATCTAGTGAGTAGTACACACTGTGAATCTAGTGAGTAATACACACAGTGAATCTAGTGAGTAATACACACTGTGAATCTAGTGAGTAATACACACTGTGAATCTAGTGAGTAATACACACTGTGAATCTAGTGAGTAATACACACTGTGAATCTAGTGAGTAATACACAGAATGAATCTAGTGAGTAATACACACTGTGAATCTAGTGAGTAATACACACTGTGAATCTAGTGAGTAATACACACAGTGAATCTAGTGAGTAATACACACTGTGAATCTAGTGAGTAATACACAGAGTGAATCTAGTGAGTAATACACACTGTGAATCTAGTGAGTAATACACACTGTGAATCTAGTGAGTAATACACACTGTGAATCTAGTGAGTAATACACACTGTGAATCTAGTGAGTAATACACACAGTGAATCTAGTGAGTAATACACACTGTGAATCTAGTGAGTAATACACACTGTGAATCTAGTGAGTAATACACACAGTGAATCTAGTGAGTAATACACACTGTGAATCTAGTGAGTAATACACACTGTGAATCTAGTGAGTAATACACACTGTGAATCTAGTGAGTAATACACACTGTGAATCTAGTGAGTAATACACACAGTGAATCTAGTGAGTAATACACACTGTGAATCTAGTGAGTAATACACACTGTGAATCTAGTGAGTAATACACACAGTGAATCTAGTGAGTAATACACACTGTGAATCTAGTGAGTAATACACACAGTGAATCTAGTGAGTAATACACACAGTGAATCTAGTGAGTAATACACACAGTGAATCTAGTGAGTAATACACACTGTGAATCTAGTGAGTAATACACACTGTGAATCTAGTGAGTAATACACACTGTGAATCTAGTGAGTAATACACACTGTGAATCTAGTGAGTAATACACACTGTGAATCTAGTGAGTAATACACACTGTGAATCTAGTGAGTAATACACACTGTGAATCTAGTGAGTAATACACACTGTGAATCTAGTGAGTAATACACACTGTGAATCTAGTGAGTAATACACACTGTGAATCTAGTGAGTAATACACACTGTGAATCTAGTGAGTAATACACACTGTGAATCTAGTGAGTAATACACACTGTGAATCTAGTGAGTAATACACACTGTGAATCTAGTGAGTAATACACACTGTGAATCTAGTGAGTAATACACACAGTGAATCTAGTGAGTAATACACACTGTGAATCTAGTGAGTAATACACACTGTGAATCTAGTGAGTAATACACACTGTGATTCTGGTGAGTAATACACACTGTGAATCTAGTGAGTAATACACACAGTGAATCTAGTGAGTAATACACACAGTGAATCTAGTGAGTAATACACACTGTGAATCTAGTGAGTAATACACACTGTGAATCTAGTGAGTAATACACACTGTGAATCTAGTGAGTAATACACAGAGTGAATCTAGTGAGTAATACACACTGTGAATCTAGTGAGTAATACACACTGTGAATCTAGTGAGTAATACACACTGTGATTCTGGTGAGTAATACACACTGTGAATCTAGTGAGTAATACACACTGTAAATCTAGTGAGTAATACACACAGTGAATCTAGTGAGTAATACACACAGTGAATCTAGTTAGTAATACGCACTGTGAATCTAGTGAGCAATAAACACTGTGAATCTAGTCAGTAATACACACTGTGAATCTAGTGAGTAATACACACAGTGAATTATAAGAAAGATGTGGAGGCATTGGAGAGGGTACAGAGGAGGTTTACTAGGATGTTGCCTGGTATGGAGGGCAGGTCCTATGAAGAGAGGTTGAAGGATTTGAGGTTGTTTTCGTTAGAAAGGAGGCGGCTAAGGGGGGATCTTATTGAAGCATATAAGATAATTAGAGGTTTGGATAGGGTGGACAGTGATAGCCTTTTTCCTAGGATGGAGAAAGCTAGCACGAGGGGACACAACTTTAAATTAAGGGGTATGAGTTATAGGACGGATATCAGAGGTAGGTTCTTTACTCAAAGAGTGATTAGGGAGTGGAATGCCCTGCCTGCAGCTGTTGTAGATGCGCCAAGTTTGGTGGCGTTTAAGAGGTTAGTTGATAAGTATATGGATGAGAAGGGAATGGTTTAGTTAGGAGGGGCATTGCTTTTTATTTTGGTCGGCACAACATCGAAGGCCGAAGGGCCTGTTCTGTGCTGTATTGTTCTATGTTCTATGTTCTATGTTCTATGTTCTATGAATCTAGTGAGTAATACACACAGTGAATCTAGTCAGTAATACACACTATTACCAGTGTTAGCATTGCTGAATATGTTGCCAGTCCCATGGCAGCTATCGTCCTGCTGTTAGTATGTAGTGGAAGATCTCAGGTGTGGAAACATTATAAAAAGTAGCAGTAATGAAATTCTAATTCTGTTATACAGCGACCTGGTGACGTGTAATCCTGAGACATCAGTAGCAACTACTGTCAGCCAATGAGTGAGCTTCTCTCCATGGTTTCAGCTTTCAAGGGCCTTTCCAAACCTTCTGGTAATTTTACCTCTTTGGAGGAGATTTACAAAAACAGGAAACAGAAAGAAAACCGGGTCAAATCTAAACCCAACGGGCTTCAACTCAACACCAACTCAACTCTACACCAAATCAACTCTACACCAAATCAACTCTACACCAAATCAACTCTACACCAAGTCAACTCAACACCAACTCAACTCTACACCAAATCAACTCTACACCAAATCAACTCTACACCAAATCAACTCTACACCAAATCAACTCAACACCAAATCAACTCTACACCAAATCAACTCAACACCAAATCAACTCTACACCAAATCAACTCTACACCAAATCAACTCTACACCAAATCAACTCTACACCAAGTCAACTCAACACCAACTCAACTCTACACCAAATCAACTCTACACCAACAACTCAACACCAAATCAACTCTACACCAAATCAACTCAACACCAAATCAACTCAACTCACATCAAATCAACTCAACCAATCAACTCAACACCAAATCAACTCAACACCAAATCAACTCAACACCAAATCAACTCAACACCAAACCAACTCTACATCAAATCAACTCAACACCAAATCAACTCAACACCAAACCAACTCTACATCAAATCAACTCAATACCAAATCAACTCAACACCAAATCAACTCAACACCAAATCAACTCCACACCACATCATCTCAGGTCATGCAATGGGCCGAGAGGCAGAAGTTGGGCAGATTTGGCGATGAGTTTTTTATTGACGATGGTACAAAGTTTCTCATCATCACCTGTTGTTTCCAGCTTTGGTTTCAGGATTTTGTGGATTTTTTTACTTTCTGAAAGATTTAAATTTAATTTTTCATCAGTAACCTTCAGCTGCCGGGTAACAGGTGGGGTAACAAAATCTCCCTCTGGATAAAATCACTTGCCCTCTTGGAATGGCCGGGATTGGAGGCAGGGTGTGTGTGTGTGTATGTGTGGGGGCGGGGGGGGGGGGGGGGGGGGGTTGCTGGTGTTATGTGAGGGGGTGGGGCGGGGAGGGGAGGTGGGGTGGGGGGGTGGTGGTGTCGGGGATGGGTGGGGGGGCTGGTGGTGTTGGGGGGTGTGGTGTGGGGGGCTGGGGGGTTGAGGACAGCTGTAACCTCTGGATCATTAGTGAAGGACAAGGTGATTGGCTGAGAAGAGAGCCCAAAGTAAAAGAGGACAACCAATCATGTGGCTTGTAGCCCACTGCCTTTCTGAGTGCTAAATGAGCAAAGCTCCTGAGTAACATCAGCTGATGCTGAAACAACATTGACCAAGATGGCATTAACTTTCTGCCAAGACAGAAGACTTGTAGTGAAAGAGCAATCCAGGGTGGGCAGGACCTTCAAACAAAGAACAAAGAAAATTACAACATAGGAACAGACCCTTCGGCCCTTCCAAGCCTGCACTGACCATGCTGCCTGACTGAACTGAAGCCCCCTACCCTTCCGGGGATCATATCCCTCCATTCCCATCCTATTCATGGATTTGTCAAGATGCCCCTTAAATGTCACTATCGTATCTACTTCCACTACCTCTCCTGGCAACGAGTTCCAAGTACCTATCACCCTCTGTAAAAAAAAACTTGCCTTGTACATCTCCTATAAACCTTACCCCTCGCACCTTAAACCTGTGCCCCCCCCCCCACCCCCGCCCCTAGTAATTGACTCTTCCACCCTGGGAAAAAGCTTCTGACTATCCACTCTGTCCATGTCCCTCATCATTTTGTAGATTTCTATCAGGTCTCCCCTCAACCTCTGTTGTTCCAGTGAGAATGAAGCAAGTTTTTCCCTTGCCTCTTCTCATAAAAATATATCAATCTCAGGTTTGAAATTTGCAGTTGACCCTCAGCCTCAGCAGGTTTTCAGTGGGGGGGAGAGATTTCTACATTCCCACTCCCTGTAGTTTGGGGAAATGTATTACCCTGAATGATCTGGTTCTCAGTTTAAGGCTCTGTCGGCTAGTTCTGGGCCTCCTTCATCGATGAAATAGTTCTTCTCTTGCTACCCTATCAAAACCCTTATTCAACTTTAATCTCTCTATTAGATCAACCCTAAATCCTCCACAAACTAGGAAATTCAAGACAGATCCGTACCATCTCGGGAAGTATGATGGCACGGGGGAGGGGGCAGTGAACCTGGGTTCAATTCTGGCCTTGGGTCACTGTCTGTACGGAGTCTGCACATCCTCCCCATGCCTGCGTGGGTTTCCTCCAGGTGCTCCGGTTTCCTCCCACAGTCAGAAAGACATGTTGGGTTAGGGTATGTACTAAATTCTCCCTCAGTGTACCCAAACAGGCACCAGAGTGTGGTGACTAGAGGATTTTCACAGCAACTTCATTGCAGTGTTAATGTAAGCTGACTTGTGACACTAAAAATAGATTTTTTTTAATAACAACTCCAATAGGGGCTTTCCGTTACCTCCACACCATTTTTCCTTGGCCTTTACCAGCCCTTTTGTCATTGGCCCTTGGTCAAGGAATTTGCAGTGCTAATTCCCTCTTCTCCCTGGTTTTCCTGTCTCTGTAGGTCCCCAATTCCCAGTCCCTCACCCTCCACCACCTCCCCCCCCAGCTGCTCCTCTGCGAAAGTCTGCCTAAAGCATTCCCTACACTTACACAGGTGGCTTCTCACTTTCCCACCAGGAGCTAGCTGGGAACAAATTGAGAATCTGCTGCTGGAGTCTGGGTCAGGATTCCAAGGTGAAGGACTTCACAATCCAGACACTGCACTGGGATCGGGAGGTGAACCTGGCCCATATCCAGTGTGATGGCTTCAGCCAGGCTAATGAGATTGGTTTGATAGAATGTGAACTACGTGATGAGTCCTTGGCAGTGGTTGGTTAGTGTTGATGGTTAGAGTGAAATGTTACTAACACCAAGGCTGTGAGCTTGATCCCTGCATTGGCCAGAGTGCCTGGTCACACAAAGAGACAGCGGGCAGTAATCTACTAAGTTTAAAGTTCATTTATGTTTTAAGTTTCCTTTTGCGCTTTGATTTTTGGTTCAGGCTGTTCCTCCTTCTTTTGGGGAGCTGCTCCTTTTAATTTGTCTTTCAGTTAATTTGAGTTAGTTTATTTGGTTGGTACTTGAAAAGGAGTACTTAATGAGTCTTAACTAATGGTTAAATCAGGAAGCCTGGTACTCCTTGTTTAAAGCAGGTGTGTCAGACTCCCAGCCTGCATTCAGCAGGCAGCAACCGGAAATCTGGCTGTGTACAGATGTATGGTGTAAATAAAGTAACTTGGTGACGGGACTTTCGCTGCCATGGAGTTATTACATCCAGTCTGACAGCTCTTAGCCTTAAAGTCTCTGAACACTGAGTGATGGTGTTACTGAGGTTATGTTGATTTTGGATAATGAAGTCCTTCACCGAGGTTATGTTCTGTATTGCTCCACCTGTGGGTCACAGACCCCCTGAGTTAGGCACATTTTTAATCACACCATGACCTTGGTTTCAGAGGTTAATAATGTCGGACTAGGAATTTTACCAGACAGATAAACTCTAGACAATGTTTACAAGTAAACATTGTAACACTTACACTTTGGAAACAAACTGATTGGTTGTGAAACTTTTAGGATGGGTTGTGAAAGGCCAAAGACAAATGTTTCCTATTTCTCTGCTTTCCCACGGGTTTTCAAAATGAAATGTGTTCTGGTGAATGGATGATGGGAGGTCATACAGTCCCTGTCTCTGATGGAAGCTCTGAGTTCATGTCTCACTCTCAGATTTGGTGACCAAGGAAAGTGTATTCACAATGTGGCCAAACTGATTGAGTGTCAACTTGCTAATTCTTCCAAGTAAGAAATCTCACAACACCAGCTTAAAGTCCAACAGGTTTATTTGGAATCACGAGCTTTCAGAATGCTGCTCGCTTACCTGATTAAGGAACAGCGCTCCAAAAGCTCGTGATTACAAATAAATTGTAGAACATAGAACATTATAGCACAGAACAGGCCCTTCGGCCTTCGATGTTGCACCGACCAATTAAGAAA